>CAIGQQ010005185.1:3499369-3511720 GCA_903798035.1 Danio albolineatus
ATATATATATATATATATATATATTGCGATCGTGATTTTCAAAAGTATTACAGGGCTTTGTAAACATTTATTATAATCATTTGATGAGTCGCCCCATACAGTCTGATAGAGTTCTTGGACCCGGAAACCCCTTCGTGTGACGTTACACTTAACAAGCGGATGTGCAGGTAAACACAGCGGCCCCTCTGTATCGCAATTCATTCAACATTTCTACCGATTTGAATCGCCACATATTTGAATCGATTTCCAACCGGCTCACAGTGAATCGTTTCATCCCCAGCAATTAGGCAAGTCATTGTATAACAGTGATTTGTTATGTAGACAACTGAAAAACATGTACAGCTTAAGGGGGCGAATAATATTGACCTTAAACTGGTTTTAAACTGCTTTTATTCAAGCTGAAATTAAACAAAAAAGACTTTCTACAGGAGACAAAATATTATAGGAAATACTGTGGAAAACAATCTGTGCTGTTAATCATAATTTGGGAAATGTTTGAGAAAGAAAACAACCAATTCCCAGGAGGGCGGATAATTCTGACCTCGACTGCATAAGCGCAAAAGAGCCTTCGCTGAACAAACCCGATATACCACAGACACAGGAAGATGAGAAAGCCAACACAAAGAGCGACTTCACAGCTGGACAAATGGCAATATCCTGATCAGCTGTCTCAAGCCGTGGCAGGCGGACAACATTTCCATCTCGCGTTTGGAGAATTTCCTCTTGGAAAAGCAACAGGTGCAGAAGCAGCAGGACAGATGGAGAGTGTGCCGAGATATCAAACTGCTCGAATCTGACAATAATAGCAGCGACTACACCAAACGCTTACTTCCTGCAGATAAAGAGTCTGTAAACAACGCCAGCATCAAATGGACACAATAGCACTGGGGATTATGTGTGACACTGTCCGATATCTTGCTTTAGAAGTGCAGTTTTTTAGTTAAGTGGTCTTAACTAATAAGTACTTCTGTCAAAAAATAAATACAATGTACACTGTAAAACATGCATATGGATGTGTTAACACGTCTATCCGTGTTATAAAGGATGTGTAGATGTTGGTAATTCAAAATACAGACATGTTCCTTCTGTAAATTAATAAATTACGGTAGTTTACTGTAAAAATTGGAAATTACTTTGCCAGTATTTCACCGTTAAAATATAGTACAAACGGTAAAATCACAGCTGCTTTTTTAAACCGTAAAGTTTACGGATTTATTTTTTACAGGGTACCAACTGTCTTCATTGCATAACACTTCTGGTGCTCTTAAGGTGGGATACAGGTAAGGTTAGGGACAGTTTTGGTTGGATGGGTAGGTGTATGGGTTAAGGTGTATGGGATGGCCAACAGTATGTAATTGCATGCAGGTATTTAATCAGTCATAAGTACAATGTAAAACATGTGTTTACACAATAATTACATTGTAACAAATGATACATTTCAGTTTAAGTACATATTAATTAAGGACACTTAATATAAAGTGAGATATGTTACCAATTACAGAAAAACTACACACAGCAGACATTTAGTCCTTATTTGGGTTCAAAAACAACACATAACATATAGCCCACAGTCAGTGCAAACCTCTCATCTGTGTCTTTAATCTTCACCAGCACATGTAACCTCTGTTAGAAAGTAATTCCATCATTCCCGAGTTCATAATAGTACAGAAGGTGATGATGATAGTTAAACATGGCAGTTTGTTCATGTTTTATGTTGCTGAAAGAATCATTTGCTCCTTTGTTTTTTTATGCTTCACTCTTCACTTTCTGTCCATTTCTGAAGGGACGTCAGAATCACTTTAATAATTAGACTCACGATAATTTTTTTGAGCTCAAGATCGTCATTTCAAATATAGATGCACGTGAGCTCTCTGGAGAAAGTGGAAACCACTCGCGCTTCGAGTCATATGGGTTTGGGATGACATAAGCGTGAGGAAATGACATAATTCAATATCTGGGTGAAATATTCCCTTTTATTGCTTCAAATGTTTGCACCGGCTGAACCCAACAGACTGGAAACAAATGGTGCATGCTAACAGTTCCCATGCGCTGCCGCCGGCATGGGCTGAAAGATCTGCTGGAGAAATGCTAAAAGAGGAAAAGAGGGTGTGTGAGTGTGTGTGTGTGTCTGGGAGCGCTCCGTTTTCGGCCTGTTTGGTCTCACTAAACACAGAGAGAGCCGAGACATGTGCTGACATCAGCAACTCCTGCTTTTCTTTTCTTTTTTTCCCCAAACGCAAGCCGTATCCAACTTAAATGGCTAGCACATCAGTTGATATCGGTTTTCTTTTGGTTCTTGAGGAGAATTTTGTTAAAATCTGTATATTTATGCTGAATTATTTTGAAAGTATCATACCTAAAAACTTAATATAAAACATAAAATAATATCTTTTTAGCTTATCTAATGTTTACAATGCAAATCCATCCAGATCCACTTATTTGGTAAACAAAGCAAGCCTCTCATATAATAGATCTACTAAAAAGACAGAAGCTATGACTTTACAAACTGTACTGTAAATAAATTAAATGAACACTTTCAGAATAGTCAATAATATTACTAAAACTCATTTAAAAACTGAATAAATAAAACATTTACACACATTTACACAAGTAAATAAACAGACTGAATGATGGACTGGATATCTGCAGATTTCTGCGCACGCTGATTCCATGTGAGCCTAGTCATAAACAAATACGGTTTATGGATTCTGTAAATAATAAAGATGCTTATTAGTAAATTATAATACTATATTAGTTATTATACATTAGATTAGTCAGTACCAAAGACAAAACTGGAACTAATATAACAAAATAATAATAATAATAATAATAAACTGATGATCAAAAATGTATATGTTGAGGAAAAATATAAAATAAAATTAACAAACGAGGAAAAAAGAAAAAAAAAACATTAAAAAAATATTAAATTTAGCTGAATTTTTTAGCTACAAGTAGGGCCACACAGAATCTGTGCGCGCAGAATTTCGCATATTTTTAGCCCATCATTGATTCTGTTTATTTACTTGGATAAATGTGTGGAAATTTATATTTATTCAGTTTTTAAATTAATTTTAGTAATAATATTGACTAATATGAAAATATTCATATGATTTATTTACAATACAGTTTGTAAAAGTACAGTTTTCTGTCTTTTAGTAAAGATTTTATTCGAGAGACTGGCTTTGTTTACCAAATAAAGTGGATCTTATTGGATTTGTATTGTAAACATTTGATAAAAGTTAAAAAGGTATTACTTTTTACTTCATATATTAAGTCTTTAGTTATGAAAATCATTCCAAAATCATTCAATCTGCAGATTTTTAACAAAATACTCCACAGAAATAGCAAAAAATGTCTGCAAATTCTGTCTGGACCTAGCTATTAGTCACATGAATTCATTCATTCATTCATTCATTCATTTTCCTTCAGTTAAGTTCCTAATTTAACAGGGGCCGCCAACTATTTCAGCATATGTTTTACACAGCTGATGCTCTTCCAGCCGCAACCCAGTACTAAGAAACACCCACACACACTCATACACTACAGTCAATTTAGCTTGCCCGATTCACCTATAGCGCATGTGTTTGGACTATGGGGGAAAACTGGCGCACCCGGAAAAAACCCACACCAACAAGGGAGAACATGCAAACTCCACACAGAAATGCCAACTTACACTGGCTCCCAGTTATATTGAGGATAGATTTTAAAGTATTATTACTTGTCTATAAATCACTAAATGGCCTAGGACCTCAATACATTACAGATATGCTCACTGAATACAAACCTAACACATCACTCAGATCTTTAGGATCATATAAACTAGAAACTCCAAGAGTTCAGTCAAAGCAGGGTGAATCGGCTTTCAGCTAGTACGCCTCCCGCTGCTGGAATCAGCTTCCAGAAATGATCAGATGTGCTCCAACATTAGACACACTCAAATCAAGACTGAAAACACATCAGTTTAGCTGTGCCTTTACTGAATGAGCACTGTGCTACGTCCCACAGATCGCACTATTGTGTCTTTCTGTTATTTTCATTCTTTTATAACCTGCTTTAACACATTTTATTCTGTTTTAAATGTTATTATTTGTTGTTTTTATTTTCTTGTTTCTTTTATTCTTGATTATGTAAAGCACTTTGGATTGTGTATGACGTATAAACTTGCCTTGCCTATATCATTTTTATTGTCCTTCCGTCTTCTTGTGTTGATATGCATGTATGAGTGTATGTATGCATGCATTTATGTATGTAACCTGAGCTCCTGTAAACCACAACAAAAGCCTTGGCACTTGGCAAATAAAGCTCATTCTGATTCTGATTCTACTTCCTCTCCTTCCTCCAGATCTTTGGCTTTTTCTGCTTCTGATCTCCTGATTCTGGTGTGGTGCTAATTCTTTGTTTCTGTGAAGCGGCTCTCAGGCTCTCCCTGATCCTCATTTTGTTCACATTCCTCCGTCTGGCAGGAATGACAGATCCTGTCTGCTGCACACTGGACCCGACGTGATCAACATAACCCAGCGGCCAAACAGACCGTTCACTGCTCAGTGGAGTCCATTCACAAAACCATCAAACCCGCCACGCATCTTACTTCTGTTTCAAGCCCTTCTGTGCTCATCCATTAATGATGAAATAACACTTTCATATCACTCAGGCCAATTTACTGACAATTATTAGCCACTTGAAGATTTCGGGAACTGTGTGTAAAGTTTTATTTGCTAGAAAAGAAAAATATTGTGGGACTGAATAATATTTCAATTTTTAAGTAATTAATTTCCTAATAGAAATATAATGTAATTATATTCGTCATATTATATACTTTACTAACTGTATCAGCACATAAAACAAGTAAAATCTGTTTTAATGCAATAAACATTAAATAAATAATAATAATTAATCAAATCATGGGTGAATTTAAAAAGTAAAAAAATTAAAAGCATTAAGTGTTGATAAAATAATAATAATAATAATAATAATACTACTACTAATAATAATAATAATAATAATTAATAACAATACTAATAATACTAATAATAATAATAATAATATTTAATAACAACAACAACGACAACAACGACAACAACAACAACGTTTATTAATAATAATAATAATAATAATAATAATAATAATAATAATATTTATTAATAATAATAATAAAAATAATAAATAATAATAATAAATAATAATAATAATAATAATAATAATAAATATTTAACAGAGAAAGAATATTAGATGAAAAGAATAAAAAGAAAATCTATAAAAAAATAAATACTCAATATATATATAATAATAATAAATAAATAAATAAATAAACATAATAAAATTAATAAATAATAAACTACAATTTTAAAAATATATAAATAAAATAAAAGAATACAATTTATAATAAAAACAATATACAATATATAAATAAAAATAACAAAAATACATAAAACGAATAAAAAATAAAAGAATAAATAAAATTTAAGAATAAATAAATATAAAAAATAAAGAACAAAAAACATAAGTAAAAAGACAAAAATAATAAATGGATTAATAAAAAGAATAAATAATGAATAAATAAATAAATAAGTAATAAATATACATAAAAATAAAAAATAAAAATACATGAATTAATTTAATTAATTAATAAAAATGTAAATAACAAGAATACACATATTTATTTAAACACACACACACAGGAAGGATAATAACAGTCTTCAACTGCACACAGATTTTAAATATTATAAAATTACAACATTGTGGCACTGATTTAAACAAACTAAGTGTAATTAAGCCTGAACATGTCATCGAGTTACACCGAATAAAAATATATGCAAACAAATATATATAAGCTAACATCTACAACAAGCAATGTGATCGGTTTTGCCGTTTTATTTTTATGTTAACAGCCTGATCTGACTGCAGCTGTGTGACTTCACATTATCACAGTAACAGCCAAAAACACTCAGCGTTACACAACTACATTTCGCAAGTCAAATTATAAGCGAAACACAGTGTTATTGTGGACATGAGATGCTCTGAAATCATTTAAAGCATTTACACACACACATACACAAGCCGAAATACCCAGCAAACAGCTCTGAAACTAATCGAAAGCTAAACAAAGCTATAATTGAGTACGACAGGAGATTTTAGGACACAATTTAGGACAATGCAAACAGCATGAATTTGCAGAGAAGTCTGTGTTTTTGTTCCTTGCTAGGATAGTCTCATCTGCAATGGCATCCTATAAGATGCCAAAACACTGCAGAGGCCCAGCGAGATGCATTTACTATGGTAAACACTGACCCATAACTACGAACACCTCCTTCAAGGTGTTAACAGAAACAGTTACTCTGAATGAAAACTTAAGACAGAATGTTGTTATTTTCACACACACACACACACACACACACACAAAACAAAACACATTGTCAACACATTGTTTAACAGCTCCTTTATTCAATATAATGATGCATTTCGACAAGAAGCATAAAAAACAGCAGCTTTCAGCGCAAATACAGAGTATCCGGATAGTATTCATAGCGCTTCACTTTTTCCACATTTATGTTACAGCCTCATTCCAAAATGGATTAAATTCATTTATTTCCTCAACATTCTACACACAATACCCCCTAAATCACAAAGTGGGAAAAGAGTTTTTGAAAATAAATTAGTTATAAATTAATAAATAAGTAATAAATAAGTTATTAAAAATAAAACACCTGACGAATCACATGTACGTCAATATTCACAACCTTTGCCGTGAAGCTCTAAGCTCAGCTACATTCTGTTTCCACTGATCACTCTCGAGATGTTTCAGCAGCTTTATTGGAGTTCAGCTGTGGTAAACTCAGCTGATTGGACATGATCTGAAGAGGCATACACCTGTCTATATAAGGTCCCAGGGTTGACAGTGCAAAGGAATTGTCTGTAGACCTCTGAGACAGGATTGCCTTGAAGCACAAGGCTGGGGAAGGTTACAGAAACATTTCTGCTGCTCTTAAACTTCCAATGAGCACAGCGGCCTCCATCATCCGTAAGTGGAAGATGTTTAAACCACCAGGATTCTTCCTAGAGCTGGCCGGCCATCTAAGCTGAGTGATCGGGGGAGAAGGGCCTTAGTCAGGGAGGTGATCGATAACCCAATGGTCACTCTGTCTGAGCTCCAGCATTCTTCTGTGAAGAGAGGAGAACCTTACAGAAGGACAACCATCTGTGCAGCAATCCACCAATTAGGCCTGTATGGTAGAGTGGCCAGACAGAAGCCTCTCCTTAGCCTGGAATCTGCCACAAGGCATCTGAAGGACTCTCAGACCATAAGAAACTAAACTCTCTGGTCTGATGAGACTAAAATTGAACTCTTTCAGGGTTCAACACTAAGGATTTTTTCTACTGGCCCAATTGGACTAGTGGTTCAGATTTTTACTTGCCCTGCCAAAATTTCTTAGCTACATATTTTAAATAATGTGTCAAAAATCATTTCTAAAAATGTTAAGGAAAATGTGCAGGTGTTTTGCACCTTTGCTGGCTGACTTAAATGACAGCGAAACATCACAAAACAAACATTTTCTTTTAGCCTCATAATCTGATGTTGCCGTCATGTTGTCGTCTCTTCGCTGTGTTGGTTTTTACCAGGTTACGGAAAAAAATAACGTGCTCACGACATCCAATCAGATAAGAGGAACCAAAAAAGCAATATGGTATTTCCGACTTCACAGAGAAGGTAGCGTTCAAATACTTGAAAGCACAAACTATTTCTTAATTTTAAGACTAAATATGCATGCAATTGACCAACAGTCGCAGGCAAATTAAAATTTAGTGACAAGGCAGCACTGTCCTGATTCTGTCTACTGTCCCGAGCATCTCTCACACTGTCCCCGGGCCATCGGGCAGTCCTTTTTGTTGAGCCCTGTCTTTGTAACGAATGCGAGGCGTTACGTTTGGAGAAAACCAGGCACCGCTCATCACCAGGCTGATACCATCCCTACAGTGAATCATGGTGGTGGCAGCATCCTGCTGTGGGGATGTTCTTCAGGAGCAAGAACTGGAAGACTAGTCTGGATAGAGGGAAAGATGAACGCAGCAATGCACAGAGACATCCTGAATGAAAACCTGCTTCAGAGTGCTCTTGACCTCAGACTGGGGCCACGGTTCATCTTCCAGCAGGACGATGACTCAAAGCACACCGCCAAAATATCAATGGAGTGGCTTCACGACAACTCGGTGAACGTCCTTGAGTGGTCCAGCCAGAGCCCAGATTTAAATCCTATTGAACATCTCTGGAGAGATCTGAAAACGGCTGTACACCGTCGCTTCACATCCAACCTTATATAACTTGAGAGGTACTGCAAAGACGAATGGGCAAAAATTCCCAAAGACAGGTGTGCCAAGCTTGTGGCATCATATTCAGAAAGACTTGAGGCTGTAATTGCTGCCAAAGGTGCATCAACAAAGTATTGAGCAAAGGCTGTGAATACTGATGTACACGTGATTCTTCAGGTGTTTTATTTTAAATAAATTTGCAACAATTTCAAAAACTCTGTCACATTGTCATTATGGGGGATTGTGTGAAGAACGTTGAGGAAATAAATGAATTTAATCCAATTTGGAATAAGGCTGTAACATAAAAATATGTGGAAAAAGTGAAGCGCTATGAATACTTTACGAATGCACTGTAAATATTAATGACCCTCCAGATTCCCTATTGTGATTTTAAAGTGGTCGGATATTCTCCAAGTAGATGCATTTAATTACGTTTGGTAGCAACTCAAGACGCCGGCCAAACTCACTTATTGGGGAAAGAATTAAAATAAAAAAAGAATTTAAAAAAAATCCGCATTTTTCATATGAACGTAGAGTTTACTCTGCTTCTGACTGGACAAACCGGGATGAAAAAGAAAGAAAGGAAGAAGGAAAGAAAGCAAGCAAGCGATCGTGCCAAAGGGAAAAAAACCTAGTCCAAACAGGAAAAGGTAGCTGCTGGATTGCCTTTGGAGAGAGAGCGGAGCAGCTCTTAATAAGCCTGCTGGTGGAAATGAGGGGTTCAAATGGCACGCTAATGGACTTCCTCTAAAAGAAAAGTGTCAAACGGCAACAAACAGCTGTGAACACGGCCAACAAACCACCCACTGAAGCCAGAGAACACAAAGAGACTGCCAATGAGGCGTTATCTCCTGCTATTGATATCTGATGACACTGTAATTCACTTCACTAAGAGGCAAGACGAGAGTTTGAACAAGAGGATTTCACACACATTAACTTCAGAGATCTTAAAAGACCCCGAAGAAATCTTAGGCATGAATCATCGGAAATGAGGCTAAATGCAGGGACGTATACTCAAAAAAATTAATTAAAATAAATAAATAAATAAATAAAATAAAATAAAATAAAATAAATGTGTTTTTATTACCCCTTGGGTTAAATATGGACAAACCTAACATTGGGTTAATTTTTTCAATTAAATTTAAATGACATTTTTTAACCTAGTGCTTAAGTTTGTCTATCCATCCATCCATGTATTAATTTATTTATTTATGTACTTATTTATTTTTCTTAAGTATTTTAAACGTACAAGCTTTTAAAAGTTAAACATATAAACAATCACCAGCCACTTTATTAGGTACACCTGTCCAACTGCTCGTTAATGCAAATTTCTAATCAGCCAATTACATGGCAGCAACTCAATGCATTTAGGCATGTAGACATGGCCAAGACGATCTGCTGCAGTTCAAACCGAGCATCAGAATGGGGAAGAAAGGTGATTTAAGTGACTTTGAATGTGGCATGGTTGTTAGTGCCAGACGGGCTGGTCTGAGTATTTCAGAAACTGCTCTGAGTATTTCAGAAAGGCAACAGTAACTCAAATAACCAACCAAGGTATGCAGAAGAGCATCTCTGAACACACAACACGTCCAGCCTTGAAGCGGATGGGCTACAGCAGCAGAAGACCACAGCGGGTGCCGCTCCTGTCAGCTAAGAACAGGAAACTGAGGCTACAATTCACACAGGCTCACCAAAACTGGACAATAGAAGATTGCAAACGTTGCAGAATTTGGTGTCAAAAACATGAAAGCATGGATCCATCCTGCCTTGTATCAATGGTTCAGGCTGGTGGTGGTGTAATGGTGTGAGAGATATTTTCTTGCCACACTTTGGGCCCATTAGTACCAATTGAGCATCGTGTCAACACCACAGCCTACCTGAGTATTGTTGCTGACCATGTCCATCCCTTTATGACCACAGTGTCCCCATCTTCTGATGGCTACTTCCAGCAGGATAACACTCCATGTCATAAAGCGTGAATCATCTCAGACTGGTTTCTTGTACATGACAATGAGTTCACTGTACTTAATGGCCTCCACTGTCACCAGATCTCAATCCAATAGAGAACCTTTGGGATGTGGTGAAACGGGAGATTCACATCGTGGATGTGCAGCCGACAAATCTGCAGCAACTGTGTGATGCTATCATGTCAAAATGGAGCAAAATCTCTGAAGAATATTTATAGTACATTGTTAAATCTATGCCACAAAGGATTAAGGCAGTTCTGAAGGCAAAAGACGGTCCAACCAGGTACTAGTAAGGTGTACCTAATAAAGTGGCCGGTGAGCTTATATATTTTTATTAATAGCATTTCTCAAAGTATAAAGGTTTAAAAATTTACTTCATAAATAAAATCTTCTTAAGAAATACCTTTAAAAACAAACAAACATGTAAATACTTAAAAACTAACGCTCATAAATATTTAAAAATATATATTTTGAAAACTATAACTTCATTAAAACTATTTTTACTTTTATTTAATTAAGCAACAAAGACTTCAGCATAAAAATGATCATATCTACAGTCTGTGGTTGTCTGTAAACATTGCTGACACTTCCTCTTTTAGGAAACAATAATTTAATTAAAATAGAAAATATATATATAATATAAAATAAATATTTGAATTTAATTATGACATACATTTAAATATCTTGCTTTTTCATAGCTTATATTTAATAATTAGAGTAGCAAATTAAAATAATTTTAAGAAAGATCTGTGTCATTACAGGAAGAGGCCATGACCAGCAAGCACTGAAGCCTTTAAACGATACCATCGACAGTCTGTGGTCGACTTTCAATGTCGCTGTCACTTCCTCTTCACCCAGTAGTTCGGCAAGACCCAAATATAAGGTTTAACGAACAATATTACATCAGGACATGTGTTACCCAAGTCTCTTGCGAACTCAGAACGGCTGCATTACATGAACCATTGCTACACAAGCGTACCCTCAGATGTAAAGGAAAGCATATATGACTTCCAGCTAACGAAAAACACATCCAAATCTACACAGAACTCATTCACTCAAGTCCCCAATAACAGGCCAGTGTCCTGAAAGGGAGACTGAGTTCAGCAACAAACATCCGAGTGTATAACTGAGGGTTTAAAGCTCAGGGCTGAGGGATTTTCAAGCACGAGGAGATCAGTGAGCAGGTCAGTTCCTCCAGCATTCCTGAAAAGACGCTCACAGCAGGACAAAAACACTGAGGAGGCGCTGCGTTTGGAGATTTAAAGAAGTCACAATCTCTAGATCATGACATTCTTCAGCCACACTGAAACAGACTGTGCTCTGTTTGACGCGGTTATTGATCTGAACTGAATCAACATTAAACAGAGGCAAGCTGACAAACGACACTATTGTGTTCTGTAGGGAATATGATGAAGTTTTCGTTACTGATTCTCAATTCTTTTTCTGATTTGTTCTGCTTTGAAACAGCATATATTTTATGGAAAGAAAGATGACTTCATGTTTTACCCTATTTCCAATAGAGCTATAGACAAAAATAGATTATGTCATTTTCAAAATGCATCACTATCCTCTCGTTTAAGTTTTTACCACATACGTCGCTCTATGCTAGTTTTTTAACAGCAGATGGTGCTCTAGAATAGTTTTTTTTAACAGTAGATAGGCTAGTTTAACAGCAGATGGCGCTCTAGGATAGTTTTAAAAGCAGATGGTGCTCTAGGCTAGTTTTTAAACAGTAGATGGCGCTCTAGGCTAGTTTTGAACAGCAGATAGGGCTCTAGGCTAGTTTTGAACAGCAAACAGCGCTCTAGGCTAGTTTTGAACAGCAGATGCCGTGCTAGGCTAGTTTTTTAATAGCTGATGGCATTCTGGGCTAGTTTTAACACCAGGCGGTGTGCTAGTTTTAAACAGTAAATGGCGCTCTAGGCTAGTTTTAACAGCAGATGGCGCTCTAGGATAGTTTTAAAAGCAGATTGTGCTTTAGGCTAGTTTTTTAACAGTCGATGGTGCTCTAGGCTAGTTTAACAGTAGATGGCGCTCTAGGCTAGTTTTGAACAGCAGACAACGCTCTAGGCTAGTTTTG
>CAIGQQ010005185.1:3511730-3527025 GCA_903798035.1 Danio albolineatus
GGTGCTCTAGGCTACTTTAACAGCAGATGGTGCTCTAGGCTAGTTTTTATTTAATCAGCAGATGTGCTCTAGGCTAGTTTTGAACAGCAGATGGCGCTCTAGGTTAGTTTTAAACAGCAGACAGAACTCTAGGCTAGTTTTGAACAGCAGATGGCATGCTCTAGCTTAGTTTTCAACAGCTAATGGGACTCTGGGCTAGTTTTTACACTAGGTGGCGCGCTAGTTTTGAACAGCAGATGGCACGCTATTTTTAAACAGCAGATGGCACTCTTGGCTAGTTTTGAACCACAGATGGTGCTCTAGGCTAGCTTTGAACCGTAGATGGCACTCTAGGCTAGTTTTTTACCAGCTGATGGCACTCTAGGCTAGTTTTTACAACAGATGGCACACTAGTTTTAAACAGCAGATGACACTCTCGGCTAGTTTTAAACAACAGGCGGCGCTCTAAGCTAGTTTTGAAAAGCAGAGGGCACTCTAGGCTAGTTTTGAACAGAAGATGGCGCTCTAGGCTAGTTTTTTTAACAGCTGATGGCACTCTGGGCAAGTTTTTACAGCAAATGGCACACTAGTTTTAAACAGCAGATGGCACTCTGAGATAGGTCTGAACAGCAGATGGCGCTCTGGGCTAGTGTTTAACAGCAGATGGCCCTCTACGCTAGTTTTCTTCATACAAGATTAATGTAAATACAGTTTACCAAGAACACACTTGTATTGTAATTCTCTTAAACCATTCCTAACTTAGTTATTAGGTGGTAATTTTAAGGAGCAAGCAGCAACCTCCTGCTCTACCCTCATTAAGCTAATACAGAAGTGACTGAAACTGCATTCTATTGACTCACCTCTAGGGGCTGGCTCCAAAACAGAGCACATTTCCATAGACTTCAATGTCAACGTTTCCAACTTTACAAAACAAAAAAGGTTTTTACAGACTGGTATACAAAGGGTTTTGGTATATTTAACTAATTCTACCCTTCACGACAACTGTGAGGGGGTGATTTGTTTAACAACTCATCTATTTAATTTATACTGAGATTTTAAATTCCGCATAACTTTAAACTAACGCATTGGAGCTATAGTGAAAATTTGATTGTGATTTTCAAAATCCATCGCTATTCACTTGAATCAATTTTGAGTTTAGCTTTTAACAGCAGAGGGTGCTCTAGGTTAGTTCTAATAGCAGACACGTTCTATGCTAGTTTTAACAGCAGATGGCACTCTAGGCTAATATTTACAAGCTTAGCGATTTAGGCAAATTTTTACCAGCAGAAGGCGCTCTAGGCAGTTTAGAAAAGCAGATGACAGCCAAAGGTAGTTAAAAACTCAACACACAAGCCAAGGTTTTGTAAACACCCTAAAGCACTTTTGTTTCCAGAGAAAGGCACACTTAAACTTCCATGGTATCGAAACGGGTGTTAACAAATTTTACTAAAACTGATATTGAGTCAACACTGTTAGTAAATATAAACAGTATATATTGTCAGGCGTATGGTTTTCGATTGACTGCCTGCAAACAAGGTCGTTACTGTAATTGTAGCTGAAACTGGATAAACTTGGTCTGTGTTGATATTATTCAACTCATCTTTATTTCTATAGCCCTTTTACAATGTAGACTGTATCAAAGCAGCTTAACGTAGATGAAGTTCTAGTAAAATTGAAACTGCTTTAGTCCAGTTTTCAACGACAGTTCAGTTTAGTTCAGTTTAGTTCAGTTCAGTGTAATGTAATATAATGCACTGGAACAAAGCGTTGTTTACAATTTTGTTCACGTGTGTTTGGTTTCTGGCATGTGTTGTAAGCAGTATGCATTGACCAATCACAACAGACAGGGCTAATCATTAACCAATCAGACTAAAATAGACGCCTGAATATTGGGATTAAAAAAGATTGGATTCTTGTTCAAACTGTTTCAAAAACCTGATGCTGTAATGGATGTTTTAAGTAAAATAAACCAAATATTTGAGTTCTAGGACTCGATAGGTATATCCAAAAACGACTGTTATCGTAATCATAGTCTGTGAAATATCCATATTGTAGAAAAATGTATTTTAAATGTCCAAAGAATTCATGTATTGAAGCTGTTTATTCAAACTTGACCAATCAGATGTGCCGCGAGCAGCCCAAAGGTCAACCCGGAGCTGAAAACAAAGGTAACACTTTAATTTGATGGTCCATTTGAGCATCAGTCTGCTTAATATCCGTTGATACTGCTGCTAAACAAACATTTAACTGACTTTAAGGCACTTTGCAACCATGTCAACTTACACTAACCTTAACCCTAAACCCAATCTAAGGCTCTGTTTACACTAGTGCGTTTTAGTTTAAAAACGGCGTTTTAGCATGAAAACGATTCGCGTCTAGTGTTTCACCCAGCTTTTCTGAACATACCTCTGTACACACTACTCCACCAAAAACGTATATCACGTGACCATTCGCGCACTCTGGGCATGTGCGTTCAAGTATAAACAGGAAGCACGTGTCTCGCTCGGCATTCTAAATAGGGCTTACACCGCTTGAAACGCGAGCGATTAGTGAGTGCTCAAACATTAGCTTACCTCTTGCGAATGTATGCAGCTGTTGTAGTAAAAAGGCTGAGTTTAACTGCACAATGACGCCTAAAATGGACAATAGTGCAAACAACGCTCCCATTTCTGTGTCCATGTTGTTTACAGTGAAGGCTGGTCTGCCGTCTTCCTTAGTCATGTGATAGGGGCTTGACGAATAAGGGAAGGATACGCAATGACCCAAAAGCCCCAATCGAGTAGCGAATCTCAGCAGCCACGCCTCTGTTTTCAACCGTCTTAGTTTTCCACCATCCACACTGAGACGGAGAAGCAGCGTTTTAGAATGAAAACGGCCTCTCCAGCGTTTCCAAAATGGGCTCGAAAACGTAGTGTGGACGGATGGCGTAACTGTAGCAAAACTTATGCGTTTTAAAACGAAAACGCATTAGTGTAAAAGGGGCCTTAAGGCCCGTGCACACCGAGACGGTTTTTGCTCGCGTAGTCGGTCAACGTTTAACGCCTCGTGACTAAAAAAAGGGCGTCAATGTGATTGTGTACACCAACACGCAAAACGCCAGGCGTAAGAGCGTCATTTTTAAAGAAACGCCTCATGTTCGTTTTTTTGTTTTGACGCCCCGCGTCAAAACCTTCTCCACCAATTAGATTGCCACTTTTGTTCACGTGTACGGAGCCGCTGAAGTTACAGTAAACACCCCTTGGAGGTGCTCAAGCGCAAAACTGTTAATGCGAGTGCACATTGAAGAAGATGCCCAGAGGCGATATGAACGTGGAGCTGCTGCTTATTGCACTGGTGAACAATCATTTCTTCATCGTTAAAGCTTCTACTTGAACCATCCATGCTTTGCCGATCGCAACAACAAGCGTGTAAACTTCCTCTTTTCTTCTTCTGTGTAACAAGCGGGTGTCAGAAGCTTAGCGCCACCCTGTGCGCCATCTAACGTCAAGGAGTGATTTTGCATCCTTTTCTACTCAAAGCCAGAGAAAAATCGATTGGGCGTCAACTATAAACGTAAATGAAAAGCGTCCCGGTGTGAACAAGCCTTAACAGTCTAGTTATAATCTAATGAGAATTAGTTGGCATGTAGATGCAATGTAGCTTAAATTCAACAAACAGACCATTAAAATAAAGTGTGACTAAAATAAATACTAATGGTAGAGATGATGGATGAGGAAATGAGGAGATGAGAAAAATGACAGCAGCCGATAATAATCAGAATATCTGCCAGAACTTCCGCTCATTCATAGTGTTTTAAAAAGTCTAAATACTTGAGTTTGGTACTTGTTGGCAGAATAAGATTTAATTAGATCAGAAAAACATCTCTCACCTGTTCATTTTAGTAAGATCATCACATGTAAATGATTTAAAAAACATAGCGTCTCTCTAGGGATATCTTATAATCACAAGAACTTTCATTATCACAATATTCTCACATTATATCTTCACAGTATTTCGCAGCCCTAAAGTAAAACTATCACAGGAGACCTCAAAACAAAACTAGGAAGCTTTAAAAGAGCATAATGGGGCAGTTTATAAAAAAATGAGCTGTTGTTTGTCCAATCAAAGCAAAGTCTCCACTTCAGTCTGATGCATCACAGTTGAGTAAAAAACAGCCCTTTGCAAACAAGAGCCACTTTTTCCCAGGAGCTCAGGTCATTCACTGCATCAGCTGATGACCGTGTGTACATGCGTTTCCTCCATCGCCCTTAAAGATTACAGTGAAGAACACAAAAACCCTCAAACTAATTGAATAAGAGCAGTGGTTGAAGGCGAAGTGCACTGGGGAGGTAAAAATAGCAGCGAGCCAGTGCTACAAAGGCCCTCTTGTTGGAGGGTTTCTCGAAACCATGGAGGGCAGAAAGAGACAGAGAGACACTTATAAAGATAGCGCGGGTGCGACGGCATCTCTCAGAGGGAGGAGCCACGTGTCAGACCTGTAGGAAACAGATGCTGTGGCTTTGCGTTTGCATTAGCTGTACTTTGGCATGTTTTCGGACGGTTGGCATGGAAATGGCGAACCACAAAAACTCCTCTTAAGCCTCGCAGAGCGCCATCCCAATGCTTACTGTGGCATACAAATCCTGCTTTACGCCATCTAGATGTAGAGAAGCTATTTGAAGTCAAAGCAAATTCTTTCATTCTTTTTTTTGTATTAATTTATTATCTAAAATGAATATAGAGCAAGCAAGCTGTATATTACAAATGCATTCAATTCATTAGCGCTTGTCAAACTTAAAAATGTTAACCCTAGCTCAACCTAAACCCCGGTTAAATTAAGTCCTGAGTTATCTGTAGTCCCTAACGTGCACAGAAATCCACATATTATATGTATTGTTTACCAAACATGTGGTTCTAATTGTATTTGCATTGCAAACCTTAAACAAAGGCTAGAAAGTTATTATTTTATGTCATGTGTTAAAGATTTTGAGAAGATAGTATAGCTAAAACTTAAGCATAAACCTGCAGATTTTGTACAAAATTCTGCATAGATAAAGCAAAAAATACAACATACCTACACAAGATAAACACATCTTAGATGCAGGAAAGATTGTTCATGTTTTTATGACCTCTAGGTGGGATTACTGTAATGCTCTGTTCGCTGGTTGTAATTCATCCGGTTTAAAAAAAAAAAAAAAAAAAAAAAAAAAAAAACTTCAGTTACCTGTAAACTCAGGGCTTCTGGTAGCAACCTAAATAGCAAAGTCCACTAAAGGAGGTTGAGTGTTCAGTCCTTAAATCTGAGCCTCAGACATTATCAGGGAGGCTATTCAAGAGACACTTTCGCAGTTTAAGACTAGATTAACATCTTTTTAGTGCACCTTTTGTAAAAGCTGCTTTGGAACAATAATTATTATGAAAAGAGCTAACAAATGGTTCTAAATTATATTTGCATTGCAATCCTTACAGGCTAAAAAGTTTTAGCTACTATCTTCTCAAAATCATTATGCTTAAATCTACAGATTTTGTACAAAATTCAGCACAGATAAAGCAAAAATACAACACAAGGTATGCACATCTTAGATGCAGAAAAGCTACTTCATGCTTTTATCACATCTAGGTGGGATTACTGTAATGCTCTGTTCACTGGTTGTAATGAATCCCATTAATAATAAACTTGAGATTTCTTACATTTCTTGAGATTTCTTACATTTCTTACCAGGTCAAGAAAATATGATCATATCACCCAAATTTGATTTCCCTTACACTGACTGTCTGTTAAGTTCCGTATTGATTATAAAATATTGCTTATTACCTAGAAACTCAGGGCTTCTGGTAGTACCCAGAATAGCACTAGTGCACTGAAGGAGGTTGAGCGATCTCATATATGGCTCCAAGAGAATAATCTTCCTGATATTGTCAGAGGCTCAGAAACACTATCTCAGTTTAAAACCAGATTAAAAACATATTTTTAGTGCACCTTTCGTGAAGCTGCTTTGGAACAGTAATATTATAAAAAGAGCTAACAAATGATTCTAATAGCAAACCTTAAAGGCTAAAAAGGCTTTTTTTTTATTAAGTGTTAGCTACTATTCCATCAACATCATTAAAATTTGCAGATTTTATAGACCATTTCAATGTGGTCATGTCTTTGGCCTATGAACATTTCCTGCTTGTTATCAAACTATATAATAACTATAACAAGAGGCAATTCAATCATAATTTCGTGTTAAAATAGCTATCATAGCAATATTTATCAGTAAGTGGCTCTTTTTGCATTCTCAGAAGCTATATAAATTAATAATATGAAACAGGAAATACGTTGGGACCACTATTTTTGTTTACATGCCTCAAAAATGGTCTATATAAAATTCTGCACAGATGTAGCAAAAAAAATTAGGGCTGTCAATTGATTAAAAAAATTAACTAATTAATCACACTTTTGTCTGTGATTAATCATGATCAATAGGGCTGTAACGATACACCAAATCCACGATTCGGTTCGTATCACGATTTTTGACCCACGATTCGATTCGTATCACGATTTTTTTCGTGAGGGGTGGGATTTTTTTTTTTAACAATATTTTTTATCAAATAACATTTGACAAATCTTTATAAACTGAACACCAAAGAACAAGATTAACCATGCAAATTATTAACTATAAATAGCCAAATATAAAATAAATAAATAGACAAAGCTATAACACTTCTGTTTTTTTTTTTGTAACAAAATACTGTTGAAAAACAAACAGAACTAAACTCCATTGTTGAGATGATTCGAGCATGTTGAAAATTCTTTTTCAATCAAGTTCTCTTACATTTAAGACATGTAAACTTTACCTGACAAATGTGGCAGCATGTGGAGGAAACACAACTAATTTATACAAAGCGCACAAGAATGAGGCTGCCAAAATGGCCAATGCAGTATGAAAAAATCGAGCGCAGAAGTCAGACGAACAGGTGCAGCCATCAATTAGTGATGCATTTAAGCGATGCACAAAATATAGGAGGGACAATGTAAGGTATAACAAATGCACTGATGCAGTAACCAAGAATCTCTGCGAAAAAAATAGTGTCTTTCAATACTTTTTTTTTCTTTCGGAGACCTTGTAATCACACCCGACAGCTATAATGAATTGTCCGGACGTACATATTTCTCCAAAACAGCTATTCTACGAGCCTACAAACGTATCCGTGGTGAGCTGCAACAGCCCAATTCCACCACAGTCGAGTATTTTTCACTTACAACAGATGTGGTCGAGTACAAAAATGACACTTTACATGTCGCTAACTTTCCATTTCATTGACACGGAATGGACACTGGCGTCAAAATGCCTCCAAACTGAACCTAGCTGTGCCCAACACAATTGAGAAGATGGAGAAAGCCCGCACGGACCGTGCCCTTTCTGCAGTGAACTATTAAATTCTTATTTTCCCCGGAGCGGAACACATTTTCACCGCACAGTTGGACATGCACAAACAAAAATATAATTCATACATTTTTCTTGGACAAAATATCTTTTTGAAACGAATTTCGTTAGGTATAAATTTTATATTAATATTGATGTAGTTTTGGTTGGTCAGTTAATTACTAGATAAAAAAGAATAACGAATAACCTTTGCGGTGATGCGCTTCAAAACAAGCGCGCTAAATGCTTCAGCGCCAAAACACAAATTGCCGTGAGATTGTGTTGGTTTGGTAAATAAAATAGCCTATATAAAATTAAAGTTAAATATTCATAGTTTCAGAGAACCCCATATTAAAGTCGGGACATCTGGTGAACGCCCATCCCTCTCTGTGCAGCCAGATTAACAGTGTGAGCAAAGCATCTTATATGCGGAAAAAAAATATGCTGTATTATATGCTGTCACTAGCACTTACGGCATATTGTGTGGGTCTTGTCGATCATGCAATTGCTATCCTTTATCTCCACTGGGTTGCTAAAATGTTGCCATACTGCTGACTTATATGAAGAGGGAGGGTCTGCAATCTCTGGTTTAGTTGCCATGTTTCCTCACGTTCTTCTTCAACTTGCTCAACTTTTGCAGGAAGGCGTTACATGATTGAAAAGTTAGTCACGGGTGTGTCGCGATTCTTCCTTATCAAATCGCGACACAGGATCGTGGATCTTAGTGTCGCGATTTCGGTTTCATATCGCGTATCGTTACAGCCCTAATGATTAATCACGAAAAGCCGTATTTATTACAGAAATAAAAACACAGGCATGTAAGTGCCATTTAACTTTTAAAACAATCAATGCCAACAACAAACAAAAATTATTTCCATGTTGGATTCTAAGTGAACTACAAAAAAAATCCAAAATACAGGCATTGCAAATATGGAAATTGGAAAATTAAAATAACAAAGTATTGAATACAAACAATTGTTTTCATTGTAAAGTTGTTTTGCAAGTTGAGAACATTAATTATAAAGTAGAAACAATTTTGCTTAGTCCTCCTTAATATTTTGGTAGTTGCTAAGACAGTGCAGTCTGTTGACATGTGACCTAAGAGTGAGAAAAGTCTCTCACAAGCAGAATCACAGAATCTGCATGTGAATTTCAGTGCTTAAATTCTGTGTACCACTGGGGCTGTGACAAGGACGCAAGAAGAACCAAGGGGTACATCAAAGTCACGCACTAAAGACTATAGGCTAGACTTCTTACATGGACTTTGGTCTCGCCATCTCTAAACATTAAATTCTAAACTGCTTTGAGCGACTGTCTGCGATGTTAGGCGTTTAATCTTGTTGTTAGGATATCCACACATACACAAACACTCTCTCTCTTACACACACACACACACAGACAACGCGGGCAGTACAGCGAGCTCACACGGTATAAGCGACTCCCTTCAGAGTCATCAACGTGCACGGTCGCGTTCATCAAATTTGCTCTAGGCGAACGGTGATCACGCCGCCCTCAACCCGAAAGTGAAAAAGAAAGTGACCGGTTCGCGGATAAATGTGCGGACCGGGAGGGAGGGAGTAGGTGTCACGGATTAAGCTGGATTTATACTTTCACCTGGCGCCGCATCGCGCGCCTCCGCTGAATGCACGCGCACCTCGAGGCTTTTATACTTGCTGAGGGAGGAGGTAGGTGTCGCGGGGGGTTCGCTCACTATTCTGCCGCCCTTCTCGGCCGCCTCTGTGGACGCACCGGCCCTGAACACACGTCGGCCAGAACAGGAAATAAGAAAAAAAACTACCACTGCGTTAAATGCGTTAATTTTTTTAACGCGATTAATATTTCAAATTAATCGGCGTGCGTTAACGCGCTAATTTTGACAGCCCTAAAAAAAAATACAACATACCTATACAAAATATACACATCTTAGATGCAGATAAGCCGTTTCATGCTTTTATGACCTCTAGGCGAGATTACTGTAATTAACAAACTTCAGTTAGTGCAAAATGCAGCTGCAGTTCTTACCAGGTCAAGAAAATATGATCATATCACCCAAATTTGATCTTCCTTACACTGTCTGTTAAGTTCCGTATTGATTATAAAATAGTGCCTATTAACCTATAAACTCAGGGCTTCTGGTAGTACCGAGAATAGCACTAACAGTCCACTAAAGGAGGTCGAGAGTTCATATATATGGCTTCTAAACTCTGGAATAATCTTCCTAATAATGTCAAGAGGCTCAGAAACACTTTCTCAGTTTAAAACTAGAGTTAAAACATATTTTTAGTGCACCTTTCGTGAAGCGGCTTTGGAACAGTAGTTATTATAAAAAGAGCAAATAAGTAGTTCTAATTGCAAACCTTAAAGGCTAAGTGTTAAGTATTAGCTACTATTCTATCAACATCAGTAAAATTAGCAGATTTTATATAAAATTCTGCACAGATGTAGCAAAAAAATACAACATGACTATATAAAATATACTTAGATGCAGAAAGCTGTTTCACGCTTTTATGACCTCTAGGCGAGATTACTGTAATGCTCTGGCTTCTGGTAGTACCCAGAATAGCACTAACAGTCCACTAAAGGAGGTCGAGAGTTCTCATATATGGCTCCTAAACTCTGGAATAGCCTCCCTGATAATGTCAGAGGCACTTTCTCAATTTAAATCTAGATTAAAAGCATATCCTTTTGTGAAGCTGATAATGATTATGAAGCGCTATACAAACTTGACTTGAATTTAATGCCACACGGAAAGA
Organism: Danio albolineatus; assembly: GCA_903798035.1. Classification (NCBI taxonomy): domain Eukaryota; kingdom Metazoa; phylum Chordata; class Actinopteri; order Cypriniformes; family Danionidae; genus Danio; species Danio albolineatus. Next base: position 3,521,851 of record CAIGQQ010005185.1, read on the forward strand.
ATTATTTTTTCAACATTTACATAAGTATATACTCAAAATGCGATTAACTTCAGGGCAAACATTTAATTAAGAATGTAAAAATCTAAAATAAATACTCACTAAATGCAAAATACTTTACGAAGTAACAAGACCAACATAAAACATAGCGAATGTAAACATTGCACTTTCATGCGAATTTCCCACCATATTTATTTTGTCCATATATATTGACATATTACACAGCCCTATTTGAAAGCAATCAAAGAGGAAAGACCAGAAATTTTAAAATGTTTCTTGATCATTAAATTAGCATATTGTATACTTCCTGAAGAATCGTGTGAGACTGAAGAAAATGGGCAGAAAATTCAGCATTGAAAAAAACAATTGCAATTCAAAATGTATTAAAATGTAAAACATTTTAACTTCATATCAAACCCCATTGTGTGTTTTAGGTTGCTGTTGTACTTCTGATTAAACAAATGCAGTCTTGCTGAGCATCTGCATTACACGCAAGCTTAAAACTAAAGTCAAACAACAAACAGAGCAAGTTATTTGTATTATGAGCGAAGATTATCAGGACAAACATCACACTTTTTGCAATGTGTATTTTCAAAGTAAACAGAGATTGATTCCATGTTGACTTTAAAGCATGTTCATCAGCTTCCAAGAATGACTGTAATCAAATAGTGACTTTCATAAAGCAAAAGGTGTGGTGGAAAGATAACAGCATGAGAGGGTAAGTTTTGCAATGACTGATGGATTGATGATGTACAAATGAAGAACCGAGACGTAGACAAAGAGAGAAACTGCTGAGATTGTGGAGGAAATAAAAAAATGGCTTCATTCAGTTGCGCAATGAAATGATAAAGGACTGAATAATGATGATAATCCCACGGATGGGAAGACACGGTACTTAAAAGCTCACAAAATGTCTGGAGAGTGTCCGGCAGAGTCCGAGGGGGTAAAAACTGTTTCAGTGCATAGATGTTTATCGAAAAAAAGGGGAAAAAAAACTCTGAGGATGTGGATATGTCAAGGATATTACGGTTAATAAAAAAATAGCACAAACAAACTTATCAAAAAAAAAATGAGCAAGGAAAAAAATTTAAATCACTCAAATGGTTATTTGCAAAAGAAATTAAATTAAAACTAAAAATGCATACAATGATATGAAGAAAAAGCTTTACAGGATTACGGATCAACTAAAACAAGCTTGAAAATTAAATTGAATTAAATTAATCTCCTAAGCCAAATGTTTTTGATCGCTGGTATTTGACAGATTATCAAAAAATATTCAATTAGGAATGGACTGAGGGGGTAATCCAGTTAACAATGCTTAATCACAAATGCTTTGAAGGATTTAAATTAAATTTAAAAAGAAACTAAACTTCAAAGTAAGGACGTCACAACAACACGATTTCATACGTCAGTTTCAGGACTGATCCGAGACCATTTCTGACTGATTATTGATTAAAGATTACCATTTAATTGCATCAACACAATAATAATCTGTCTTTTTTTACAGATAGTCGACAATAACTTACTTGGATTACATCTGAACTAGACCTGTGCTATACTGAAGGGAAATGTGATATCGGGTCAAGTGATGTAATATCACGATATGCGATATTTAAAAGAAATATATAACCAACATAGGTATCATATATATTTAATGGGGGGCATCACTAAACTTTTAAAGATGAACAGTCATGTTTTACCGTTGCAAAAAAACAAACAAACAGTATAACAACATAAACAACAACAACAAAGCAAAACACACACAAAAAAAGAACACAAAACAAAATGAACACAAAACACAACACAAGACAAAATAAATAAATCACAAAACAAATCGTGAAAAATAATGGAGTCTGACAGTATTATGTAAACAAACTTATTTTAAATGCAAAACTAAACAAAACACAAAAAAACATGACAAAACAAAATAAATAACTAAAAATAAATCACAAAACAAATATTACAGTATTATGTAAACAAACTTATTTTGCATGCAGTTATTCGCAAAAAATTGTTAAACAGCACATATACATACTTTAAATACACAAAAAAATACTCGTGTTAAAAAAAATGCTTTTTCATGACAAAATATTGCAACATTTATAAATTTGCAATATGTAGCAGTATTTCAATCATCTTGATATTGCACAAGATGACGACAAAAACAATAAAACAAAAAAAACAAAACACAACAACAAAAAAAACCCCACAAAACAACACAACAAAAAAAACAACAACACACAACAAAACAAAAACAAAACAAGACATACCTAAATTAAAAATAAAATCAAAACAAATTGTGAAAATACTGTCAGACCCCATAGTTTTTCACAATTTGTTTTGTGATTTATTTTAATTTTAAATTTAGTTATGTCTTGTTTTGTTTTTGTTTTGTTGAGTGTTGTTTTTTGTTGTGTTTTGTTTTATTTTGTTGTTTTTTGTTGTGGTGTTTTGTTTTGTTGTTTTTTGTCGTCATCTTGTGCAATATCAAAATGATTGAAATACTTCTACATGTTGCAGATTCATAAATGTTGCAATATTTTTTTGTGTATTTAAAGTACGTACATGTGCTGTTTAACAATTAATTGTGAATAACTGCATGCAAAAGAAGTTTGTTTACATAATTCTGTCAGACCCCATAGTTTATGTAAAAAAAATATTTTGCATGCAGTTATTCACAATTAACTGTAAAACAGCACATATACATAGTTTAAATACACAAAAACACTCTTGTATTAAAAATCACTTATGACAAACTGCAATATTTATGAATCTGCAATATGTAGCAGTATTTCAAATAACTTTGATATTGCGCAAGATGACGACAAAAAAACAAAAAACAAAACAAAATACAAAAAAACACAACAAAACAACAAAAAAATGACAAAACATAAAATAAAAAACTAAAAATAAATCACTAAACAAATGGTGAAAAACTATGGGGTCTGACAGAATTATGTAAACAAACTTATTTTGCATGCAGTTATTCGCAATAAATTCTTAAACAGCACATATACATACTCTTGTATTAAAAATAAACAAATAAATAAAATATAAAAAAAGAAAAGAAAGAAAAAAAAGGAAAAAAAATCGCATACTCATGACAAAATATTGCAACATTTATGAATCTGCAACATGTAGCTGTATTTCAATCATTTTGATATTGCACAAGATGACGACAAAAATCAATAAAACAAAAAAAACAAAACACATCAACAACAAAAAAACACCACAAAATAAAACAAAACACAACAAAAAACAACAACAAAACAAGACATAACTAAATTAAAAATAAATCACAAAACAAATTGTGAAAATACTGTCAGACCCCGTAGTTTTTCACAATATGTTTTGTGATTTATTTTTATTTTTAACTTAGTTTTGTCTTGTTTTGTTTTTGTTTTGTTGTGTGTTGTTTTTTGTTGTGTTTTGTTTTATTTTGTTGTTTTTTGTTGTTGTGTTTTGTTGTTTTTTGTTGTCATCTTGTGCAATATCAAATTAATTGAAATACTGCTACATATTTCAGATTCATAAATGTTGCATTTTTTTTGTGTATTTAAAGAGTATTTTTGTGTGTATTTATAGTATGTATATGTGCTGTTTAACAATTAATTGTGAATAACTGCATGCAAAATAAGTGTTTACCTAATACAGTTATTTGCAATTGTTAAACAGCACATATACATATTTAAAATAGACAAAAAATACTCTTGTATAAAAAAATAAAAAACAATCGCTTATGACAAAACTGCAATATTTATGAATCTGCAATATGTAGCAGTATTTCAATCACTTCGATATTGCGCAAGATGACAAAAAAAAAATTAAACAAAACAACAAAAAAATAAAACACAAGACAAAACAGAATACAAAAAAAAACAAGAAACATATTTTAAATACACAAAAAATTGCAACATTTACGAATCTGCAACATGTAGCAGTATTTCAATCACTTTGATATTGCGCAAAACTTGATCACTATGAAATTCCAAGCAAACCGGAGCACGAATAAACAGTCTAAAGTCTCAAGAAACAACGCAGAGCTTATTCACTGGAAGAGCCAGAGCCTTGGAAGCCGTTTGTGTACAAGAATGAGACTGAAATGGTAAGCAATATGACTGATAAAGCACAGCGCACAATTGCCAATTACTTGTGCAATGGTATCTGCGCGCAAACAGCTGGAGAGATATTTACGGCTGCTGCTCCACAGAAGGAGCGTTTCAGGCTTGCTGGCTTTCATGCACCAGCAAAACCCCTTTAACCTCTGTTTGTATTTATTTTTAAATGGAGCTAGTAAACATTTATTTGCTCATTGCAGCTATAATTTTAGCATCCTGCTCGGGAGCGAGCGAGCGAGCGAGCATCAGTCCAGCGGCCACAGGATGTCTGAAAATACATGAGGTTTGCCACATACGCAGCAGTCCACTGCAAGGAACTCAAAGAAGTCGAATTTTGAGGGAGAAAAAGACACCTCGATGCTTTCATTATAAAGCTAAAGAGCTGTTTAATCACTTCTCATTAGACAGATTAAAAACATGCAAAGACGCACGGCCGAGGAAAGACACCATTAAGAGTTGGTAAAAGCTAATTAAAGGGTAAATAATAAAGGGTCACGACTTGGGAAAAACCCCATTAGAGACTCTGCGAATGATCTAAGAGACCCCGAATGAACCATTGAAAGCTTCAGGACGAGAGCAAAGCTATGAATAGATAACAGTGCAAATTTAATCAGACAAATCAAATCAAGCTCCGCGCATCTAATCATTGGGAATGTGTAATATGATTGACTGCATTGTCAGGGTGCTGTTGAGGTCAACTACACTGTAAAAAAAAAATATTGCGGTGTTCATTTTTTTATTTTAAGTTGAATCAAAATATACACATATTATTATAATTTGACAACTTAAAAAAAAATGAACAACGCAAGAATTTCAATTTGATTCAACTTTAAAAAATGAACACCGCAAGAATTTTAATTTGATTAAACTTTTTAAAAAATTAACACTGCAAGAATTTTAATTTTATTCAACTTAAAAAAAAATGAACACCGCAAGAATTAATTTGATTTAACTTTTAAAAAATGAACACCGCAAGAATTAATTTGATTCAACTTTTAAAAAATGAACACCGCAAGAATTAATTTGATTCAACTTTTAAAAAATGAACACCGCAAGAATT
>CAIGQQ010005185.1:3527035-3540745 GCA_903798035.1 Danio albolineatus
AAGAATTAATTTGATTCAACTTTTAAAAAATGAACACCGCAAGAATTTTAATTTGATTTAACTTTTTAAAAAATGAACACTGCAAGAATTTTAATTTTATTCAACTTAAAAAAAATTAACACCGCAAGAATTAATTTGATTTAACTTTTAAAAAAATGAACACCGCAAGAATTTAAATTTGTTTCAACTTTAAAAAAAAAAATGAACACCGCAAGAATTAATTTGATTTAACTTCATAAAAACACCGCAACAATTTAAATTTGATTCAACTTTAAGAAAATGAACACAAGAATTTAAATTTTATTCAACTTAAAAAAATGAACACAGCAAGAATTAATTTGATTTAACTTTAAAAAAATAAACACCGCAGGAATTTTAATTTGATTCAACCTAATAAAAAATGAACACCGCAAGAATTAATTTGATTTAACTTTAAAAAATTGACACCGCAAGAATTTTAATTTGATTCAACTTAATAAAAAAAAACACCGCAACAATTTAAATTTGATTCAACTTTAAGAAAATGAACACAGCAAGAATTTAAATTTGATTTAACTTTTTAAAAAATTAACACCGCAATAGTTTTAATTTGATTTAACTTTAAAAAAAATGAACAAAGCAAGAATTTTAATTTGATTCAACTTAAAAAAAAATGAACACCGCAAGAATTTTTATTTAAGTTGAATCAAATTAACTTTTCTAGCAATCTCAACTTGCAATCAATTAATCAATCAATCAAATCGACTAAAAATATTAGGTTAAACTTTGTATAACTTAAAAAATGTAGTTGAAACCTGATTAACGTTATAGCAACAAAAATATTTACTTTGGACAGCATTGTGAAAAAAGATCAGTCTGATCTCACGAGAAAACGTAAGTATTTTACGTAAGTAGTTTTGTAAGTTCAGTCATGCGAAAATGTATGATTTTAAAAAGGAGGCGTGGCACCCAAACCTGCCCCTAAACCCAACTGTCATTGGTGGATGAGCAATTCATACTAAACTGTACACACGAGATATAGTAGGGCTGGGCGATAGTAGTTTTATATCATTCGATATCGATAATTCTTGAATATTTTTTAACAATGGAGAAAAATATTTATGGAGAGAAGTAAAAAGCACTGCAGTGTTTGTCTGAGGTATTTATTATTTTTATTATTATTATTTATTTTTTATAAATCGATATTGACAATGGTGTTCGATATTGACAAATTTTTGTGGCTTAAGTTCCTCTTTTAAATGTGGAAGCATTAACAACTTATATCGGAATGTATATCGTTATCGTTCAATATGAAAAATGATTATCGAGATTGCATTATTGCCATAAACGTTTTCATTTCCTAAAAACGATGACCGTGGACGGAAGGCCAAAATGGAGAGAAAAATTTGCTTGCTTTTTTTTCTTTTTTTTTTACGAAAACGCATTCGTGTAGACATGGCCTATATTGTGATTTCATTTTCAAAGTTGCTGTTAATAATATAAAAATAAAATACAGCTACAAGGTATAATTGGCTGCCCTTGGTCCAAACCAAATGAAAGTACCTTTATATATGGCATTTCTTTGATCAAAAACAAAGAGAAAACATGAAAATGATTACATTTTTAAATATTATGACTGACTTTACTCATGAAATGAACAATACTGCTTCACAAACTAACCAAACAGACCATTTCGAGGGATGTAAACAAAAACAATGGTCCCAACGCATTTCCTGTTTTACTTTTTTAATTTCTACAGCTTCCATGAATCCAAAAAGAGCCACATATTAATAACTAATGATAGGATATCTGTTTTAACATGAAGTTATGATTTAACTGCCTCTTGTTACAGTAATAAAACAGTTTGATAAGCAGGAAATGTTTGTTCATGGGCCAATGACATGACAACATTGAACTGGTCTATAGATTATACTGGGAGCACATCAATGACGTGTTATCACGGTGCGATAGGGGTTTGACTCCCCTAATTAACACTTGATTTAACTGAAGGACGTCAGAACACGATGTAAGAGGGGGGGGGGGGTCAGCCTTTTAATAGTGAGCCAGTCTGATTTGTATCTTTAATAATAATACAAATAATTAAAATAATAGATAATATAAATAGATAATATATACGGTGCATACCATCGTGAATGAATCTATGTGGTTTAAAAGTCATTCAACAGTAAACAGGGCTAATAATTCAACTGTATTACACAACATTAGTTAAAAAGTATACCCCCGCCGATTGTCAATGTATAATTCGCAGGCTGCTTCTAACGCGGTGTACTCAGGAGGCAAGAATTTGGATCAAATATGCTCAATTCGAATGAAAAACAAAATTCCATCCATTGTTACAACGCCACAGCGATGCATGAAAACGCACAAAGAATCGTTTTATTATTACGCCGGACAAACATTGCGGGCGAGCACAAAAAAACCTTGCTTGTGAGAGCAGCTTCGCATATCTGCACACCGCCGCCAATCCTCAAAAACACTATAACTGAGTGCAATAATGACCCATCGCGCACAGATCTCCAAAAAAGATTCCATGAAAATGGCCACAAAGTACAGGACTGCACTGGCAGTATAATTCAGGGCTTCAGCAAGTGGCAAGAAATAGACGCGACTGCAGGCATTTGTTTGTTGGAGCTCGAAGAACAGAATATATGCGTGTGGGAGGCTGACTTCCTGAGGACGTCTGAGCAGAAAGAAAAAGAAACTAAAGTCTTATTGACACACGACGTGACATATGAGAAGGTGAGAGAACCGAGGCCTGCTTCACCAAGAGCTTTAAGTGGCTGCAAAGACTGTGAGGCATAAAAATGGCAATTTTTCAACCTTAAAGTGCAACTCAAATCTGCTGTGAATCGGCTTTTAAAAGGGTTTTTGTCACCAATCATTTCAAAACAAACAAAACTCGATGTGAAACTATAACTGGATGTGTAAGCTTCATGTTTCTTATTGTTAATGGAACATTCACAGGTCCAAAACAGTTCATCTCTTTGATTGTTTCACTGATTTATTGAGAAAAGCAGCTATTTATGTTTTCCAAAAGTTCAAAAACAAAGTTATTTTCTATAAATTACTATAGTATTTTTTTAAGTGTATATGGGAATAAGAATACTTGTTGATAATACTTATTCAACGTTTAGTAGCCATTGATACGGAAATAATGAAGAATAACCTGTATGTTAGGCTCGTAAGATTACAGATAACAGTTACAGGTTGTAAATTACACCATATGAATGAATCAGATATATTAGCTACCTTTTAATATATTATTAAAGGGCACTTGTGATGAAAATCATCTTTTGTAAGCTGTTTGGACAGAAATGTGTGCATGTATAGTGTGTTTACAGTCATATAGGGGTGATTGAAACACAATAAGTCTCCTTTTTTTCTGATGTTAAAATAGGATCTAAATACATAATCACAGTAAAGTACTTAAATGTATCTGTTGCGGTATTTCTATAGTTCCTATGGTATTTATAAGCTATATTTCCATCCACATATTTTTGTGTATCCACATATGGATTTGCAAATAAAAATCAGTTGATGGAAACGCCAAGATATGCATAAATTTTGAAAATCTGCATAAAAAAACAGATGCGCATAACTGAGTAGGATAAACTTTTTATTTGATAAGAGAAGATGCACATAAACTACGACGGAAACACTTTTACCGCATAAATTCCAGTATGCTCATTAAAAAAAAAGTCATGTGATTGTGTTATAAGGGATCATGTGATGACAAACCAGCAGGCTGAGCACACTGTAAATCATCTGAAATGTTGTTTTGGTTATTCTAAAACGCCAGTATTCGTGTTGTTATATTATTAATGACCTCCAGAACAGTCAAGAGCGTCTGTGCTCCGCGTCTCACACCTTTAAACGCCACCACGCGTTCATTGCGTGTCGGCATTTGGTTTCTGAGGTGCAAGTCATTTATTAAATAAGGAAAATATTCACGCAGCTTCTCCTACTGCAGTAAATTCCGTCATTACTGTTGATATTTGGCACCAGTTAATTAGGGAGTGATAATTTTGTTCTCTTTGACTGGTTGGATGGAAACGCTGCTTTATTTGCACATCATTTATGCAATATTCCTGTTTTCCGCATATATTTAAATTTGCATCTTTGGACAGAAACATAGCTACTGACATCAATAGCAGGAAACAAAACATGAGGGAAATCAATGGCTGCCAGTTTCTAACGTTCTTCAAAATATATTTTGTGTTTATCAAAAAGAAAAAAGAAAAGTTACTTAAACATGTTTTAAAACAAGTGATGTTTGAGTAAATGGCAATTTTCATTTATTGGTTGAACTGTCCCTTTAAAAACATAAAAATTAAGCTATGTTGTTGACTTATAAAACACAGTTTTTGCAAGTCGAAATACGAAATGGAGTCGGGTCCGGATTGAATACCCTCGTGCTTGAGGGTATCTAGCCCAGGCAGCTAGCTCTCTGCAACTCACATGGTAGCTCAATGAAGCTAATCATTCAGTCAGTACCTGGATGGGAGACCATATAGGAAGCTAGGTTGCTGCCGGAAGGGGTGTTAGTGAGGCCAACAGGGGCCAGTCAACCTGTGGTCTGTGGTCCTAACGCCCCAGTACAGTGAAGGGGACACTATACTGCTCAGTGAGCGACGTCTTACGGATGAGATGTTAAACTGAGGTCCCGATTCTCTGTGGTCAATAAAAATCCCAGGATGTTCTTCGAAAAAGAGAAGAGGTTTAACCCCGGCATCCTGGAAAAACCATTCCCATATCATAATTGGCTTAATCACTCTGTCTCCTCTCTGTCTGTCTCCTTGGTCTGGCGCAATACGGCTGCCGTTGCATCATCCAGGTGGATGCTGCACACTGGTGGTGGATGAGAAGACCCTTCATTGTGTAAAGCGCTTAGAGTATCTAGAAAAGTGCTATATAAATATTATTATTATTATTATTATTATTATTATTATTATTATTAAGAAGCCCTGGCCTAAAATGTACTCAATATTTTTTTTCTGTTTGTTAGAATTGTTGCATAAAACCAATTCATTTGTGATTATGCTCAAATGCTGTCATTTTCACGCAGCTTCTCCTACTGCAGTAAATTCCGTCATTACTGTTGATATTTGGCACCAGTTAATTAGGAAGTGGCAATTCTGTTCTCTTTGACTGGTTGGATGGAAACGCTGCTTTTTTCGCACGTCTTTTATACGATAATCCTGTTTACCGCATATATTTAAATTTGCATCTTTGGACAGAAACAGCTACTGACATCAATAGCAGGAAACAAAACATGAAGGGAGTCAATGGCTGCCGGTTTCTAACATTCTTCAAAATATCTTTTGTGTTTATCAAACAAACAAACAAACAAACAAACATGTACTAGAACAAGTGGTGTGTGAGTAAATGGCAATTCTCATTTATTGGTTGAACTGTCCCTTTAAAAACATAAAAATTAAACTATGTTGTTGATTTATAAAACAGTTTTGCAAGTCAAAATATGAAATGGAGTCGGGTCTGGATTGAATACCCTCGCGCTTGAGGGTATCTAGCCCCGGCAGCTAGCTCTCTGCAACTCACATGGTCATCTAATGAAGCTAATCATTCAGTCAGTACCTGGATGGGAGACCATATAGGAAAGCTAGGTTGCTGCCGGAAGTGGTGTTAGTGAGGCCAACAGGGGCCAGTCAACCTGTGGTCTGTGTGGGTCCTAACGCCCCAGTATAGTGAAGGGGACTCTATACTGCTCAGTGAGCGCCGTCTTTCACATAAGACATTAAACTGAGGTCCTGACTCTCTGTGGTCATAAAAACCCCAGGATGTTCTTTGAAAAAGAGTAGAGGTTTAACCCTGGCATCCTGGAAAAACCATTCCCATATCATAATTGGCTTAATCACTCTGTCTCCTCTCTGTCTGTCTCCTCGGTGTGGCGCAATACGGCTGCCGTTGCATCATCCATTATTATTATTAAGAAGCCCTGGCCTATAATGTACTCAATATTTTTTTTCTGTTTGTTAGAATTGTTGCATAAAACCAATTCATTTGTGATTATGCTCAAATGCTGTCATTTGGGAATTTATCTTTCATGATTTCCCAGATCTAAAAAAAATCTTATAAACATAAACATTCATTCTTTCCAGCCGCAACCCAGTACTGGGAAACACCCGTACACACTCATACACAACAGCCAATTTAGTTTTATTTAATTCACCTATAGCGCATGTCTTTGTTTGGACTGTGGGGGAAACCGGAGCACCCGGAGGAAACCCACAGCAACACGGGGAGAACATGCGAACATAGAAACTGGCCGAGCTGGGACTTGAACCAGTGACCTTCTTGCTGTGAGGCAACAGTGCTAACCGCTGTGCCACCCTAAACATAAACAAAATCCAATAAATGAATATTTTAGACACATGTAACCTGATTTCCATAAGTTTCACCACTCCTTCAATGCTCTCACGGAACGTTTGTTCTCCCAAAGTGAGTGACATCTTCAATAATCAGCTAATGCAATGTTAACCCAACAGCTACTAAACCATCATATACACCAAATATGCATTGCAGCGTACAGCCCTCCAGATAATTATTAAATCAACACCAGAGAAATGTACACGGCACAGGCAACCTTCCTGACACTTATCTGTGGTAACGCTAACATTGACACACCAGATGTGATGCATGAAAATGAGTGTTTGACAAGACCAGTTTCACTTCTTGGCTGATGAATTTGCTCGTAGAGCTGAATCATACGTGAGAGCATCCGGGGTTGAAAGCGCACAGAGAGATGCAATTATCATTACATGGGAAACGGAAGCAGATAAGACGAGGCACAACGCCAGCATGCGGAGAAATCTACAAATGACTGCAGGCTTTAGCTGGAGGCCCATCTGAGACACCGTGAGGATTAAATGAGCGTCTTCAATTTTAAAGGTAAACCGCATTAACCTGACAAGTCTTTTTAACTTACAGTTCAACACATTTCTAAACATAATAGTTTTAATAACTCAGTTTTAATTGATTTCTTTTATCGTTGCCATGATGACAGTAAATAATATTTGACTAGATATTTATCAAGATGCTAGTATTTCACTTAAAGTCACATTTAAAGGCTTAACTAGGTTAATTAGGCAAGTCATTGTATAACAGTGGTTTGTTCTGTAGACTAGCGGTCCCCATCCACTGATCCGTGGATCAATTGGTACCGGGCACACACAAGAAATCATCAACTATTTTCGTTTTATTTATCATCTGAGTCTAAACTGATCTTTTATTTTGAAAAATGAGCGTATTCTCTCAGTTACATCTCGGTCACAAATTTAACCCACAATCTAGCAAAATGGCTAATGCCGAGTTCAGACTGCATGATTTTGACTCGCCGACAGGTTTTGAGAGATCGTCGACAACTGCCTGAAATCACAGGCAAATCGGTGCTCGCTCACGCGAGTGACAATCAAAGTGTAAACTATCAAAGACGCGATCTGAGAGAATTGCAGAGGAGTCGCCGATGCATAGGAGATATTTGGTGCGCTGAATATCTGGAGCTGTCGGCGATTCAAATCATGCCGTGTGAAATGTGTTTTGACTGAAAATAACATCAGCGATCGCCTGCAGCCAATGAGAGAGCAGCATTCACTAGTGTGGGGACCTGCAGGCCAGCGGGAGGTTGAGGGAGAAGTTAAAAGCTCATTTTCAGTTTATTCGGACCCAAGAAATAGAGGTTAAATGAGTGTAAATTTGGCAGGAGCTCCCCAGTGTCTGTTTGACGTGTCATGTGAGCAATATCACAACCCAACCCGGCCAAAAAATAAAAAAAAGTTGAGAAGAAATTCCCTTTAAAGCCAGGTGAGCAAATATGCATTTTCTACCCCATTAAAGGCTTCTTTCTCGTTATGTAGCTAATAACAAAAGATATACTTCGTGTTTTTGGGTGTGAAACGTAGTTTGGACAAAGTTGTCGGCGATTCTTCCTATTTTGAAGTCATGCAGTGTGAAACTCCCTGTCGCCGATCCATCTTGCAGTGTAAACAAAGCAGCGACAAAACCCTAGCCCAGATAGTCATGCAGTGTGAACACATCTGTGACACGACTACTCTGAAAATCATGCAGTCTGAACTCGGCATTCCAGGAGCACCCAGCTGAAAACATTCTCCGAATGTTGCAAGCGCAAACATTTCGGTAGACTAATCTCAGACAAACTTCAGTGCTTTTTCATTTTCTCCATACGTAAAACTTGTACCAGAAAAAAAACAACTGTATTTTAAATATCTAATAAATAATATAAATATAAAGAATTGGATTTACATACTTAAATTAGAAATTAGATCAGCTTACTGTGCGTTAGAGTAGGTTTTGTGTGTCAGAAAAGCAAATAATTAAAGCATACCTGTCAACATTGAGGTATAAAAATGCGAAATATGGAAGGGAAATTAGCTTTAAATGATAGAATACATAATAAACATTAGAAATTTTAACATAAAATAAAAAGTTTAGCCTTTAAAATCAATTAACTGATCACATTAGTGTTATCGAACACGTCAAAGGGTTAAAAAAGTGTGTTAATTTTCTTACTTTACTCATTCAGTGATTCCTCTGCGTACCACTAGAAAGACGCCTGCGTACCACTAGTGGTACACGTACCACAGTTTGAGAACCACTGGTGTAGACAATCGAAAACAAAATATTGCAATAATATTGACCTTAAAAGTCTTTTATTCTAGCTGAAATAAATCAAATCAGTCTTTCTCCAAAAGAAAAAATATTATAAGAAATACTGTGAAAAAAAAATCATTGCTCTGTTAAACATTATTTGGGAAACATTTGCAAAATAAAACCTGTTTTACACACCCGGTAAAAGAACTCAATTTGTTTGAAACAGAAATGTCTTCACTGCCACTTTTAATCAATTCAGTGCATTCCCTGATCAATAGAAGTATTCATTTCCCCATTTTATTATTCCCTAAAACACCCCTGACTTTACCATCCACAGATTCCAAAGAGAGCAGGGACAGACCAAATAAATACACTGACACTTTAGTGACACAGGAGTCATAAATCAAGCCGCAGATGGGGGGAAAAATGAGGAGCCCAATATTGGCTTTCAGCTTTCCTTTCTTTGTAAATCGCCATTTACGGCTGTTTTCAGAACAAACAGATGGGCTGACAACTAAATAACAGCTAAAGAATGGCTTGTCGATATCAATCAGAACGTGAACGATCACTCAGAGTCACATGACAGGAGACAAAAACGCTGTTGGACGCGACGTGCGAGAAGCGTCTTGCATTGTTCTTGCCGAAGGCTGTTCTCGGTTTTCAATGGCGCAAACTAGCACTTTACAACACTCCTAATTGGCACATTTGTTTGGGATAACTAAAGACGGCTCTTCTTTCGGTTGTAATTTGTGAGCTGAAGTCCCACACGTTGTTCAGAGGGAACATCTGTGACAATATAATTGCTGTAAAGATTAGCAAAAACAGCTCTGCTGAACAAAAACGCAGGCTACGGTCAATGGCAAGCTTGGAAAAATGGATTTTTAAGGATTTCTTTTTCTGTTTCTTATAAAGATGAAGACACAACACGCTTTCAGAGATATAATCAGAGGCAAGTTTTACAAAGGATGGGTGGTAATCTATGGAGTTAGACTGGTTTCTTTATTATTCAATCAAAATATTTCGTTTTAGGGAAAACTAAGTATATTGTAATAAAAAAAAAATTAAGATTTTAAATAAAACTGTTTATTTAAAAAATGATTTCATAAAGGTGCCACAATATCAAACCACGAGCAAAACTTTCAATTTTTTTACAGAACTTATTTAACACCAGTTCGTCTAAATTAGATATTTCCTAATGTTTCTCGAAGTAGTTTTAAGTGCAAATCCAATGTTGGTACTGTGATACATGTATTCTGGGACTGTGACATGATTAAGACATTTATTTCATTCATTCCTTTTCTTTTCGGCTTAGTCCCTTTATTAATCTGGGGTTTCACAGCGGAATGAACCGCCAAATTATCCAGCATTTGTTTTTACGCAGCGGATGCCCTTCCAGCCGCAACCCATCTATGGGAAACATCCATACACACCCATTCACACTCATACACTACGGATACTTTAGCCTACCCAATTCACCTGTACCTGTACATGTCTTTGGACTTGTGGGGGAAACCGGAGCACCCGGAGGAAACCCACACGAACACGGGGAGAACATGCAAACTCCACACAGAAATGCCAACTGACCCAGCCGAGGCTCGAACCAGCGACCTTCTTGCTGTGAGGCGAACGTGCTACTCACTAAGCCACTGTGGTGCCGATCAAGACATACTGGAAAGAAATCCACAAATTAGTACAGAAGACTATAGGTAAACCTTTTGCCCTATCTCCAGCTATTTATCTTCTCAATTGTAAAACTGCTCTACACCTTAGTCATGGACTAGAATCTGTGTTACACTTTTGTACATATCTAGCAAGAAAATGAAGATTCT
Source organism: Danio albolineatus (assembly GCA_903798035.1). Lineage (NCBI taxonomy): Eukaryota > Metazoa > Chordata > Actinopteri > Cypriniformes > Danionidae > Danio > Danio albolineatus. Next base: position 3,537,493 of record CAIGQQ010005185.1, read on the forward strand.
TCTGTTATTCTTCTGTTGTGGTCCTCTCCTAACATTCCTTCGGCCAATATGTGGATAGATCAGATTGCCATTTTCTTACTCTTGGAAAAACTGACTTATGACTAGGGCCAGACGGAATCTGCGGACATTTTTTGCTATTTCTGCGCAAAATTTTGTTAAAAATCTGCGGATTTATGCGGAATGATTTTGGGAGTATTGTAACTAAAACCCTAATGTATGAAATAAAAAGTAATACCTTTTTATTTCATATAACATTAATTTAAACATTTATTTAAAGTTTACAATGTGAATCCAATTAGATCCACTTTATTTGGTAAACAAAGGAAGTCTCTCATATAAAATCTATTCTAAAATACAGAAAATATTACTTTACAAACTGTATTGTAAATAAATCACATGAATATTTTCATATTAGTCAATAATATTACTGAAATTATTTAAAAACACACATTTACACCAGTAAATAAACTGAATCAATGATGGGCTAAAAATCTGTGGAATTCTGCGCGCGCAGATTCCGTGTGGCCCTACTTATGACTTACGTCAGAAATCTGATGATTTCTGGCATATCTGGAATCCTCTGTGGGAGTTTTTGGAGAATGTATCTTTAAAGACTATTTTTATTTTATTTTTATTTATTTATTTTTTGTTAATTTTACCCTTCACAGAAGACTTGAAGTACTAGCCGATGGACGATTATATAATAGATGACTATAATATTGTATATGATGACATGAGACACCTATATGTAATGTGTGATTGTAAATCTTTAAATAAATGTAAAATAAATGTAATAAAAAAAATATTTCATTGATAATAAAACCTGACAAAAGTCTTTTCGCCAATCCCAGTTGTAAGAGCAAAAAATAATAACCTGTCTTCTAGTTGATCATTTGCAAACGTGTCAGAAGGTAAATTTTTCTGATTTATCATCTGTTGAACTGCATTCCAATCATCACAAATACTGCAGAAGACCTACTGGAACCCGCATGGACTCAAGATTCTCACAGAAATCAGTCAAGTTTGGTGAAGGAAAAAAGATCATGGTTCGAAGTTACATTCAGTATGGTGGTGTGTGAGAGATCTGTAGAGTGGATGACAACATCAACAGCCTGAGGTATCAAGACATTTGTGCTGCCCACTGGCAAATTCTTCAGCAAGATATTGCTGCTCCTCATACTTCAGCCTCAAAGTTCCTGAAAGCAAAGAAGGTCAAGGTGCTCCAGGATTGGCCAGCCCAGTCACCAGACATGAACATTATTGAGCATGTCTGGGGTAAAATGAAGGAGGAGGTTGAAGATTGAAGATGAATCTACTGAATCTTGATGAGTCCTGCAAGAACGGTCCTAACGGTCCTTATTAAACCATTTAAAATCAAGGCATGATCATATTTTATTTCGGTGAAATAATCTTAATCTATCCTTTCATATAAGCCACTTCCAATACCAAAATACCAAATACCAAATCAACTAGAAGTCAAGAAGTCATGTTATTATTTGCTGTTTCTAAAAATTGGATAGATGACAAAACTTTTGTCAGAATTTGCACTCACTCATTTTGCTTAACAGAACAAAACATTTTATTATCATTGACATAATTTTTATAATTAAACTTTATTTTTCCATTTGCAATCTTTTTATTACTTCGCACTCAATTTTTCTCTAAAGCTAAATATTTTTAATTAAACAATAAAAAAACTGATAAAACTGTGTTAATAAAATACTAAATAAATAAATAAATAAATATTATTTTTTTTAATCATCATTTAATAAATAATCTAAATCATTCATTCATTCATTCATTCATTCATTCATTCATTCATTCATTTTCTTGTCGGCTTAGTCCCTTTAATAATCCGGGGTCGCCACAGCGGAATCAACCGCCAACTTATCCAGCATATATTTACGCAGCAGATGCCCTTCTAGCCGCAACCCATCTCTGGGAAACATCCATACACACACATTCACACTCATACACTACGGACAATTTAGCTTACCCAATTCACCTATACCACATGTCTTTGGACTTGTGGGGGATAATCTAAATAATACTCTGCAAAATTACCGTTTTACAATACTGTATTGGTTGGTGTAGGGGTAAACTTTAATAAAATACAATTTAATGGGTAATTTAATAAACAACATAAACAACAGCCTCAGCTGTATCCCTTCTAGCAACAACCAAAGCGGAGGTCAGATGAGACACTGACAAAACAGACTGCACACAAACAAAAGGCGCTTAATAATAATAATAATATCAGTATTTAAGGCTGGCGTTTGGAGGTCACTTTCTGAGGCCCGTGGAGACTTGCAGCGCAGTAGGTCTCAGTCGTTTCCATAAAGAGCCAGAGGCAGAATGCTGCCACATTAATAGCAGGTTGCCCAGCTGTGCCGTCTCCAACTAATCCTGCACGGCTGTAATTAAAGCACACATCAAATGCGCATTAAAATCCCAGCAGTCCCAGTCACGCGGGACACTCGTAAAAGACTCAGAGGTTCCAATTCCACAAGCCCCCGAAAAAAGATTCATGGAGCACCTCTGATAACTTTCCAACCCTTTAATTTTTCCGTTTTGCAAAATTTGTGAAAAGCGATGTCACATTTACGGTGACGAATGGCGCATGTGGCTCCTTCATCTGCTGCAGATGGAAAAGAGGAAATCTTGCCTTGACGGATGGGCTTGGTAGACTAAACCATACGCGGAGGCTTCGGAAGGTTTCAGAGAGAAAAATTGAGATTTTCTCAAAAGGAGCAGAAAATGGGAAAGAGAGGCTTCATGTCATCTACCTGAACTCAAATGAAAAGAGGAAATCCAAATAAAACAAAACTGGAACAGAAAGAGCCACACCGATAATCTGCTACCATTTCCTTTTCTATTTTCCATGATAAACGCCTGATGATTTAGGAGAAATACATCCAGCTCATATTTCACCACAACATCTAATTATTAGATCACACTTTTGCAGGAAAACTTTTCAGGACCTTTCCCGACATTTTAATGGCAGATGATGGTTTTAATAATGCAATATTGTACTGATTTTAGTCTATTGCACAAAATTTCCTATTTTTTTTTTACATAAATAACTAATAAATTAATTGAAAATAAAATAAATTATTAATAAATGTAAAAAAAAAAAACTTAAAGTATATATATATACTAGAAACACTAAAATTAACTAAATGTACTATCATTAATAAGTCACTAATAAATGAATAGTAAATAGAAAATAAATTACAATTTAAAAAAAAACGTA
>CAIGQQ010005185.1:3541145-3552492 GCA_903798035.1 Danio albolineatus
CTTAATTTAATTGAGGGCAGGATTTCCATCCAATAAATTTGTTTAGCGCCAAGTAAAAAAAAACGATTTACACAATTAAATACAGTCAAGTTGGTCCAACATGATTTTATCAATTAAAAGTTTAAATACATGTGTATTTATATTTAACTTAAACTCAACGGTCTGATAATATCATGCATGTCTATTATGTGTCGTACATTTCAAAGTCTCTTAGTTTTATTTGATGTTATCCTAAATAAAATAAAAGCCATTTGAAGCATATTACGTGTTACATCTACAGCTGATTGAGACTGATCTCAGAACTCATTTTAGGACAGTTATTGCTCTCTGAGCAAAGCAACAATCTGCATTTTTCCTAATTAAGCTGCCAACACCCAAAGCATAGGGTCTTCTGCAAGGTGGTAATCTCAAAACTCAAAGCATTACATGAAAATCTTCTAAATCTTCAAACTAAAGAGAAGATTAAACTCTAACAAGTCTTTCTATTAAATTTATACTCCTATAAGTTTACTTTTATTGTCAATGTTTCCCTATGTTAATTCAATCCCACGCAAAGCATGCTGGGATCTACAAACCCCCTAACCAGGTAGTTGGACCAACACAATTCCTTCATGTTGTCTCAACACAAAACGTTTAAGTTAACTTAATGGTTTACAAATTTAAGTGGAGTGAACATAAAACAAATAAATAAGCCAAAGAAATTACAAGAATTGTGTTGTTTCAGTTCATTATAAATAAGTAGTTTGAACAAGCAGCAGTGATCATTGTTGAGTGCATCTTTTTGTTTCCATCAAGCAATTTCTATGCAATATATTTTAAAAAGTGCATAAAAACAAGTGGATGGAAACAGCCATTGATCATTTAAAACAAACAAACCCAAGTTACACGGTTTGCAGAACAAACCAACACAAGCAACTGAAGACTTTGAAGCAGGAATAATAACAGAAGTTATGATAGCAAGATGAAATATTAAAGGAGGAACGAGAAGCATTAGAATGATTCATTTAAAAACAGAAACGCCACTAAATGCAGAGCTCAACACAAAGCTAAAATGGATAGCGCTTTATTCATCCGTGACCCTGCAGGAGGACACTAACAGCAACTAAATCAATTCAGAGATGCACATGATTTAGCACTGCAACATTCCAGTCCGGACAGCCGAGCACGAGTCTCTGAAATACACTTCAGGGTCCCGCTTGTCAGCACGTGGGAAGGCTGCAGTGTTTTTGCTCAGATAATATCCACTCTTCTTGCCAGCGTCTAATTTTACCAAAACCCTACTTCCTGTTCTCTGCAGAAAAAAAGGGGGAATCCAAAGATATACGTGTGCTGACCTTTTGCACACTTCTGCAATCAAGACACTGTGTCAGAGTGACATTCACCGCTCAAAACAAGACAGAGCCAAGAGCTTGCTGCATGAAAAGCGCATTAAGTGACTTTAGCTTATGCATGCAAATCAAATAATGCAATTCATTAAAAGAGATTTGCAGTTTCGCAAGCTCCTGAGAAGCACACAGCACTTTTTAAAGGGCACGTATGGTGCAAAATGGACTTTGGAAGCTTTGTATTCAGATAGAGAAATTAAATAATAAAATGTAAAACAACTATATATGGTTGTAATTGTTTTCATGATTCAGTGAATTTATTCTGCATTAAAGTTAGCAGTGTTGTATGTTATCGTGACCGAATGCTTTACACTCTGTTGGAATGCCTTTAATGGCTCGTTTCCACTGAGTGGAAGGGTACGGCTCGATACGCTTTTAAGGCTGTTTACACTGTCTAAAAGCGTACCGAAAGCAGTTTCGCTTTCTCACTTTTTGAGCTGATGATAATAACGTGCGCTTGATTATTGACGTGCTTTTGAAACCCGATCCTTTTAGAAACAGACAAATGTGAGACTGACAAAACAAAGGAGAAGCCGGAAAAAACAAAGGAGCAAATAATTTTTTCTGCAAACACGAACAAACTGCTGCGTTTAACCATTATCAACACCTTCTTGACTATTATGAACTCGGAATGACGAAATTTTGACAAAAGTTTTAGACTCTAAAGCAGAAAAATACAATAATATGTTTGCAGATATTAAGGAACATGCTAAGTGAACATTCTTGTTTATCTGGAAAAACAATGCTGAAGCCAGATATTCTGCTTTGAAAATTCGCGTTACGTGTCGAACGTCTGTCTTTGAATTTGTCATTTAACCCGCCCAATGCCAATTTAGCCAATTATATTTCAGCACCCCGGGTTGCCTTGGTGGAAAAATAGCATATTTCATTCATTCATTCATGAATGCTCTCAAAGTATGCATCTGCAACTGAAATGCGACCTCCGGTGGACATTAACAGTCTCCGAATGAGATGCAGAATCAGAGTTTCACATGAGATGGTTATTAATTAGCAAATAATATAAATTTTACGAACGTAAAGTCTAGCTGAGCAGGTTATGTTATAACCCTTACAACACGCTACATGACGAGATTTGCAGTGATAAGCAATTTGGTTGTTTGCACCAGACGAAACACTACAGATACTTAAATACAGCCATCCAGAAGCACAGAATAGTGCACTCACTGCACTCCAGCGAAATGGTAAGGTTTATAAACTAATTAATGCACAACATTATTAAATATACATGCTGAATCACTGATATGTGTTAGCTTGCACTGAGTCACAGATCTAAAGTTCAATTTCAAACGGTTTATCTTCCAGATCTGCGGTGAACTATCTGCTGCTGCTTTCAGCATATGGTAATAAACGTCAGGTAAAATGGCTTAGCATTTAACACTGAACAAAGCACATGAGGTGTTCCTGAGGTGATCATTGTCAGTTTTCTGTTGTTCAGCTGCAAGAAATAGAAGCCGTTTCTAAAGTATAAATGTCAGGTGTTGGTTAGGGCAAAAACTCATTTTAATATGGAGAATATTCCTTCTATCAGGAGCCGTTGCTTTTATTTTAGGGCTGTCAATTGATTTAAAGAAATAACTAATTAATCACACTTTTGTTTGTGATTAATCGCGAAAAGTCGTATTTATTACAGAAATAAAAACACAGGCATGTAAGTGCCATTTGAATTTTAAAACAATCAATGCCAATAACAAACAAAAATTATTTCCATGTTGGATTCTAAGTGAACTACAAAAAAATCCAAAATACAGGCATTGCAAATATGGAAATTGGAGAAAAAAATAATAATAATAAAGTATTGAATACAAACATGTGTATTCATTGTAAAGTTGTTTTGAGAGTTGAGAACATTAATTATAAAGTAGAAACAATTTTGCTTAGTCCTCCTTAACAGTTTAGACAGTCCAGTCTATTGACATTATCGGGTGACAACACACACGTAACTGCCACTGCGTTAAATGCGCTAATTTTTTAACGGTTTAAATATTTCAAATTAATCGGCGTGGGTTAACGCGCTAATTTTGACAGCCCTATTTTATTTAGATCAACTTTAAATCAGCCTTTAGGCTCGATAGTCTCACTCCTGTTGGTGTCATCAATCTGGCAACCTGTTCTTGCGTGTGTTTTGAACCAGGCATGCAATACCATCTTCAACCACTGGGTGTCAAACTAACATGCTGCATCTTTAAATGCGAAATAAAGTCAAACTCTGTTCATAAAACTTCCCCGTGTGCGTGTTGACACGGCCCGAGTTACTGTCTGTCATTTTGCTGTGTTTATCCTGACATCCAACCCTGGTTATTCTTCTATGAAACGAAATGTCCCGAGAGTGGGCAGGGCAAATCAGCTCATTTACATTTAAAGGCACAGCTACAATTCCCCCTGACCCAAATCACTAACATTTCTAATAGGGTATAATAAATGATCTGATAGATATTTTGAGCTGAAACTTCTCAAACACATTCTGAAGGCACAAAAGACTGAATTTGAATCTTGTTAAAAGCCCAAGCCCTTTAAAGAGTTCCTGTATAAAACTATAAGCACTTAATTGTAGGAAATTCAGAAGCGTCCGTCATAAACACTCCTGTGATGCTCTGGCTTTTTCCACCAAGGCTAAGCCCTGGCAAATTCACCTCGAGAAACCTCTCTTCCAAGGAAATACTGCTGATTAAACGTATGACATAAACGCTTGCATCAGCACAACTTCTCCATCCCTGCACAAACTACCATGGTAACCACCACAGCATTAACACAAGGACCATGCAAACACTATTCCTACAATAATAGTGCGGTAAACCTGTATGCGCCATTTCAAATTGAGGGGAAGATACTGAAGGAAGATTCTGCATTCAATTACTATGACTTAACAGAGCTAACATTGTCTTAGTAAGCATGATATCTTTGAGGAAACCAAGCGTGTGTTTGACACGTATGCGGTGCAAAAAGATTCAGACAGGGGAAACAAATGATTCAGCGTAACCCTGATCAAGTCCTTGGTGTGAATCACTTTAGTAAACAGTGACCACCAAAATAACATAGAATTATTTTAGTAGTGTGTGTTAAAAATGGTATTTGGCAGACGTACTGTATCATTTAAAAAAAAAAAAAAACAAGAGAAAGATTGTGAAGGCTTTTGCATTGTTTGAACAAGATACCATATCAAAATAAAGTGCCAGTTCACACTAAAATTTCCCCCAAAAAAAATTCCCTCACCATTTAGAGTCACGAAACGCCAAAACACATTTTTTGAGCTGTTGACAGTCATATATGTGTCATACGCTGCTATAAACATATTAGGACACATATATTTCACTAAAAAGTGAAAATTGGTTGTTTTTGCGTTATTTCAAGCTAATTCGTTCTTCCGGTTTGAAACGGAATTTTTAGAAGCTGCGTCACGCCGATGAGATCCTTGCGTGTATTCCAGCGTGTAGAGTGGATGTCTGTACCGGCCAGTGCATTGTGACATCTCTGAGTGTGCAGCATTAATTCATGAGAAAGACTTCAATCAGCGCGCTCTATTGTGTATGCGGAGCAACTTCATTAATATGCATGTTCGCTTTGAAGACTGTCTGTACCCGTTACAGTGTTCAGACGGCAGAGAGATGCCACATTGTGTTGCCAAAACAAGTGGAAGAGGAATTGTTTGGAGACACAGGTCGCCAGTGTTGTGTTTATAAATGTGAGAGCATAGCTGGTCTCTTGTGCGGACTACAGTACACACAACAGAAATGCGTTTGTAAGGAGCATGTTTTATCCGAGAGCTTTTTGCATCTGGGAATGGTGAACTCTCGATTTGCCGCTCGTTTTCTTTTAAAACAAGACACGGTTCAAGTTGGTGTTGATTGTCCTGCTCTACAGATTTGGTAAGTAAGCGATCAGTATCAGTGGTCTTTGTATGTTTATTCAGGTGGCAAATTTAGTTTGTATTGTCAGCAGTACTGTTTCAGTGTTTAAAAACAGACCTTAGTCAAATGATTAGAACTGTTACTGAGTTTACAGCACGTTATATCACTACAGTATTATAGACGTATCATTACAAAAAACAAGAGAAGGACTGTGAAGGCTTTTACAATGCTTGAACAAGATACCATATCAAATTAAAGAGACAGTTCACACTAAAATCTTCCACCCAGAAAATTCCCTCACCATTTAAAAATCACTCAAGTGGTTCTAAACTTACATGAATTTCTTTCGTCAAGATAAAACAAGATATTCTGAAAAACTGTTGGGCGGAAAAAAAAAGCACAAAAAGAAAATACTTTGGAAATTACTAGCTGTTTTCTTTAACATTGTTGTTCAACAGAAGAAACTCAAACAGGGGTGTATTTCCCAAACAACAACATAACTCCTGGCTGAAATATCATAGTACGTTGCATCGTTTGGGAAATGAACGATATAGTGACAAGTGTTTCCCCAAAACCATAGTTTCTCTGTCGCAGATCCGTCGTTTGAACCACGTTAGTTAAAGCGTAAAAAGTCCATAATGACGCTCTAAACGGAGTGGAGTAACTCCTTTAGAGAAAAAAAAAAACACCATAACTATGTGCAAATTATATTGTTTTACACGCATTTTAAAAAAATCAATAGTTTTGGTATAAAAAAAAGAAGCATGCACTAGTTTTTCATATTATTTGAAATGTATGTAAATGACACTGTGACCCATTGTGTTCCTATGTAAACATGCACTTGACGGATATGCATGACAATTCTCTTCACACGTCGTGTCTTTTGTAGCTGCTCGCACATGAGTGCTGCATTTTTAAGTCAGAGTTTTTAAATCAGGGGTGTCCACACTCGGTCCTGGAGGGCCGGTGTCCTGCAAAGTTTAATTCCAACCTCGATCAGACACCTGGGCTAGCTATATATGCTTCCTTTACAAATATACAAATATTATTGAGAATAGCCGATTCCATATAAAATCACTTAGCTCACACATATTATAATCTCATATACTGTATAAATTATAGAAATCGTTAATGGTTGTAGCCTAGGCCTAATTACAGTAGGCTTTTTATTAAGAAATGAAAAAAATGCTACTTAATAATAATAATAATAATAATCATTATTATTATTATTATTATAATTATTATAATTATTATTATTATTATTATTATTATTATTATTAAGTATTATTAAGTAGGATTTAAGTAGGATGTTTATTTATTTTTTAAAAAGTCTACTTTTACAATTTGACACAATCAAACCACTGCAGAAAAGCATCAACCTAAATATTTTGTCTTCACAAGCTTTGGAGATGTAAATAAATAGCCTTCTCAGCCATGTTGTCATTTAAACCCTTTACATGAAACATGCAACTGTAAACAAAAGCTTGCCCCGCATCAGAGTTCTTCTGATTGGTCCATTGATTTGGAACTGACACTGAACAGCACTGTGTGTAAAGTTAAATCACTTTTAGAATATTTCATTTTTTTAGTAAGTAATTTTAAGATGGTGAATTAAAAATGTGGCACTCATGTGCGAACAGGTAGAAAAGACACGATGTGTCAGGATAAATGTCATGCATATTCATCAAGTGCATCTTATGGAACACAATGGAAACATAAACATCGGAATACACATTCTGCTTTTCCAACATTTCTGTGTTCAACAAAAGAAACTTGGAACAAGGAGAATGAGCGAATCTTGACAAAATTTACATTTTTGAGGGAACTGACCCTTTCAAACTTTACAGAAGTAATCAACAACTTATTTACAGTCTAATTCACAGTCAAGCGCCCATTAAAACAGAACGCAACTAAAAATGTGAGATACAGTGCTCAGGAATATTATATTTAATTATATGAAATATATATATTTAAAAATAATAAAAACAAATGAATAGAATGATTTAAAACAGGCATGTCCAAACTCGGTCCTGGAGGGCAGGTGTCCTGTAGATTTTAGCTCCAGCTTGACTCAACACACCAGCAAGGATGTTTCTAGAAAGCCTAGAAAGAGCTTGATTAGATAGCCCAGGTGTGTCTGATTGAGGTTGGAATTAAACTTTGCAGGACACCGGCCCTCCAGGACCGAGTGTGGACACTCCTGATTTAAAGACTGTGACTTAAAAATGCAGCACTCATGTGCGAGCAGCTACAAAAGACACGACGTGTGAGGATAATTGTCATGCATATCCGTCAAGTGCATGTTTACATAGAAACACAATGGAAACATTAAACATCGGAATACACGTTCTGCTTTTCCAACATTGCTAAGTTCAACAGAAGAAACTCAAATAGGTTTGGAGCAATTTACAAAATTTGGAGGGAACTGTCCCTTCAAAACTTTACAGAAGTAATTAATGTAACTTATTCACGGCCAAATTCACTCTCAGATCGCACTATTGTGTAGGGATGGGCGGATCGATCTTTAAGTATAGATATTTTTGATACTGGGAATGCATCAAAAGGATCGATCCTTAAGTTAAAGTATCAATCTTTTCTGGGGTGGGGGGGGGGGGGGGGGGGGGGGTTCTTACTGAGTGATCAGAGATTTTGAAATATCTAAATAATTAAAGCGCAGCATATTATATGAATATTTAGGAACACGAACGGGAACTATTATATTCTTCCGCTGTATCTCCGCTGATAGGTCAGTGTTATCTCACTGCACAGTGGTACAGACACCACACACACCCAGCGCGGGTTGTAAATCTCGAGAGCGGAGCTGTCGACATCATGACTGAACGTAAACGAAGTATAATCTGGAATTATCGTAAAAGTAATCGGCTAAAGGGAAAAAAAAAAAAAAAAAAAATCAACATTCTGTTGTTCCTTCAATAAAAACTGGAAACTGATTAAAATTCAGGAAGCACAAATGAATATTGCAACTTAATTTTAAGATTTAATTTCAAAGTTCTGCTGCTTTGACCTTTAAATAAGATGAAGAAATTCAGTTGTGCAGTGTATTATTTTTCATTATATATGGTGTTTTTAGCCAATTATGGTTCTGTCATTTTAATAAATGTAGAAAAGAATCGTGTTTTATTTAATAATAATGATAATATTAATAATAATAATAATAATAATAATAATAATAATAATAAAGGTGATAAACACCTTTTTTTTTTTAATCACCATAAAATATTTCATTTAAAGTATTGATAAGTATCGATTCAAATATCGATATCGATGAAACTTGTTTTGAAATACTTGGTATCGTATCAGAAACAAAAATATTGGTATCGCCCATCCCTACTATTGTGTTTTTCTTTTCTTTTTCATTCTTTTATAACTTTTGCACTTTGTATTGCCACTTAGTATGAAATGTGCTATATAAATAAACTTGCCTTGCCTTGCCTCAAGGCCCCATTCAAACAAAACACAACTAAAAATGTGAGATACAGCCCTCAGGAAGATTTATATTCAATTAATTTAATTATAAAAAAGATATATATTAAATAAATAAACAAATAAATAAATGAATAGCCGGCCATGTTGTCAAATCGAACTGTTTTCATGAAATGTGCAACTGTAAACAAAAGCTTGCAATGATTGCCCTGCCTCAGAGATCTTCCAATTGGTCCACTGATTTAGAACTGACATTAAGCAGCACTGTGTAAAATATTAATCCCTTTTAGAACTTTAAAGATGGCACTTATAAAACATGGCTATAATTGGAGGATAATTTTCACGCATATATTAATCAAGAGTTTACATAGAAAAAAACAACAGAAAAGTAGCACATCTGAACACACGTTCTGTATGAAAGACTCCTAAAGGTTTCTTAGATGCACTTCTGAGGTGGTATTTCGAAGACTTTACACGAGACACGGTTTAATATGGTTTGGAGGTGCTGTGAACGCATTTACACAGAAATTACAGCGGTATAATTTAATACCTGAGGCTGAGGAGGGTCAGAGGAGGCATAATTTAGTCTGGCTTTTATGTGGCATTGTGTGTCCACATTGAATGTTAAGCAGGCTCAGAACAGCCCTAACTCTGCTGTGTAAAGACGCCTCACGACTATTCAAAGGAAACAATGATTACAATGGTAAGTCTACATGCAAGAATGTGTTAATTGTTATGGTAATTAAACAGCTGACAAAACGATTCAGTATAAACCCAGCTCCTCTCCCTCCCTTGACATTGTCTCGCCCAAAATAGTCACAACAATAAAAATGAGCCAAATATGACTTTAAATATGAGAGAAATGTTACGAGAGAAGACCTGAAAGACCGGTCATGGTCACAAAACCATCCAATTATAGTTACTTTCACTGCAACAGTGTAACTTCTGGTAACCATCAGTCATTCTTAAAGAGACAGTTCATCAGTTCACCCAAAACGTGAATTTTTGGTCATTATTTATGCACATTTTATAACAAATCTGTTTGTCTTTTTTCTGTTGAAGTCAAAAGATGATACTTTTAAATAAAGTTGAAAACCTGTAACCATTGACTTCTGTAGTAGAACGAACAAATGACATAGTGGTTACACACACTAAAAAATCCGGGGTTATTTTTTCTACCCAAATGTTGGGTTGAGGCCTTTGGGTAATTTTGGGGGGTTATTTTCAGGGTCTTGGGTAGATTTTGGGTTGTGCTATGTAACCCAAACTTGGGTTATTTTCTGGGTAATACTTTCTAAGACTTGAATCAATGCAACCCTAGCACCACACAAGCACATCAACCAGGCTCCTTGGGTCAAATCAACTCCCAGCAGGGGCTGACTGCAATGCCACATAAATATATTATTATTATTATTATAAATGTTTACGAGCACCCATAAATATGAAACAACTTGTTTTAAATGCAGTTCACAATTTGTATGTAGTTTTGTATGATCTCTGAGGTAAAGTGTATTTACAAAGTGTAATGTGCTGAACAAATGTAATGGAACAAAAAATGAATAAAGCTAATACAATATTCACCTGTTTGTTTGTTTTATGTGATTAATGATTTTAATAGATAGCTAAAAATTACATTTGAAAATATAACCTATTCATTAAGTCAAACGAACCTATTATTTAAGTAAAAATAACCAATTATTGGGTAGAAAAACACAACCCATTTTTGGGGTTAAAAATAATAACCCAATTACTTGGGTTAATTTAACCCCTGATGTGTTCTGTCCTTTATTTACCCAGTAATAGGGTTAAAAACAACCCAATTTGGGTAGTTTTAACACTGTTTTTTAGAGTGCAGGTATTCAGCTTTCTTTAAAACATCTTTTGTGTTAAACAGGAGGAAGAAATTGATAACGGTTTGCAACAATTTGAGGGCGAATAAATGAGCTCATCTGAACTATTAATCTCTTTAACTGTCGAAATCACGGTGGTCACCATTCATATGTGTGTATTTACCTATATGCTGCCATGGTGCTGTTATCTATTTATTTACTCACTTATTTATTTGCTAAATATGTATTTATTTATTTATTTATCCACTCTTAACTTTTCATAAACTCTGTTGAAAACAAAAAGGAGATGTTTTGAAGAAAACCCAAAAACCTGTAACCATTGACTTCCATAGTATGTATTGTCTTTTCCCGTGCAACGAAACTCAACGGTTACCAGCTTCCTTCATGAAATATCCTTCAGATACATGTTTAACAGAAGAAAAAAAATTTTTAAACCACTTGAGGGTGAGTAAATTGTCATATTTTAAGGTGAACTCTCCCTTTAACAATCATAACAGTTGAAATCATGACAGTCACCATTCATACGTGTGCATTTACCTATATGCTGCTGTTATCCATTTATTTACTCACTTATTTATTAGCTAAATATTTATTTATTTATCCACTCTTAACTTTTCACAAACTCTGTTGAAAACAAAAGGAGATGTTTTGAAGAAAACCCGAAAACCTGTAACCATTGACTTCCATAGTATGCATTGTCTTTTCCCGTGCAACGAAACTCAACGGTTACCAGCTTCCTTCATAACATATCCTTCAGATACATGTTCAACAGAAAAAAGAAACGTTTAAAAGCACTTGAGGG
>CAIGQQ010005185.1:3554694-3570531 GCA_903798035.1 Danio albolineatus
AAAGAAACTCAAATGTTTGAAACCACTTGAGGGCAAGTAAATTGCTGTAGTTTGCCATGATGAACTGTCCCTTTAACCATCGAAATTATGGTAGACACCATTCATATGCATGCATTTACTTACTTATATGCAGGCACTGTGCTGTTTTTTTCCCATTTATCCACCCATTACAAAACCTTTAGAAGTTTCTTTCATCTGATGAAAACAAACATAGATACTCTGAAGATACAAACCTGTAACCATTGACTTCCATAGTATATATTTACCCGACCACGAAACTCAACAGTTAACAGTTTCCGGCTTTCTTCACAATATATCCTTCAGTGTTCAACAGAAGAAAGAAACTCATAAATGTTTAAAAACACTTGAGGGTGAGTAAACTGTAATATTTTTTGAGTAAACCGTCCATTTAAACATCATAACTGATGAAGTCATGGCAGTCACCATTCATACGTGTGCATCTATTTATCTAAATGCTGCTATTTAAAACCTGTAACCATTGACTTCCATAGTACTTATTTCCCCTTCTAACTGACGGAACTCAGCAGTTAATGGTGACCAGCTTTCCTAAAACACATTCCTCAGTGTTCAACAGTGAAAGAAACTTGAGGGTGAGTAAATGTACATATTTTTGAGTGAACTTTCCATTTAACTGTCAAAACCGTGGAAATGATGGCAGTCACCATTCTATGCATCTATTTGCTTATAGGATGCCACTGTGCTGTTTTTTCATTTACCCACCCATCACACAACGTTTATAAGTTTCTTACATCTGATGAAATCAAACTTAGACACTTTGGAAGTCAATGGTTACAGGTTTGTATCTTCAGAGTATGTATTTACCCTCCAACGAAACTCAACAGTTAACAGCTCAACTTTCTTCACAATATATCCTTCAGTGTTCAACAGAAGAAAGAAACTCAAATGTTCAAAAACACTTGAGGCTGAGTAAATTGTCATATTTTTTAATTAACCGTCCCTTTTAACTAGGCCTGTCACAATAATCAATATATCGACTTATCGCACAATACATAAACATGAGCTCAATAATTTTGGTGATGCAATATATATCGCCCATACATTAAAAACTATTTTTGGAACATTTTAGCTTATTGCACAACCTCTCTAAACAGCAAAAAAAAAATCAGTGTACATTTAACTCAATTTGAGTTTATCTTAACACTCCTTGGGTGTACATATGACTCCCTCCATTTTGGAGTTAAAATAACACTTTCTAAAGTGAAATTTGTACATAGCTCACAGAGTTCATTTTAACACAGTAAGAGTTTATTCTTACATCAAACTGGAGTGTGTGTTACCCTTCAAATTGTTGATATATTAAATTTGTACATTACTCACTTTATTTAACAACAAATAAATCTAAATGGATTATGCATGTGTATATAAGCTAATGAGTGCATATAGTACACTGCTTCTGAAGAGAATTAATCTATTATATCTTATAATTTATTATATCATCAAGACTCGTAAAACATTCTAGTTTTATCACTGTTTGTCTGAAAGAACCGGTTCGAATTTAAAAAAAAAAAAAAAAGGACTTCCCATCACTCGTGGGAAATATTCTTAAATATTTGCTCTTTCACACTCGTGGATTAAAATGTACTCCGGTTTTAACACTGAATAACACCAAAATAAATCACAATGTATAGTTAACACCTGGAAGTTTTGCTGTGTATCTCTATTGGAGGTGTCAGTGTCAGTATGGTTAAAAAAACACTATAGTATTTACCATAAATGACTAAAGTATATTTTGATGTGGGTGTCTGACAACTGAAAATACTGGTAAAAAAAAAAATGTGGGAGCAGATATCGCAGACTATGTTACTCTTTACCTTGCTTTTTTTTTTTTAACATTTATTATTATTTGTTTAGGATATGCGTTTTCACATTCTGATTCCAATGCCTGATCATTAAATTATTAAAATGACTGAATTAAATTAAATATCTAAAGAACAAAATATTACGTGTTCTTTTGAAGAGTGTACTTGCGTTATGATGCTATTATATTGCCCTTCTGGCATTATATAATGAGTGGCCTAAAATGGTCTTAAAATGACAATAATATCGTTAATCGCGATAAATGTTGGTGCAATATATCGTACAACAAAAAATAGATAACGTGATAGGCATACTTTTAACATCATAACCGATAAAATCACGGCGGTCACCATTCATACGTGTGCATCTATTTATCTAAATGCTGTTATTCAAAACCTGTAACCATTGACTTCCATAGTGTTTATTCCTCTACAAACTTACAGAACTCAATGGTGACCAGCTTTCCTCACAACACATTCCTCAGTGTTCAACAGTGAAAGAAACTTGAGGATGAGTAAATCTACATATTTCTGAGTGAACTGTCCCTTTAACTATCAAAACCGTAGAAATGATGGCAGTCGCCATTCTATGCATCTATTTGCTTATAGGATGCCAGTGTGCTGTTTTTTCATTTACCCACCCATCACACGTTTATAAGTTTCTTTCATCTGATGAAAACTAACGTAGATACTTTGCAGAAACAGACCTGCAACCATTGACTTCCATAATATATATTTTCCCTGCCACGAAACTCAACAGTTAACAGCTCAGCTTTCTTCACAATATATCCTTCAGTGTTCAACAGAAGAAACTCATAACTGTTTAAAAACAATTGAGGGTGAGTAAATTGTAATATTTTTGAGTGAACCATCCATTTAAGCATCATAACTGCTGAAATCACGACAGTCACCATTCACACATATGCATCTATTTACCTAAATGCTGCTATTCAAAACGTGTAACCATTGACTTCCATAGTATTTATTTCCCCTTCTAACTGACGGAACTCAGCGGTTAACGGTGACCAGCTTTCCTAAAAACACATTCCTCGGTGTTCAACAGTGAAAGAAACTTGAGGGTGAGTAAATGTACATATTTGTGAGTGAACTGCCCCTTTAACCGTCATAACCGTTAAAATCACGGCGGTCACCATTCATACGTGTGCATTTATTTACCTATACGCTGCCACGGCGCGGTTATTCAGGTACTTCTGCGCGGTCATGACGCCCACAAACAGAAAGCTACTGGACTGGGGCACCGAGGGCTTTTCGGTACCGGGCATCAAGACCCCTCCGTACTCCTTCTTCATCATCATCATCATGCTGCCGCCGCCTCCGCAGCCTCCCGAGCCGCCGCCGCTCGCCCGCCGCTTCTGACCCGCTTTCTTCAGCTCGCTGGCCCGGGGCAGGATGAGCCTGGACGCCAGTGTGAACCCGACCACCAGCCCAAGCAACACGCTAAACCACGATCTGCGACTCCTGCCTGCCATTTCAGCTGCTTGTCGCTTTAATTAGTCTGAGTTTTGTTTAATAAACGCCGCCTGTTACTGCTGCTGCAGTCCCGTCCACAACGCTGGGTTTGGGTCCGAGCATGGTCACCGCTCCGGTCCCCATAAATCACCAACCGCTGCCATCTAATCACACACTATCCGCTCCGGAAGAGCCATGGCGGGGTTTGTAAAGGTATCTCCGTGATTTCGAGCCCGAGTCGGTGGGAAGTCAGGAGCAAATAACGGTTTGTTGCGGGAAGAAGTGCTGCTGCATCCTCATTCTCGACACTCTCTCGCCATTGTGAGTGAGCGCGAGTGCTTGAAACGCGTCTGCGGCGACGCGGATCTACGTCGAGGGTTTTTGACACGCTGGAGGCGCCGTAGCTCGATTCTGATTGGCCGAGGAGAGCGGTTGCGCACGGTTAGGTGCTGACGTTTCATGCACGGGGAAAAGCGTTGCGTCTTTTTTCCTCCGCGTTCATTTGAACGATTCAACGCGACGCTTTGATTCAGGAGCACACAGATAAGGTTGTTTACTGTGTGTGTGTGTGTGTGTGTGTTTGTATTTACATTGTTATTATTTTTATTAATAGTTACGTTAATCTCCTTAATTGCTAATTCATTTATGGAGGCGATAAAAGTTATGAATTGAGTTCAGTTAAATTATTTTGATTAATTTTATTTCATTTATTTGATTACATTTCAAGTTCAGATTTAATTACAATGTTGGAAACAAGTATAAGAATGAAAAGTTGATGTGGATTTAAGCTCTGTATATATCTATATATAAATATATATACACAGTTGACGTCAGAATTATTAGCCCCCCTGTTCGTTTTTTTCCTCAATTTCTGTTTAACAGAGAGAATATTTCTTCAACACATTTCTCAACATAATAGTTTTAACTCATCTCTAATCACTGATTTATTTTATCTTTGCCATGATAACAGTAAATAATATTTTACTAGATATTATTCAAGATACTTCTATACAGCTTAAAGGGACATTTAAAGGCTTAACTAGGTTAATTAGGTTAACTATTTTAGATTAGGCAGTTATTGTATAATGATGGTTTGTTCTGTAGACTATCTAAAAAAATTAGCTTAAAGGGGCTTATGATTTTGACCTTAAAATAGTCTTTAAAAAAATTAAAACTGAGTTTATTCTAGCCGAAATAAAACAAATATGTTAAAATTTCCTTGATCAGTTAAACATAATTTGGGAAATATTTTAAAAAGAAAAAAAATCAAAGGGGTGAGGGTGGGGGGATAATTCTGACTTCAACTGTGTATATATATATATATATATATTTTAATTTAGAACATTTCTTTATTCTCTCAAATACTCAAAAAAAATTCAGCAAGAATGCAATGAAAGTTGATGAAATAAAAAATTCAATAAAAGTTATGAATTGTTCAATTCAGATTCAACAATGTGCTGGAAATATTTCTCAGAGATTTTGTTCCATATTGACATGATAGCGTCACACAGTTGCTGCAGATTTGTTGGCTGCACATCCATGATGCAAATCTCCCGTTCCACCACATCCCAAAGGTGCTCTACTGGATTGAGTTCTGTTGACTGTGGAGGCCATTTGAGTACAGTGAACTCATTGTCATGTAAAAGAAACCAGTCTGAGATGATTCACACTTTATGACATGGAGCATTATCCTGCTGGAGGTACCCATTCTCCTGTGACCTCTAGCATCAACAAGGCATTTGCGCCCACAGAACTGCCGCTCACTGGATATTTTCTCTTTTTGGACCATTCTCTGTAAACCCTAGAGATGGTTGTGTGTGAAATTCCCAGCAGATCAGCAGTTTCTGAAATACTCAGATCAGCCTGTCTGCCACCAACAACCATGCCACGTTCAAAGTCACTTAAATCCCCTTTCTTCCTCATTCTGATGCTCGGTTTGAACTGCAGCAGATCATCTTGACCATATCTACATGCCTAAATGCATTGAGTTGCTGCCATGTGATTGGCTGATTAGAAATTTTCGTCAACAAGCATTTGGACAAGTGTACCTAATAACGTGGACAGTGAGTGTATATTGTGTGTATACGTTAATCTGTTCTCTCAGTTGCCCAAGAATTTTTTTTTTTTAATGCATTAATTATTTTGATGTATTTAGAGTCTTTAGTTCTTAAAAATAAGTATCAACGTCAGTTTTCATCACAGAACTAGAAACGAGGTCTGAGAATTTAAACTGCACACGATCCGAAGTGAACAAATAAAGAAAAGACATACAAATAATTCTGGACAAAAGAGGCAACAAAAAATACTTTGTCCTCACTTTTGTTTCTCAATGTACTAAAATATGCATATTAATATTGATGAAATATATAATAAATACACAGTGACTACAATATACTAGATTTATAGTCTTATTTTAATGGTTTCCTGCTGTATAACCCCGATTTTAAAACATGATTGTTTTATTACTGAGACTCAAACCCTTGTATTCCTCATCACGCGCTGATCTCGCCATCTAGTGGACAAAGGCTGACATCGCGAGATTACAGTCTGCATTTCTACTGCTTTTATTGGTGTATGGATAAAACACTAAACTCAGTGTTTACTTAATATGTGTAAACTTTCTTAATGATAAAAAACTTAACAACGTTGGAGACCTGTAGATGATAGTATAATAATAAATAAAATTCATACATACAAAAACTGCTTTCGTCCAGTGCTTTTGTTTGTTGGCTGAAAACATTTTCATATTCATTTAGTTCTCTTTGGGTTATAAGTAAATAATTATTTATATATACACTCACCGGCCACTTTATTAGGTACACAAGTACTGGGTTGAACACGAGGCTCAATTGGTACTAAATTGGCCCAAAGTGTGCCAAGAGTATATCCCCCACACCATTACACCACCAGCCTAAACTGTTGATACAAGGCAGGATGGATTCATGCTTTCATGTTGTTGATGCCAAATCCTGAGCCTACCATCCGAATGTGGCAGCAGAAATGGAGACTCATCAGACCAGGCAACGTTTCTCCAATCTTCTATTGTCCATCTTTGGTGAGCCTGTGTGAATTGTAGCCTCAGTTTCCTGTTCGTAGCTGACAGGAGCGGCACACAGTGTGGTCTTCTGCTGCTGTAGCCCATCTGCCTCAAGGTTGGATGTGTTGTGCGTTCAGAGATGCTCTTCTGCAGACCTCGGTTGTAACGAGTGGTTATTTGAGTTACTGTTGTCTTTCTATTAGCTAGAACCAGTCTGGCGATTCTCCTCTGAGCTCTGGCATCAACAAGGCATGCCCACAGAACTGCCGCTCACTGGATATTTTCTCATTTCGGACCATTCTCTTTAAACTCTAGAGATGGTTGTGCGTGAAAATCCCAGTAGATCAGCAGTTTCTGAAATACTCAGACCAGCCCGTCTGGCACCAACAACCATGCCACGTTCAAAGTCAATAAAATCACCTTTCTTCCCCATTCTGATGCTCGGCCTAATTGCATTGAGTTGCTGGCATGTGATTGGCTGATTAGAAATTTGCGTTAACGAGCAGTTGGATAGGTGTACCTAATAAAGGTGGCCAGTGAGTGTATATTCATATTATAATACATATATAATATACATTTAAATCATTTTTAACTTCTGAAATGGAAAATCTTTCTAGAAACACACCAAGAAAAAAAAATCCAATTTATTTATGATAATAACGTTTTCCCTTTTTCTAGTCAAAATTTTAAACACTAAAGTTATTTTAGTTGGTAATCCATCTATATTGCTTACCATCTTACTACGAAGTGTCAAATAGCTCCAGAAATACACCACCTGACAAAAGTCTTGTTGTTGATCCCAGTTGGAAGAGCAACAAATAATAACTTGACTTCTTGTTCGCTTTGGAAAAGTGGCAGAAGGTCTGTTGAACTGCACCCCAATCATCACAAATACTGCAGAAGACCTACTGGAACCTGCATGGACCCAAGATTCTCACAGAAATCAGTCAAGTTTGGTGAAGGAAAGATCATGGTTTGGGGTTACATTCAGTATTGGGGTGTGTGAGAGATCTGCAGACTGGATGGCAACATCAACAGCCTGAGGTATCCAGACATTTGTGCTGCCCATTACACTACAAACCACAGGAGAGGGCAAATTCTCCAGCAGGATAGCGCTCCTTCTCATACTTCAGCCTCCACATCAAAGTTCCTGAAAGCAAAGAAGATCAAAGTGCTCCAGGATTGGCCAGCCTAGTCATCAGAAATGAACATTATTGAGCATGTCTGGGGTAAGATGAAGGAGGAGGCATTGAAGATGAATCCAAAGGATCTTGATGAACTCTGGGAGTCCTGCAGGAACGCTTCCAGATGATTTTATTAATAAGTTATAAGAGTCATTGCAGAGATGTGTGGATGCAGTCCTCCAAGCTCATGGGAGTCATACACAATATTCATTCTGTTTCCACTGCAGCATGAATTTATATTCTACACTGGACATCATTTCTGTTCAGTGACGAGACATTAGTCTAAGCAAAGTCAGCCCTTGCTGTCCTAATTAAATAATTAACAATCAAGGCACGATCATGTTTTATTTTGGTAAAAATAAGCGTAATCTAGATGCCTTTGCCTTTCTGATACCAAATGATCAACTAGAAGTCCAGTTATTATTTGTTGTTCCTAAAACTTGGATAGGCGACAAGACTTTAATCAGGTAGTGTTCTGAGGTTTTAATAAAAAACTAAATTAATTAAAAATGTTAAATAATTGTGTTTAAACATTTAAAAAGTTGAGTTTTTTCTTTTTAATAAACACAAAATAAGACAATTTGAATAATGCTGGAAACCACTGACTTCTATAATATTTGCTTTTCCTAGTCTATGGCTACTATTTTAGAAAGGGTTAGAACCACATGTGGGTTCTACATTTTCATTTCTGGGTGAACTGCCCCTTTAAACCCATTGTCCTGATAAATAAGACATATACAAACATTGGGCAAATATGCGTTTTAATGGGAAGAATCTTAAAGTGAGACCATTTCTAAAGGAAAGCTTTAGAAAACAGAGATCACGCCACACTAAAGACACATCAGTAACTCCTACTTTCACAACAGAACACAAACAAACACCACAAACGATAGAAATATTGCACTTGGCGTTTGTATCCAAGGAGTAGTTCACACAAAAATGAAAATTTATCGCAGCTCATCCAAGATGTATGGGACCTTTCTCTTCACTAGAACATTAAAGAACATTTTGAGCTGAATCTGACATTCTTGGTGATTCATATAATGGCAGTGAATGGTGACCGCTTTGTTTATGTTGAAAAAATGAACACGCAAACGAGTCCAAATCAATAACCATGACTCAATTATTCCTAAAGTTAATAATCTTGCAAATATTGTTCAATATCTTACACAGACAAATCGTTTCACAAGACCTCATTGTGTCATCAGGAGTGATCGCTTTTGGACTCAGTTGTATGCGTTTATTTTTAATCTAAAAAGCGGTCAACATTCACTGCCATTACATGATTCATCAAGGACCACTGATTCAGCTCAAAATCTTCTTTAAATAATGCTCTACTGAAGAAGAAAGTAAGTCGCCTACTATCTTGAATGAGCTGTGAGTGAGGAAATTAACAGGGAAATTTTTATTTTTGCATGAACTACCCCTTTAAATCCCTCTAGAAGTTTATTCAGCACAGCATTTAAGTGCAAAAGCTTTAAAAAAAGAAATGAGGAACACGTTTCATTACTGAAACTCATCAGCCGCCTCAGGAGTAAATAATACCTTTGATGAGGAGGCGTCATCTGAAGCTGTCAATCATACACCGGCATAATAACAATCATAATAATCATAAAAAAAAGAAAGTAAGTAAAAAAACATGTTCATATTGACTCACTCTCACGTCATTTTGAGCACAAATGCGGTTATTATGCAATAAAGAAGAATATTAATGTATATTATTGTCCGTTTTAATCTGTACATTACAGTATATTCCTATAAGAATAAGCATACTTGTTGATTAATATGAATAAACCGGCTTGCACACTTGACGATAAGGTTGTATTAGTTCATATTTACTAACATGAACATTGTAGTACAGTATTTATTCATGAAAATAAAGTCATTCATTGTTAATTAATGTTAACTCATAGTGCATTAATGTTAACAAGCATGGCTTTGGATGTTAATAATGCATTAGTCCATGTTTAACTATGATTAATAAATGCTGTAGTAGTATTGTTCCTTATAAAGTAGTAAATATATTAACTCATAGTGAAACCTTACTGTAAAGTGTGTGTAAAAAATACAATTTGCATGATTGGAAATGCATGAGGGTGAGTTTAAAGTGAGATGACTCTGATGTAGAAACTGTAACTGTGTATTGTGTGTATTATGAGAGTTATTGCGCAGTGATGAGGTTGACAGCTTCATTCAGATATAGATGCGTGTGTTCCTGTAGGAGCGTCAGAGGCGAGTCTGACGGGTGTTTATCCTCATCCTCCAGCGGACGGGCCTCTGCGGCCGGGCCTCCAGGAGCACGTGCCTCCAGCGTCTCCAGACAGAGGACTGTAGCCTACAACACACACACACACACACCCACACAAACACACACATTTATAATATACAAATAAATAAAGTTATAATAAATAAATTATTTAAAATGTAAATGAATGATTAAAAATATCAATAAAGGAAATGGTTAATTAAAACAAAATAAATGACAAATAGAAAATAAAAACAAATAAAAATAAATAGAATAAATAAATAATTGAATTAAAATGATAAATTTATTAAAATAATGAATATAAATAATTATAAATACATTTAAATTATTTAAAATGTAAATAAATTATAAAAAAGTATTAAAAGGAAATTAGTTAAATAAAAACAACAAATAGAACATTTAAAACAAATAAAATTAATTAATAAATAATTGAATTAAAATGATAAAAAAATTATTAAAATAATAAATATAAATAAATTAAAATTATTTAAAATATAAATAAATGATAAAAAATATCATTAAAGTAAATGGTTAAATAAAAACAAATAAACAAATAAAAATAAACTATTCTTTTAAATCAGGTATTAATTCATTTTATTAATTAAATTTTAAAAATTATAAATAAATTTAAATAATTTGAAATAAATAAATTATAAAAACAAACAAATAAAAACAAATAAAAATAAATAAATAAATACATAAAAATAAATAAATAATTGAATTAAAATAATAAACGAATTAATTCAAATAAAATAAATTATTTAAAATGTAAATAAATTATAAAAAATATAAGTAAATAATTAAATAAATAAAAATTAACAAATTAATAAAATAATAAATAAAAACAAATGAAAATACATTAAAAATAATAAAAAATAAATAACTGAATTTAAAAAAATGAAATTAATTAAGTTAATAAAAATAAATAATTACAAATAAAGATTTAATTCAAATAAATTTAAGAAATATCATAAAAGTAATAATTAAATTAATTAATTAAAAACAAATAAATACATTTAAATAAAGAAAGAAAGAAAGAATATAAAAATAAACAAATATAAACTATTTTCTCGCTTCAGAAGAGAGTGAGCAGTGAGTAAATTCTCTTTTTTCTGTAAACTAATCACTTTAAACTAAATCAGACCAGCACAATAACACACTAAGCTAAATATAGATTAATGATTGTTATCAAATAAAAATCACACACACACTGTAAACATAGCACACCCGTACTAATAAACAATGGTGATATAATCCTAAGAGAGCGTAAAGCGTTCATACCGCTGTTGCGCAGGGGTTTCTTCTCTGTCTTCGGTCTCAGCGAGCTGGATGAAGCCGCCTCTTCTGTGTTCTGCTGGAAATCAGAAATCATCTGTAAAGTCGTGTGTAATCTGATGAAGATATCAGTCACAGACGACTTACTTGTGCAACTTTAGCGCTCCCTTTGTAACTCTTTCCTTCCTGCATGCTGTCCCACATCTCGATCTTCTGTCTCCTCTTCTCCTCCTCCAGCTGAAGAGATGAAGAACAGAGAGATCATCAACAGAGGCCAAGTTTACAGTGCATTAATGTTTAAACACACAGCACTTCTAATACAGTTACACTGTGTGTATATACGCAGAGGATTTAATGAATTCACTGCAATTTAATGCTAATTGTTTATTCTAATAAATCTTGATATGACTTTGACTTAAAGGGATAGTTCACCCCAAAAAGAATTCTGTCATCATTTACTCACTCGTTTCATCGCTTTATGAGTTTATGAGAACACAAAAGAGGATATTTAAAAAGAATGTTGGAAACCTGTAACTATTGACTTCCATTGTACTTGATTTTCCTACTGTGGACGTCAATGGTTACCAGTTTTCAGCTTTCTTCAAAATATCTTCTTTGGAGTTCCTACTGTAAATATAGCAAAACTCAATTTTTTTTCAGTGACATGTATTTCTAAGAACTCAATTTGGACATCTTTTAACTTACAGTACATTTGCTCAATTTTAATGTAAGAAATAAATCCAAAACATTCTTCATACACTGAATAAAAATCTATTGAATCTAGCTAATTCAGGTAATACAGGTTGGCGCCTGTAGAACTGCAGAAATAATGGTGTTGCCTTGATAACTGCAGTAAACAAAGCAGCATGATGTCCGATCTAGCAGGATTTCCTTGATCTCATGAGCTACGCAGCATCCTGATACTCACAGATTTAATGTAGGCAAACTTTAGCATACAACTACACATTGCAAAAACAAAAACGATATAAAATTTAAGACCTTGCAAAATAGCATTTAAGACTTTTAAATTACACTGACTTATAAACTTAACACCCTGCAGACACCCTGATTAATCTGAAGCACAAATGTAGTGGAAACGGATGAGGATTGCTTTCGATTTAAGTTAGTTAACATTTTGTGGTGGCACGGTGGCTCAGTGGTTAGCACTGTCGCCTCACAGCAGGAAGGTTGCTGGTTTGAGTCCCAGCTGGGCAAGTTGGCGTGTGTGGAGTGTGCGTGTTCTCCTCGTGTTGGCATGGGTTTCCTCTGGGTGCTCTGGTTTCCACAGTCCAAAGACATGCGGGGTATGTAAATTGGGCAAACAAAAATTGCTTGTATGTGTGCGAGTGTGAATGCGAGAGTGTATGCAAGAGTACTGGGTTGCAGCTGGAAGGGCATCCGCTGCGTAAAACATATGCTGGAATAGTTGGCGGTTCATTCCACTGTGGCGACCCCTGATAAATAAGGGACTAAGCTGAAGGAAAATGATTGATTAAATTGGCCTCACCATGTGCTGTTTCTCCCATCATTACACACTTCATATTACCGGTGGAATGAGTGTATCATCCGGGTAATTAAAGTGCACTTATTATTGTTAGAGTTTTCAGTGTGAACGCACTTATTACACTATTTATACTACAAAATGGCGTAGAAAAGTGCACAAGTATGCGATTTGGGACGCAGCTATTGATCTCATGAACTACACAGCATCCTAATATTCACAGATTGAATTCAGGCAAACTTTCGCATACAACTATACATTGCAAAAACAAAAACGATATCAAATTTAAGACCTTGCAAAATAGCATTTAAGACTTTTAAATACTTTTTAAGGGCCTTAAATTTCACTACACTGATTTATCAACTTTTAAGACCCCGCGGACACCCTGATTAATCTGAAGCACAAACGTAGTGGAAACGGACGAGGATTGCTTTCATTTTAAGTTAGTTAACATTTTGTGCCGGCACGGTGGCTCAGTGGTTAGCACTGTCACCTCAAAGCACGAAGGTTGCTAGTTTGAGTCCCAGCTGGGCCAGTGAGCGTGTTCTCCCCGTGTTAGCATGGGTTTCCCCTGGGTGCTCCGGTTTCCACAGTCCAAAGACATGCGATGTATGTAAATTGGGCAAACAACAATTGCCTGCATGTGTGTGAGTGTGTGTGTGTGTGTGTGTGTGAATGCAAGAGTGTATGCAAGAGTACTGGGTTGCAGCTGGAAGGGTATCCGCTGTATAAAACATATGCTGGAATAGTTGGCGGTTCATTCCGCTGTGGCGACCCCTGATAAATATGGGACTACGCTGAAGGAAAATGATTGATAAAATTGGTCTCACCATGTGCTGTTTCTCCCTGAACTCAGCAGCTCTGGCGTCCTGCTCCTCCTGCATCCTCCTGCGGGACGCCTCCAGAGCCTCCTGACGCCTCACCACTGACCCCACATCTAAACACACACACACACAAAATCACAAACATGCATGCAAACATGTAAACACACATGCTCAAACATAAGCGCAAACACACACATGCGCAAACACTCACACATGTGCAAACACACATATACGCAAATGCAGGCACGTCAATTAATGTTCACACAAACACACATGTAAACACACACATGCATGCAAACACCAAAACACATGCACAAAGGGAAACACTCACACAAACTCCACCCACACACACAAAATCATGAACGTGCACACACACACACACAAGCATGTAAAAACACATGGAATCACAAGCGCAAACAGAATCACGCACAAACACACACATGCGCAAACACACATGTAAACACACACATGCATGCATGCAAACACAGAAACACATGCACACAGGGAAACACTCACACAAACACCAGAACACATATACACAACCCCCCCACCCACACACACACACACACACACAAAATCATGAACGTGCGCACACACACACACACACAAGCATGTAAAAACACACAGAATCACAAGCGCAAACAAAATCACGCACAAACACACATGTACGCAAAGCAAAAAGCGCATCCAAACACACACAAGAATGCAGATGCAGGTGTGTAAATATATGAACATACAAACACACACAAACACGCATGTAAACAAAAGGAAATACAGAGAAACATGCATGCACAAACACATACACACACAACCAAAACAGACGACCCCCCCACAAATACAATTAAAACAAACAAAGCATACCCACCCACACATACACACACACAAACACACACATATACACACAAGCACACACATGCACAAACCCACGCACACAAATCAACGGACAGACAAACAATTCCACAGGAACACACACGCAAACAAATAAACAAACTCGCAAGCACACAAACAGAAACCCCACGCACACCCACATACACACACAAATCAGCATCTCCACTCATTTCTAAGCATTCTAGTGTCCAGACGGTGTTGTTTCTGACCGTGAGTCTCGGCTGAGCCAGACGAGCTGTGTGTGTGTGTGGAGGATCTGCTCTTGCGGAGATGCTGGATGAGCAGATACACTCCAACACACCCGAACAGCAGATACCAGCCATACTCCGACAGGAACGCAGTGACTGCAGCAAAAACACACAAACACCAGTTTAAGTAAGTCATCAATATACAGTGATGTGAAAAAACACCCTACTGAATTCAACGCTTTCATTATCAGGACGTGATGTACAACTAATTCCTCAGCAGGTCTTCAAGAACACTGGGGTGTCATCTTATAACTCCCCTTGGGGTATACAGGTGAGTTTTACAATATTTGAATCCACTCAGCCAATCTCTGGGTCTGCACTTTTAGCTTAGCTTAGCATAAATCATTGATTTGGATTAAACCATTAGCATCTGACTCAAAAATGACCACATAGTTTCGATTATTTTTCTTATTTAAAGCTTATTTAAAGCTGTGGTTACTTGAGGTGTGAAACTACACTGGTCTCACGGTTTGGTTACGATTATCATGCCATCGATCCGTTCAATTCGATAACTCGGTGCATTGATGATGCTTTTCATTAGGGCTGTGCAATATGGACAAAACTATCATATTGTGATTTTTAAATTAATTTTGCAATTGCGATTTTATTTGCGATTTTGGCAACTGTTTCACTTTTTCTTTTTTTTTCTTTTTTTTTTTATATTTTATGTTTATTGTGAACAGTCAATTGAGTACAATCATACAGCCTTTCAAGATACAATTGAATCTCGATATATGACCCTAAGTGGTATACAATTTACGTACATTATTGTCAGGTGTATTAACTACACTGTAGTACTCAAAATTTTGTAAATTATAAAATGAAACAGCATAAAAAGAAAAGAAAAAAATAAATAAATAAATAAATAAAATAAAATAAAATAATAAATTTAAAGCACTATTTACATCCAGGGTGAGAACACATGTCGTAATATAATTCCTTCCAGAATAATCTCAACTGTCCATCTTCAATTATACACATTGGGGTGTCATACAGTACAATATAAATATGTATAACCAGATACATGTACACACATTAATATATATCTATCACATCAACATCTTCTATTCGTTTATAGCAACAAAGTCAGGTCTTCTAACTAAAATATATTCAACCCATTTCCTTCATTTTCTCAAGAATATATCCTTCTTTAAATTGACGACAAAAGTGATTTTTTCCATTGTATAGATCTCAATCATTGCATCTATCCAGTTACTTAGGGTTGGTCGCTCTTGCTGTAGCCATTTGCGTGTTATTGCTTTTTTGCTGGCTGCCATGAGAGCACGCATAAGGTATTTATTGTCTG
>CAIGQQ010005195.1:0-11939 GCA_903798035.1 Danio albolineatus
CAAACCCCACTCACATTTTCTTTAGGAAATGTACAATTCTAGTTATTTATATTATTATTATTATTATGGAGCTCACTCATGAGGGATGGACCAGTGCGTGAGATGTCTCAGACTAAAGGCGTAATAATGAAATAAATGCTCAGGAAGCCCCAACCCTTTTTTTATCAACTGGCTGTTGCGATGTACTCCTGTGCAACCAAGGGTGCTTATTGCTCCAGAGAAATTAATTGACTAAATTATCAAACTGTTTTAAATATAGTAAAGAAATATTTACAGGGATATACTGAAGTAGAGAACTAACTTTAGGAAGGCAATTCATTTTGAGTATGATAGTTTGTTATTTTGAGTACCTCAGAGCAGTGGTTCTCAATTCTGGTGCTTGTGCAAAATGAGTTGACAACCGTCCCAAATTAAATTGAGCTTTAATTACTAGATCTTAGAATCACACCTGAGAAACCACAAAAGCAGAGATTTGGCTTCTCTTTAACTGCTTAAGATCAGTTTGCACCAGATCAGCAAGAGACAACATTTGTTTGAGTTTCCTACGCTGACTGGCCTTGACGAAACACGGCGTTACTGATTGGTTGGTGACTCGGCTTCAGTATTGTCCTTGGGATTCACTTGCTTGGAAGTTGTCCTGGGTTCCCAGGGTGACACTCTGCTGAGAGTCGGTTTGCAGAAGTCTTTTTGCGGTTTAAGCGGTTCCAAGACTTTAAGAGGTTGCATGGAAAGTTCTTTGTGACCCGATTGCTTGGCGGTGCAGTGTCAGAGAGCAAGGCGAGAGGGGGCAGAGAGCAGCAGCAAGCACGAGCTAGCTAATGCAAAAAGCAAAGTTTTACTGTTGCAGTAGGTTTTTAAGGGATCTGGTTTGGTCCATCCCAATAGCACTTTCTTTCAACGAGCAGTTTGAGTGTTTTTTTTTTCTGTAAAAAAGGCCAAATCATCAGCTGATAAGGAGTTGGTGGAGGAGGGCAGAACTGGGTATTAAATGTCCTCAATAGTTTGTGGATGTTTGAAGTGGTGTTAATTTTGTTACGGTTGAATGGGGTTTTGGCCAAATGGAGTTGCGAGGCTAATGAATGCAGCCGGCTTTGGTACCTGTTAAGGTCAGTGGAGGCTTTTGATTTGTGCCATGCTCTCTCTGTTGCACTGGGTGCTGTTCGATGTCTTCTCAGAACATACCCTAACATCAGTGGTGGAAAGAGTACTGAAAAATCATACTCAAGTAAAAGTACCATTACTTGCCTAAAAATGTAGTGTGAGTAGAGTAAAAGTACCTGCTGTAAATATTACTCAAAGTATGAGTAAAAAGTAGCCCTTTCAAAAGTACTCAAGAGTAGTGAGTAGTGAGTATTACGTTGTTAAAAGCTGATGTGTTTGCATGTAATTTGTGCATGTGTGTGTAAACGTAACATGCAACAACGAGTTATTGCCCAGCAAGCACACAACGTCATAAGACATTTATATTAGGTTAGATTTTAGTTGTGATGTCAGGTGACCAAAATTCAATGTCTATCCAGCGTCTAAGGATGATGTTACTTTGTTGTCCAATAGCGACGTTGATATTTGGTTGATTTTAAATTGTGTTGGAAAGTGACCAAAATCCAACGTCGAGCCGACATCTTAAACCACCATCATATTGAAAATACTTTCAAATACTGACATTTATTCAGATATGGCAACCAAAATCCAACGTCTGAAAGACATCATAGTGGTAACGTTCAACAACGTCAAGCTGTAACATCATTAGATGTTGGTTTTAGGTTGGACATTGGACATTTACATCGGCCTGACGTTGGGTTCTGACGTCAAGCTGATTTTCATTTCCAAACAAAATGCAGCATCCCCATGACATTAGGATACAACGTCAAACATCTTGTGCCTGCTGGCTGTTTAAGGCCATTTTGGTCATCAGACAGCAAACATCCGTCATCTTCTCATCAGTTACAGGCATCTAAACAGTCTCTGGGTCAATGCATGTAAAGATTTTGGACATCTTCCTGGACATGTGCAATGCTTCCAAACAGTTGGCTGCAATTGACCCTTCGCTAAACCACACCCAAAAACTGCCACACACCAATCGTGGCTTAGCAACTGTAGCTACGCGCAGGAGTTCTGTCAAGCTTTTGAGTGAGGGAAACAAGCCAAAGCATTGTGCTTATAGATTGTGCAAATCTGATACCCGGTATCCTAAAAGTTTGGACCGGGTGGTGGAATTTTTTTCGCTTTTCAAAATCTAAAACCCAGAGGGGGAAATGCCAGCGTGGATCAAGCTCTGTAAGGGGCGCTAAAGGAGCGGAGTTTTGTGTTCGATATTCCTGACACATTCAGTGATAGACGGCAATAACTCACACACCTCTTACTCTAAAAGGATCTAAACTGTGTTTCCTACAACAATACAAAGCAGGTTATGTTTCACAGCTGTCTTTTTCTTTTTCTTTTTTGCTCGATATTATGAGCACTGCTCCGTTTAAGCTCTCACCATAGTAGTCAATCTATCAGGTTTTTTGGCTAAAAAGAAAAAGAGAAATCACGGTTTAATTAGTTGCTGTTGAATGGTCAGCGTATGAGGCGGCTGAGCTAACCTAGCTTCAATTTTGATTAAATTATTTTCTAATCGGTTGCATATTATGTCGTAAATATACCCCTGTAATTCATACTGCAGTCCTTTTTTTGTCTGGCTATCTCAGATATCTCACCTGTTCGCCAAAAATGACTAATTATATCCCTGGCAATGTCTGACACCAGCGCATACATGTTGTAATAGACGTGCCAGGCACAAAAGTTTGACAGGCGTAGTAACAGTAACTAAGGAGGGCGGGGCTTAGCGAAGGGTCAATTATAAATCGCCCATGTTATGAGGTAGTTCATTATGAAGATATTCACCTTCTATGTGTGATTTGATTGATTATGATCACAGGACTGATTTTTCTAATCCCAATAGACAAGAAAAAAGTAGTGACTGCAGGTTGAAGGAAAGTAGTGGAGTAAAAGTACAGATACTGCACTAAAAATGTACTCATAGGAGAGTAAAAGTACACATTTATAAAACTACTTCGTAAATTACAATTTCTGAGAAAAACTACTTAATTACTGTAATTTGAGTATTTGTAATTAGTTACTTTACACCACTGCCTAACATTAACCATTCTCTCAGACCATCCGACAGTCAGGGGTTAGAGTGCATTAGCCTGGTGGAGACAGGACAGGTCTCACCTAGACAGGATGTTAAAGTGGAACAGAGTGTTTGGTAACACTTTATTTTGATTGACCCTCTTTAGATAATCTGCTGACCGTAAGTTACTTTTCAAGTTCTTATCTGTTACTCTCACCTGGGTAGTATCTGTAGACTGTCTTTTAAATGCAACAAATCTTCAACAGTTGTTCAACAGTGTATTAGTAGATATGCAACAAATCCTCAACATGCATATTTACAGTACTGTGCCAAGTCTAAGCCACTATTTTCACGTGTGTTTGGATGTAATGCTCAGTCCTGGAGTTTGATCTGCTCACCCTCCACTTTCTCATTCAAACACAATAACAGATGCACTGAACTCCATGTACAGTTGATCAGTAGGAGAATAGGAGTGTTTGTGGATCACAGTGCAGGAACTCTGATCTTCTACAACATATATAGCAGGGCTATTCAATTAGTTTTTCATGGGGGCCGGTTCATGAAAAGCATCCCAAACGAAGGGCCGGAGAGGTATGACTTGCAATATGAGTGAGGATGCAACTACATATGTTGCATTTTTGCTCCTTAAGACGCCCACGTTGGCTTTTTCTACATTAAAATGTATGTATGTTGTATTTTGAAACTACATAATATCAGTGCATTTTACAATGTGTCTTTTTTTAACAAACCTTCAAATGTTTTATTTTAAAGCACGACAAAAGCAGTGTATTGTTTTAGTAGGCTTCTTCTACATTCAAACACATTCATGTGTTTTGAACTGCATAACAATTATGGATGCAGCAATTATAGATTTTGGTTGTATGATTATAGTCTGATGAATAATTATGGTTTCACGGTAATTGCGTCTAATGTAAATTTAAGCTTTATTTTAGGTAGACCTAATTATTTTGATTAACTGTTGTTATCATCGGTGTTCATACACTCTCAGAAATAAAGGTACAGGAGCTGTCACTGGGGCAGTACCTTTTCAAAAGGTACATATTTGTATCTGAATGGTCTATAATGGTACCTCAAAGGTACTTTTTAGGCACATTTGTGTACGAATATGCACCTGTGAGGTTCCACTGTGGAATCTTTGGGTACCTTTTGAAAAGCTACTGCCCCAGTGACAGCTCCTGTACCTTTATTTCTGACAGTGTACATACATAATCATTTTAATAATAATTTGTCTAACATATCTTTTGTTTACATTGCACTCAAAGCCACGCACAACCTCACCGCAATGTTTTCTAATGCGTGCGCCCGGGAAGGCGCGCGCGCGTTGTTCCGCTTGCGCGCACTCATTGGTGTATTCTACATTAGAACAAACATGCGCGTGGAAAGGACGTGATAGTGGAACGGCGCGTTGCTATAGTTATTCCAGTGTGCTTGCATTGGCATCGGCGTACAAGCTCGGAACGTTAAACTAGCGCACAGGTGGCATAACTGTGTTTAATTGCAGCAGTTTCGTTCTGTGCAACAGAAACGCGCAATTAGGAAGCCTTTACGAATAATTAACCGCGACGAATTAAAGCGCAGTGAAATCGGCGAATCGTTGCATCCCTAACAAAGATATCAGTACATTGTATAAAAGGCCTTTTCGACAAAAATATCCAAATGTTTTTTGCTGCCAGCTCCATGTCAGGTGACTCACGCTCTGCGCAGCCTTTAACTGCAGCTCGTGCTGTATTAAACAGGCGCACGTCACTTCATAACTGTAGTGCCTGGACCATCTACGATGTCCGGTACTTTAAGAATTAGCTCATACGTTCAAATTAATTAACATTAATTTTCGGGGATTCGAATCAGAAGATTCGGACGACTGACTCACAGTCAGAAATATGTTAACACTTACACTTACGTTATCTATTGGTCCACCCTAATAGAAGTAAGCAGCGTAACTTTATCCTTAGCAAATCTATGTTATATTATTACGTGGCCAACGATAATAATATAAGTAGGATTTCACTATTTACACAAGCGAGGTAGCAAGACCATATAGCTGAGGCAGTAACTTAGAAACACATAAAACTCCGACAAGGATCTTAAAATGAAATGCAAGTTTATTAAGCTACACACAGTGAACTACTCTACGTAAAACAGACAAACATACAGATACACACACACACACAGTTCTGGGTTGAGAATGACTGAGGATGAGCGACAAAGAGTCCCAAACGTCTAGCACTTGCTTAAGTTTAGTATTGCAACCTGAGAAAACCACCAAGCAGAGAAACTGACTACGGTCAGGCACTTCAACTTAATTACCAGCTTCAGTATGTAATGAAAAATTGGTCTGTGTTTACTTGCGGTTTGATGACCTAGCTGTTCTCTCGTTCTCTGGTTGAGGGAACCCCGGCGAAGCCGATTGGTTGCAGCGCGTTGACGTGGTTGGGGATTTCCTTTGGAGAGGGCTTTTCCTTCTTCTCATGCGGCCTTGTGACGGAGTCTGGCGTCAGCGCGCGGGAAGTTCGTTGAAAGGGAATTCCTTCTGAGAAAGGCTCTTTGGCAGGGTTATGAGACAGAGTCCGGAAACGTTGAATGACTGATCCTACTGCTGGATGACGCGACGTCTGATGGTTGTAGCAACGGCTATACGAGCAGTAAGGTCAGACTGTGTTCATGTGAGCCGCGATGTACACAGAGGCAAGGTGAGCTCCTGTGAACGGGGTCACGTGGCCGTAGATGTTACGGCGGGGCAGACGCGGGCTGCTGGGTGAGCTTTCAAAGAGGTGATGTCCTGCTGGCCTGTTCTGAAGACGGGAGCGTGCAACGCCAGTTCGTGCGTAGACCCCCTCGTGAAGCACAGCGAAAGCTAATACGGAAACCCAAGCAAAAGCCAATGCGAAAGCACACAAAATCTTACAGTTTGGGCTTTTATAGCGGGTGGGTTTTAGACAAACCCACTGGGCTAGTGTCCAATGACCGTGGGTATGGTCCTATACTCACGCCCATCTTTTCCCTGTATGTCCACGCCCAGGGAGGCGTTATGGCTGGGGCTTAATATCTTATTCACGTTATCAAACTTTAATAAAGCTTCATAACTAAGTATTATTTGCAGATACAGTTTCATCATTTGAACCAATGTTCACTGAAGCCTTATAGCTTCAGTTTGAGACCAAGCATTATAGCCCTTATCAAATACAGTTAATTACGATCGTTACACACGCTACAACACTTCATTTCTAGACACAATTATAGTGAATACACATGCTTACATGCATAGCAAAACATACACAACTATCAGCAATAAAACATCAAAGCAAAACACGCTTTTAAACTCGAAATGTCCGAGAAATCGCGCAGGCTTTTGTCTAGAGCCCATCACGGGATTTTTCTTATCCGGGCCGGAAAAGGGGTGGGGGGGACATTTTCCCCTGGTGATGCACAAATGCTTCTTTCTGGCGTTGGGTGTATAATTCAATTATCATGGTCACGTGAAAAGCAAATGGTCGAGAACTCGCAGATGGTAGTCAATTAGTAACTAGGGTAAGAACACGTCCTTTGTTTATGAAGGGGAAAGACGCATGTGTATTGGAATTAGCTTCAGGCAATTCCTAATTACGAAGGAGACGTAGGCTCCATGAGGCTTGTTTATGCCGATTACGGATTCAGCGTAAAACGTGGCTTAGTCACTACATGACCATAGGTGAGAGTAGGAACCTAGATTGAGCGGTAAAATGAGAACATTCCCTTTCGTCTCAGCTCCTTCACCACAACAGACAATCACACCAACTGAATTACTGCTGCCGCTGCATTCATCCAGCTTTTAATCTCACATTTCATTTCTCATGTAAAAAAAAAATGCACGAAAACGTTGGACACCTTTTTCCAGTCAAGCACCATGGTTTTTGACTTGGAGGTGCTGTTGCTTTCCCTGCCATGTCACACTCAGCAGCAAACCGTCCCACTGCATGCTGAAGGTCTATGTTCTATGAAGCCAAAAAAACGTTATCTGCAAATGGCAGAGACAGTCCTAGCCTGCACCTAAAATTCTGTCAGTATATTTTTAACACATTTACAAAATAAAATGAATAAATAGATGGATGGATAGACATTGTAGTGGTGGAAGGGGAAATTCACTCTTAAAACAAACGGTTCTATATAGAACCAAAAATGGTTCTATCAAGCGCTTCATATATGGAACCCCAAATAGGTTCTATATAGAACCATTTTAAGGGTTCATTAAATAGAACCCCAAATGGTTCTTTGAATTCAAGTTAGATGGTTCTATTTAGAACCATTTATGGGTTCTTTTTATTTATTAATGAATTATTGCTACTTATTAATGAATAAAAAAAATAAAACCAATCCAGACAATTCAAATTGTTTAAATTTATTCAATCCATTATACAAAATATTTTTTAAATAATACTTAAAACTGCACCTCTGCATACTTTGCATTGGACAGCAGATCTACCTTAACAGTTTAATAGCATTCAACAATGTAATTGTAATGATTTCACTTTTATACGCTTTTTCACTGTTTGAGCAAATACACTTAACATACACAAACAATCAAAACATCTATTAAATAACACTACAATTTCAAAAAGTGGATGGTACATGTATGTATTGGTCATCACAACATCCATTTTTATACATAATTTTTAACCTCACAGCAAGCAGGTCACTGGTTCGAGTCCCGACTGGGCCAGTTGGCATTTTCTGTGTGGAGTTTTCAAGTTCTCCCAGTGTTCATGTGGGTTTCTTCTGGGTGCTTCGGTTGACCCCACAGTCCAAAAGCATGTGTACGGTATAGGTGAATTGGCCATAGTGACTGAATGTGTGTATATGTAAGAGAATATGGGTGTTTCCAAGTGCTGGGTTGTGGCTGGAAAAGGCAGATGAATTGGTGATTCACTCCACTGTGGTGCCTCTGATAAATGAGGAAGTCGAAGGGTAGCGAGTGAGTGTTGTCCATTGTAATACTGACACGTCAAGCCTACAGTAGGTGGAATCAGTTACAGTAGGTGGAGAGCTGCTGAATCCTGGTTGGTGTAGGACCTTTGGATTTCTGTAAAACAATATTTTAATGTTGAGTACTTTTAACCAATAAACATAAGTCATCAAATAGAATTACAGTTATAATCAATCAAATTAAAGTGTGTGTGAGTGTGTTTGGAGGATATGGGATGTAATATAGGGAGTAGTTACCTTCTGCAGTTTCCTCTGCTGGTCCAATGAGACTGTCATGGAGTACTTCCTTCTTTCCTTCCCTTTTTTGGGCCATTTGTTTTAATGATGTTTCTGTGTACTTCACCAAGTTTTCAGCATCCTAAATGCAAAAAAAACATTTTGTTTACTTCATGTGTAAGTTTCCAAATAACACATTTTCAGCAATACAAGTTCATTAAACTTGTTCATTAAAATTGAACTCAAAACGATTTGGCACACAATGTAACAGTGTTTACTCACAAGCTGTGGCACTCCAAGAAGAAAAAACTGCTTCATTAGTTCTGCAAACCCCTCCATAATCTGTACTCTGGAAAAGGGTGTTTCATTTGGTTCTTGACTTATGAGTATCTGATGTCGCATTCCAGGTCCGTCACAATCTGAGGTAGGAAGACAGCATTTTAGAGTGTGGAAATATGAATTTATATCACATAATTAATCTACCTTTGACATAAACTGTATTGAACTGAACTTGCCTTATGTTAAGTTCCTCAGAGTAAAGTTCACTTCCTTTTCATCCCATTATTTGGTTTCATTTGCAAGATGATAGATGAGCTCACCACTGAAATCCCTTCATTTTTAAATTTGTTTTGCAGACATTGCAACAAATCCTGTAGGCAAATTTACACTTTATTTCAATACATATTTTTTCTCAGCAGGACTTTTTAATAGGCAATGACCTTAATATTCTCACTGTATTAAAACAGCAGCAATAAGTAATAGAACATTTTTGTGATAAATATATTATTTCAGTACCCAACAACCAAGTCTGACATATAAATGTGATAAATTACAATATTTACCAGGTGTCCTTGTTGATGATAATTGTGCCACAATTATGGATGTAACGCATGTCCTTCTTTAAGCTGGGATCTGTCCTCTTCAAAGCTCCTGTCCTTCAAAGCTCCTGTCCTGCAGACCAAGGTTGGGAACTTTGATGAGTCCAGTAATTGGAAAATATGGGTCCAATTACTCTTTCTGTTATCATGAATACAATGTTAAAGTCTTTTATAATATTCATTTCATCATGCTTAATAAATACAGTTTGTTTACATTTAAAAACAACGATACATACCAAGCACAAGATTTATGACGCAGTTGTTTCCAGGCTATTTGAAGAAAAAGTAAGATATACATTAAAATATGAATTTTAAACTTATTTAGCACAATATTTACATATGTAGCATATACTTGATAAGCTTCAATATTTCACAATACATTTAGCCTGCATGTTTGTATGTCCTTTATAAATAACACCTGATCTTTCATCTATGGATTATTAAAATATGTTTAGGCTTTAAAAGGTTTCAATAATACCATTAGCGGTCATCGTCACTTCAGCGTGCGCATAAACTCAGGCACGAGCGCGGTGCGGCTACCTTGTGGTTTTAATGCAGACTAGCCTGAATGTGTCAAAAGTGGGCAGTGTCCACTACTTTACAGAGTTTAGCCCGAGTTAAACTCTGCTGAACTCACACACGAGCAAGCTAGAAGTACGCGTTTGTTCAAGGTTGGAGCTAAAAACTGCACGAAAGCGGAAATCGGCTCATATCAACACTCTAAAAACAAATGTGTTGAAAACAACACAACATGTGTTATTTTCAACACATATCCTGAGTGTGCTCAGGGACAACACATGTTGAGTTAAGTTTAACACACAAAATGTGTTATAATATTTCCTTAATTGTCCAACATACTCACATGTTTCTTCACGAGGTCATTGACAGCAACTTTATCAATAACCTTTCTTAAGGAAATAGACAGCGTCTTTGTCTCTTCGTGTTCTCTCAGGATTGTATTTTCTTCAAGCAGTGTCAGCAATCTATTTGTGGTGCCAGTCTGAGTTTCATCTGTTCAATGACATTAAGAAATGACAAAAACATTTTATTTATTTAAATATTTACTATTATATAATATTAAAAGTGAAAGACATTATTCATTTACCCATAATGAATGCACACTTCTTTCTGATGAATCAGGGATGTTGCTTGTAATATATTGTATTTAAAATTTGTCATGCTCCATGCCAACTGTGAATAGTTTTCTCCATGTTTCCTTTCCGTCTATGAGCAGTTGCAAGAGCTCGGTGTAGAAGTGTTAGAGTAACTGTAATTTGTTCCTCGACTTCCTTTATCTAAGTAAAAGGGAAATAAATCCATATATACACAGCACAGTGAAAAAACAAATACATGTAACAGTGTACAACAATACAAAGCATATTTTGAATAGTATGTGACTAGACGGGTGGCCCAAAATGGCGCGCAAGGTTGATTATAATAACGGTTTTCATATTTAGACATTTTTTTATGAATTTGCTCACACCAAGGCGCCATTTGTTATCTGTCCGCAGCACCCAGCTAACCTTAAATCTCGGGGCTGATATACAAATTACTGTCAAAGGGCATCATCATTAAATAGCATTATGATTACGTAACGTTATAGGATGTCTCCTGCGTGAGATAACGTTACCTCGAGTTCAGAGATGCGGAGGCTTTACGTTAGCGCTGTCGAATACAAAACATTCACGTTCACATCAATTATAAAGTGACGCTAACTTTCCTACCGAAAACACAACAAACCTATGCTAAGTCTTCCGCTTGATACGTGTTATTAACAATTCTGCAAACACAAGTTTACAAAAATCGCGCCAAATGGGTTAACTGTCAACTTAGCTTGCGACAGAGTTAATAGGTCACCCGTGTAGTACGATACACAGACAACATAGTAGAAAAAACTACTTCTAGGACAACAAACACAAAACATCCTTAAGCAAGGTGGAAAAAAAATTGACTGTCGTAGACGAATTGTAATTAATTTCACTCACCTGAGGCAGAGAGCTTCATATCCGACAGGGCCGTGGGAGCGATGGTTGAAAATGAACGTCACTGCGCATGCACTTAGCGCGCGCGCGCACGTTCACAGCGCGTACATTTCACCCAGGTATACTCAAATACTTATTTTATATTGCCAACATGATGATTAAATTACATAAATACAGTAGACAATCGCTCTTTGACTACAGGTAAAATAAATGTGCATTTTATACAGTATGTGTACTGCTTAAATGTAGTAAAACCAAACACTATAGAAAGGGATTTTGGTTTAACACAGCCATTGTGTAAACAGCTAAGCACAATATTAA
The DNA here is from genome assembly GCA_903798035.1 of Danio albolineatus. Classification (NCBI taxonomy): domain Eukaryota; kingdom Metazoa; phylum Chordata; class Actinopteri; order Cypriniformes; family Danionidae; genus Danio; species Danio albolineatus. The sequence goes on from CAIGQQ010005195.1 coordinate 11,493, forward strand.
CACACAATGTGTCTGTAGCAACACAAGATGTGTTACGAACTGTTTAACACATATTTTGTGTTAATTTTTAACACATCATTTTTAAGAGTGAAGTTATCATGATTATTAGTTTAAAATAAATTATTAAAATATAACAACACACTGAACAGTCTAAATAAACTGATTATTTTATTTATTTCACAAAATAATTCGTAAAAAATGTTAAATATTAAGCATATATAAATAGTAGTTATATGGTAATGTACAAACCTGCATGAAACAAAAATCCTATCATACATTGATTACATTTTTGACCATAGCAGTTATTTTATTAGGTTTTGACTCGAAAAGCGTTGTCTCTCTGTGTTATAGCTTATTATTAGATTATAATCTTTACTATATAAGTATGTTATAAATCAGAAATTCATTCATTCATTCATTTTCTTTTCGGCTTAGTCCCTTTATTAA
>CAIGQQ010005219.1:0-11585 GCA_903798035.1 Danio albolineatus
CGCTCCATGTCATAAAGCGTGAATCATCTCAGACTGGTTTCTTGAACGTGACAATGAATTCACTGTACTCAAATGGCCTCCACAGTCACCAGAACTCAATCCAATAGAGCACCTTTGGGACGTGGTGGAACGGGAGACTGGCATCATGGATGTGCAGCCGACAAATCTGCAGCAACTGTGTGATGCTATCATGTCAATATAGAGCAAAATCTCTAAGGAATATTTCCAGTAGCTTGTTGAATCTCTGCCACAAAGGATTAAGGCAGTTCTGAAGGCAAAATAGGGTCCAACCCGGTACTAGTAAGGTGTACTAAATAAAGTGGCCAGTGGTCACCGTCTATTTTGCTGCTTGTACAAATTGCTTATTTAAAATGAGCTGAAAAACAATTCTTGATTTTTTTTGGGGACAACTTAAATGTTTTATGCTCAGTCCACTTAAATTTGTTAAGTTAACAATCGATTTAAGACAACATGAAGGAATTTCAAGAGTTCGCCCTTAGATATGCTTAGCGTTTATAGCAGGTTTGGCATGCTGTCCTGGGCGAGAACCCTGAGCTCGGAGATATTTGAGCCCAGGGCTCCCGCCCAGTCAATAAGCATATAAGGGGATCCGAGATCAGATAGGTCTCGAAGGCTCCCCTTTTGAAAAGAGAGGAAAAAAGGAGGACATGGGGTGGAAGGGGGGATTCTTCCAAAACGAAGATAGAGTGGTAGGGAAAAAAATGATCCATTTATAGTAAGCTTGGATCGCTCTGATTGGATTATTGCTGATTACAGATGATCAGCCAGGCGTGCTAATCATATCACGAGCTCCTCTCGAAATTAGTTTATGAAACTTCACTGTGTGGAACGCTGCATTTTTTACAGTGTAAACAAGTTTAACAGACTCACAGTTTAGTCATTTAGCAAAGCAGCTAGATTTACCTTTAGCTTGTTTGAGTCCAACAGATGCTGAGCCATCGACTTCACTATGATCTCTAGAAAGAACCACGAGAACTGCAAAAGAACAAACACATCAACATAATGACTTATTGAGATCACCCAAAGATGAACAATTGACTCAATACTGACTCACCCTCAAGTGTTTGCAGAAGAATTTTAAAGAAAGTTGAAAACCTGTAACCATTGACTTTTGAATAGCAGGAAAAACAAATGCTATGGAAGTCAATGGGTAAAGGTTTTCCAACATTTTTCAAAACGTCTTCAATCGAAGAAATAAACTAGTAAAGGTTTGACACAAGTTAAGAGTGGGTCAATGAGTAAACGGTGACAGATACTTGATATTTGTCAAGTATCTTGTTGGCTCGATCCCTTTATTAATCAGGGGTCGCCACAGCGGAATGAACCACCAACTTATCCAACATATATTTTACGCAGCGGATGCCCTTCCAACTGCAACCCATCACTGGGAAACATCCATATACACTCATTCCCACACATACACTACGGACAGTAGCTTACCCAATTCACCTATACCACATGTCTTTGGACTTGGAAACCCACGCCAACACAGGGAGAACATGCAAACTCCACACAGAAATGCCAACTGACCCAGCTGAGGTCAAGTTGCTGGTTCAAATCTTGCTGTGATGTGATTGTGCTACCCACTGCGCCACCGCGAGGCCAGTCTTGAATGGTCTAAAACTCCTTAAATGTGGATGAATTGAGGCCATGATTAAAGCATGCTAAATGGTTGTTTAAAAAAAAAAGTCACACTTGTGTTGTTCAGGGCCAAAAATGACCGCCATAGGATATGAATGGGAAAAAAGCCCAAAAAAAATCGCCATTCAAAAAAAAAATTTGTTTACAAAATTACAAATTGATGCTGAAAAAAGTGCACAGGAGTGAAGGGGTGTGAAATACACACACTAACACACACACACACTGCATCATACAAAACGCTAAGGCTTTTGTGTATTCTCTTTATAGCAATAAGTAGTCTTTACTGCAATCATAATACATAAATCATAGGCGTCGCTAGGCCTATTTTAGGAGGGCTGCAGCCCCCTATATTTCTACTCAGCCCCCTAAACCTTTTCCGATTTGCTCATAAACTGTAGACCAGATTATCGTCTCTGTCTCCTTTAAATTTGATATGAAGACGACGGCAGAATTCAGCTCCTCCCCGACTTTCGTTCATTATTTGATCAGTAAAGCACAGCAGTGCAGAACGAGAGAATTAGGTGTGTGTTTATCCAGAAACTGTTATAAAATATGCTTATTTGCTATGGATACACTTGTATCACTCGTACCCCAATGTCATAGGAGAAATTAGGTTTCCAACATACTGTTACCTCAGTGCTCACCTCATAAAGAAAGAAAAAAGTTGGAGAGAAATCGCCAATTCTCTTCAAAAGCCAGGTGAGTAAAATAAGTACATTTTCTACCCCACTAAAGGCTTCTTTCTGCGTTGTTTACATGTCACTTCTCGCATGTGTTTGGTTGTATTTGGGGACCGAGACAAAGTTGTCGGCGATGCTCCTTTTGTAAAGTCATGCAGTGTGAAACTCCCTGTCGCCGATCCATCTTGCGGTGTAAACACAGCACCGACGGAACGCTAGCCCAGACAGTCATGCAGTGTGAAAACATCTGAGATACGACTACTTTGAAAATCATACAATGTCTGAACTGCATAAGCAATTCACAAGCAGCATTGTAGAGATAGTAATACTGGAAACTAGTGGTTACGTTATGTCATTGCATGTTTTTCTTCTTTTAACAACTAGGTGGTGCTAATCTGCCCTTTGTTTTTATTTTTGAATGGCAGAGTCTCGGCTTTACCTGGAAATACTGCAATAACTAAAATAAACATAACTAAAGATAATGTTTTCAATGGGGAAAATGGATGTGATTTACTACATAAATATTAATTAAACTAAATATTATTTAAATGAAATAAAAAATCATATTTAACAAAAATAAAAAACTGATCGATTCAGCTAAAAAAAGAGGGTACTTTCTAGGTGTTCATCCCTTTTTGATGAGCTAAGTTGTATTTCTTTACTGTAAGTACTGTATCTCACCTTCAGGACGTTGCGTATGACCGACTGTTCATTGCTCTTCAGGTCAGAGGTCATTCCCCTGGCCAGCTCTTCATGAATGGTTCTGAAGCCGCACGCTTCAGTCTTAAAGACAAACTACACAACAGAGAAACATATTTCACATGTTAGAAAGCGTTTAAAGGAGAGCTGCTGACTAATGGTTAGGGAGATGAATTTGTAGGACAAAGCAATCAAGCTCTCGTGTGTGTGTGTGTGTGTGTGTGTGCTGGTTTTGGTAGTTTGTGAGGACATAGATTTGTATAAATTACATGGATATGACCTACAGTAGGTATTATGCTGTGTTCACACCGGATGCGGCACACACATAAATAGGCGCGTGAACATTTTGAGTTTACTCGCTTCATTCGCACGTCAAATTTGCTTCATTTGCGCGTCTAATTCGCATCATGACACAGATTCGGTGACTCTAGCTTCGTTGCTAAACGGCTAACATGGATTTTATTGAGATAGTAGCTGAGATGTTCAAAAAAGGGTGGGGCTAGAAATGCCTTTGTGTCAGCATAGTGGCAAATTATGCTACTGAGGGATACTTATGGGCGGGGCTTTCCATCTGATGACACGTACAAAGGGAGAATGTCAATCAAAGTGTTTCTGCAGGCTGTTTTGATGGAGAGATTATAAAAAATAAAATTAATATATTTTTACCTTTAGAAGCTGGTTATATTAACACACTGCTGTGTTTAAACCCCTTATAAATGTGATTTTTCCATTTTAAGAGAATCTTAAACTTTAAATGTAAAGCAACCAACAACATGTCAACAACCTTTACACTGTATATCCTGCAGTCTTGTATGTGTGTGTGTTTCTGGTCATTTTAAAATGGATATGGATATTCTGCACATTCAGATTTTAATTATACTATCGGCCGTGAGTTTGAGTGTATAATGCATTATGAGTTTATGACAAATGTACCTTTATGTAAGAGTGCAAATAGTGGTCCAGGTTCTCCTCGTGGCACTTGGCTAAGATGTGGATCAGGACCCTGATAGGCGAGAGGATGTGATGCGGTTTTAAAGTTAAAATCAAATCTGAAAGCAGCAGATACATTATTTTTTAGTAAAGCTTCGGTACCTGGTGGTGCTGGTGGTGACTTCATCAGAGTCGTTTTGCGTGAGCACTTTAAAGAGCTGGTTGAAGATAACAGGAAGGAAGCGAATTATGGCATGAATCTTCTCCATGCTCAGGAGCCCCTGAGAAACGATAACAAAAGGTAAGATTTTAGTTTAAATAACCCTTCACAACACTTACTACTGGCGTATTACCCACCTGTTAAAAAGACATTATCTTTTTATTAGCACTGATAAAGTATGATCTTATTTTATTTGTCATGTCCTAGCCAATACCCAAACCTAAACCCAATTAATACCTTATCTTTAATAAGCAGCTTAATAGTAGTTTATTGAACTAAAAGTCTTAGTTAATAGTTTGTTAGTAACATGAATTGTACATTAAGTGTGACCAAAATAATATATGCTTTAGCGATTAGCCAATCTACTCATTATTGTAGTGCTCTTTAACAAAATTTATGTTAAAGATGATTATGTTGTGTGAGAAAGGAATGAGCATAAATGATTTTATCGAACGACCTTTCGGAGTTAATAAATACATCAGTAACACTTAAGTCGCAATTCATTGCTATTAAGTACTGGCGTATTACCTGACTATTAAAAAGACATCATCTTTTTTTATTAGCACTGATAAAGTATGATCTTATTTTATTTGCCATGTCCTAGCCAATACCCAAACCTAAACCCAATTAATACCTTACTATTAATAAGCAGCTAAATCGTAGTTTATTGAGCTTAAAGTCTTAGTTAATTGTTTGTTAATAACGTGAATTGTACATTAAACTACTGTAAAGTGTGACCAAAATAAATAATCATCATCAAAATGATGATCAGACAATCTACTTATTACTGTAGTGCATGTATCAAAATTGGCGTTAAAGATTATTTTGTTGTGTGAGAAAGGAATGACGATACATGATTTTAATGAACTACCTTCCGGAGTTACTTAAAACATCGCTAACATTTTAGTTTTAGTCGCAATTCATTGCTATTAACTACTGCCATATTACCTGCCTATTAAAAAGACATCATCTTTTTTAATAGCACTGATAAAGTATTATTTTATCTGTCATGTCCTAGCCAATACCCAAACCTAAACCCAATTAATACCTTTTCATTAATAAGCAGCTTAATAGTAGTTTATTGAACTAAAAGTCTTAGTTAATGGTTTGTTAGTAACATGAATTGTACATTAAGTGTGACTAAAATAATACATGCTTTAGCGATTAGCCAATCTACTTATTACTGTAGTGCACATATCGAAATTGATGTTAAAGATTATTTTGTTGTGTGAGAAAGATATGAGTCTACATGATTTTATCGAACTAGCTTTTTAATAGGCAGGTAATACGCCAGTAGAAAGACATCATCTATTTTATTAGCACTGATAAAGTGTGATCTTATTTTATTTGCCATGTCCTAGCCAATACCCAAACCTAAACCCAATTAATACCTTACTATTAATAAGCAGCTAAATAGTAGTTCATTAAGCTAAAAGTCTCAGTAAATGGTTTATACAATGTTAATAGCATGAATTGTACATTAAAATAAATTGTGATGAGATTGAGAATTTTTACAGACATTACTCATACTCATTCAACATATAACATAGCTAATATAAATAATATTTGTTACTCTTAACATTTCACCTTTCCAATGTCCTGCTCTGCATTGATAACCCAGTCAAATCTGTTTCTAAGTAGTTTTCGTTTGATTTAAAGGCACAGTGTGTCATTTTACCACATACATATCATCCATGGGTAAAAGTTAGCGAAACAAAAAAAATATATACATATATTTCTAGTGTTTTGACTGCAGTTAACAGTTATCAACAATGCCTCCACAAGTAAATATCAGTTTAGTGATTATATGGTTTTAATTTTAAAGACATTTTAAAGAAATGTGGTGATTTTGTAAAGGAGAGACAGTTCACTGGAAGCTCTTGGGCTGGTTGACTGAAAATTAAATATCTGTGTGCGTATACATCACTGCAGCTAAAAAAATACGATCTACACCCCACTCATTTGGTCAGCACACTTACTTTAAGGCAGTTGAGGAAGTTTGAGGTAGGAGGTTGAGAGATTTCTGCCTCTCGCTTTTGGGACTGCTGGAAGAAGCGGTTTAGATGGGGATCCTGCAAAAAATGACCACAGGATTTATGAGAACGTTGGATATATGAGCAAAATACACTGCAAAAAATGCTTTACTTGTCTCGATTCTAGTCCAAATATCTAAACGTTTTTAAATTATAAAGCATTTTCTTGACAAGTAAAATAAATTGTATTATTTTCTGAAATAATGAGTTAAAATTAAGTGCCTTTTTCCTTAAAACAAGCAAAATAATCTGCCAGTAGGGTAAACAGACAATCTTGTTTTCACTTTAAAATTGGATTATTTTGCTTACCCCACTAGCAGATTAGTTTGCTTGTTTTAATGAAAAACTCCCTTGACTTTGACTTATTTCCATCCCAGGCTCATTCTGATTACGTACCCATGTATACTTTTCTGGAGAGCGGCAAATACGTCCCAGGAGGTACGTTTTTCTTGCAGTTTTTGCTTTCGCGGGTCCACCAGAGGCCGCCGTGTAGGCATTTTGAGATCTCAAACTTCTCTTGCGAGTGCCATCGCGTAAATCCACCTGACTTACCGACAGATTCACCCTCCTCCTTCCCTAAACCCAACCGATAGTGTTTTCAAAAGCAATCCAGAAAAAGAAAAGCCTTCGCGGCCGCCTGATTTTTGCCACGTTTTAGATTTGACCACATTCTCACCCTGTTATTTACTTATTTATTTGTTTATGTTTCACCTGCTGTCTGGAATCATTCTTCACCAGATTTAAACCCGTCATCGTGGACATGATCTGCGTCTACAAGTCCACTGACGTACGCAGCGAGCCACTGGACAAACTGGTAACAGTGGGAAAGCCGTCCACACGGAGCTAAGCGGTCAGCTGGTAGCGTGAAAACCACCTCGTATCGTTTGTTTTAAAAATGAAATGCAGCCATACGTACCTCTGGCTACATAATTCGTGATCTCCAGAAATGTATATAGGGCTTCATTTTCACAATAAGGTGCTGTTGCTTATTTTAGATCTACAATATATTTTACTTTTCTTGAAAAGGATTTAAGAATTTTTAGATGTTTGGACTAGAAACGAGACATAAATTCTTAGTAAGAAAAGCTTTTTTTTTGCAGTGTAACAGTAAATATCTATCATAAATTGAGCTTTTTCTTTCCTCCAACCTGAGTATAAACTGTAGAAAGCACCAAAGTGGACAATTTGAAGATCTGCTTTCCTCCATCGACCCACTTCACATCGGAGCCATTCTGCAAACAACACAACAAACAAACAAACAAACAAACAAACAAACAAACAAACAATCTGTTACTACTATATATTACATGCAAATCATTATCCGTCTTTAACTCTTGTGTACTGTTCAAATGAACTCCCTTTGGTTATGTTGAGGGCTGTTTTTGCCCCATTGACTTCCATTATAATGTCATTTTTTAATTGCAAAGCCAGCATATAAACATGCATTCTTGATTGTTGAGGTTTTCCCCATTGGGAGGAGGTAAAATGTGTCATTTTTACTGTTGATCAGTTGGCACCAACAGCCCTTTAGATAAACCTGTGCAAAACAGACTTTTACAGAGCATTTTGAGGGATGTAAACAATAACAATGGTCCTGACCTATTTCCTGTTTTACATTTGAAATTTTCAGAGCTTCCGAGAGTCCAAAAAGGTCCACATATTGATGAATAATGTTATGATAACTGTTATAACAGCAAGTTATGATTGAACTGCCTCTTGTTACAGATATGAAATAGTTTGACAACAAGCAGCAAGTGTTCATGGGCCGATGACTTCACCACATTGAAATGATCTATGTGGAGTGAAACAGCAGATTTGAATGTGTGTAGAAATCATAGACTGTAAAAGATATTGGCGTAGTATCAGTGACGTCACCCAGAGGTTTCTGAAGAGCACAAATTAAGCTACAAGTAGACACGGACAACCTTTGCCATTTAGTTCACGTGTCATCGCACGACCAGGGGATCCCAAACAAGGGCAAGGAGGTGAAGCATGAGCGGAGATACAGACGTCTGCTAGCATTTAGCTTGGACTGGCTTTTCATTGGGAGAAATGTGTAATACTTCATTACCTGCGACTCGTTTGTGTTCTGACCACATGTGCTTGGTTGTATAGTATATTAATAAAGGGTTTAGTCTTTTAAAAACACTGTTGTATTAGACTGAGCCACTAAACATCGTTCTTATGACCTTTTTCAACAGGAGGAAAATGTAAATCACTTCAAAATGCTTTAGATATAGTCTTTGTTAGTAAATGCAAGGCTATTGATGAAGTCCAGGCATACCACTGTATGATAACGCTTCAGACGACTGCTCTAGAGCCTACAGCTGATCAATCTGTCAGATTCTAGAGTCCATTACAGCTCTAAAGAACATTATATATGATGAATGATCTTTAATAAAACAAATGTATTTATAGATATGGTATATAAGTGTATAATTTCACTCAGCTGGGAAATGGAGGCCACGTAAATGGTTTGTGAGCACAATTAAGCACACACAGCATGCCATATTAGCTGATAATTGAAGGAAATAAATCCAAAAGAAGACTGACTGTGTAAAGCCACATAAAACAAAACAAAAATGCAACATAATTGCTGAGTTCAGCAGCTAATCAGTCGGAATCAGCTGAGGTGACGGCGACCAGCGAGACCTAGCTGTCACTGAAGTGACCACGCCCTTAATTATGCAGACTTAATATAACTTAATATAAACGAAACAGATGAGTTATAAATAAATTCACCCCTTTACAGTTGTCATGAAGGGTAATATCAGCTATATGCACCAAAGTCATCTTTTGTCCAGGCTGTAAACATGTTTTATCAGCTCTAAATATGGCCAGTTTAGCATTGCAGTCAGTGAACATCTGGAGCTCCTGGAGCCCCCAAAGGCCAGTCGATGAACTGCAGTTTTAGTTCCTCCCTATTGGCTTTACGAGGGAGAGCGGGAGGTTACCGCTTGGTAGAAATACACTTACTGTATTGATTATTTAAATATTCTCAGATATATCAAGTGTTCAAAGGTCTCTCACTTATGCTCACACACACTATACTTAATACAAAGTGTCAGAAACTGAGCTGTTTTTGCCCTCAAAGTGATGATCAACAATAAAAAGGACACATATCACCTCTTCCCAACATGCAAAACCACCAACAATCAAAAAAGCATGATTATATGCTGTCATAAGCTGCGAGCACCATTAAAAAAGGTCACCATTACCTTCTTCATCATCCTTTTTCTAAAAAATCCGGGGTTATTTTTTCTACCCAAATGTTGGGTTGAGGCATTTGGGTAATTTTTGGGGGTTATTTTCAGAGTCTTTGGTAGTTTTTGGGTTGTGCTATGTAGCCTAAACTTGGGCTATTTTCTGGGTAATTATTTCTAAGACTTGAATCAATGCAACCCTAGCACCACAAAGGCACATCAACCCAGCTCCTTGGGTCAAATCAACTCCCAGCAGGGGCTGACTGCGATGCCACATAAATATATTATTATTATAAATGTTTACGAGCAACCCATAAATATGAAACAAATTGTTTTAAATGCAGTTCATAATTTGTATTTAGTTTAGTATCATCTCTGAGGTAAAGTGTATTTACAAAGTGTAATGTGCTGAACAAATGTAATGGAACAACAAATGAATAAAGCTAATACAATATTCACCTAATGATTTTAAAAGAAAGCTAAAAATTACATTTGAAAATATAACCTATTAATTAAGTCAAACTAACCTGTTATTTAAGTAAAAACAACCAATTATTGGTAGAAACAACAACTCATTTTTGGGGTTAAACAATAATAACCTAATTACTTGTGTTAATTTAACCCCTGATGTGTTCTGTCCTATATTTACCCAGCAATAGGGTTAAAAACAACCCAATTTGGGTAGTTTTTAACACTATGTTTTTTAAAGTGTAATCAGATTGTTTATATCTCTCAGTTCTTCATCTAACCTTGGCGGACGAAGGCTCTTTAATGTGTAAATATCCAGCAGGCAACGTGCAGGACACAGGAATGCTGAAATCCTGAGAGGAAATGCGTCCATCCTTGAGAAGAGGCAGCCACGCATAACCCACTGCAACGTAAAGCACAAACACAGGAGAAGATCGTCAATCTAATGGTAGATCTAATGGTAAACACGTATTAATTGTATGTTTTATGATCAGACTTGATGTAAACAGTCTGCACAAACACTCTGATTGAAATTCTCCCTTTGTATGATGTCATCAGAGGGGGAAAGCCCCGCCCACTAGTGATCATCTCATTATCAATTAGTCTTGTTTTTGAATCTGCCACTATGCTGACACATTGGCATTTTAGCTCCGCCCACTTCTGAAAAGAGCACAATCTCATTTGCATTTAAAGCGACGGTCACCAAAACACCACAATTAGGATCAAAGCCTAAAAGGGTCAGCTTCAGAGAGTTATTAAACATGATCTGTGCACTATTTTGAGCTGAAACTCATCAGAGGCTTATTTTAGATCTTGTAAAAAGGGGCATAACACTGTAGGTCTTGCTAAAGTTTGATTTCCATATGCAGAACTGTATGTATGTCCCGAACATACCTGGCAATTCAAGAGCCTCTTTCTTCTTAGAGCTGGTCTTGGCATTGATGTCACAGGTCACGTGATAGAAGGAGAAGAGTATATGGTGCTTTTCATGAAGATGTGTGGGCAGCTCGATCTTGACCTGATCAAACGGAGCACGACACACATTAATGTACAGATATCTTTTCAATCTAAACTATACAGTGCTCAGCATAAACCCTAACCCTATTGAAAATGTATGCTTTTACTCATTTCTTCGTGAATTTAGCCACAATTGTTGGTGCATTTAAACAAAAGAGTGTTATTAAACGATTGTATCAATTAAATATAAGAGTATAACATCTTTAGGAATTGAAAAATAATACATTTAAATTCAATTTAATTTACAATTTACAACAACAAAAACATAAAAACTTCAAAATTTCAACTAAAATTACTTATTTGTTGTGCTTTGATCATTCATGCTGATAAACAAGTGAAGAATAAGCCAACAACCTCATCATAGAAATCTGGGTTCTGTGAATGGTGCAGCACTGTGGTGCAGGCAGTCGTCGTAAAAACTGGGCCTCCTGGCTTTCCATAGATGCACTGTGGAAATAGAAAATGTAGAAAATGCATATTTGTAGAGTCAAAAAGGGTCGATCACACTAATTACGATAACTTTAAATATGATCATAACTATTTTAATGCTGGTCAAAGATGAATAGCGATTAATCACATCCCAAAAAAACGTTTGCTTTGATATGTGTGCGTGCTGTGTATTTTTATTATGTATATATATATATAGAAAAAAATAGACCTCCTGGCTTTCCAT
>CAIGQQ010005246.1:0-10035 GCA_903798035.1 Danio albolineatus
ATATATATATATAAAGAGAGAGAGAGAGAGACCTTTTTTTTTCTTTTACTAGAGGTGCTGTAAGCTCAGTGATATGTATATGACAAGTATCTAACTTCATAGTGCTATGACCATGATCTCACCACAGTAATGAGTTATGCTTTCATCAGCCTCTCACTTTCCTCATACAGTACGCTCTCACACTCTTCCAATGCCATTCAGACTCATCATTAACCCTATATAAATATCCGTGTCAGACATGTCTGATGAGACATTTGGGCATGTAGTTACTGCAGTTTACGGATTCAGGAGAGACAACAAGATTTTCAAAATGGAAGTGAATGTCCTAAATAGTAGTACCGAAAAATGTACAGATTACAACTCTCTAGTGAAACTGTGATGACCTGGAAACAACAGTAAATGTTTTGCTTTGATTTTAACTTAACCAGTGCCAACACTGGTAATGTTTAGAGCTGGGTTGCCAGGTCTGCGTAACAAAAACCCATCCTATTGTACTGATATAGTCTTATTATCGTGTGTCTATGGCTCTACTATTGGAGAAAGCATAAAGGCTTCCGGGTTATCAAGGCACATCAAATAACATTACAAAACGCATTCGTTACAGCCTTAATACCACTGAACTCTTGTATGAGTTGTCCATGTAGTTAGCCACTGTCTGCACAGAAACACGATGAATAAGAAGAAAGTCCGAAACATCAATGTCATAAATTGATCATCTGTTTCTTCAACAAAAGCTGTTTTTTTCAGTGTAAAGAAACAAGCCACTGGTCACCTTCAATGATGCACACTATAATTCTTTGTTATGGTTTATTTTGATAACCTAGCTGTCATTCCTTCAAGCAGTTTTGAACATTTTGAGCAGGAATGTTTTCCAGGAAGGTGCACACAGGGTAAAATCACATTCTGAGAGATCTTCCTTGAATTAAATGGCTTTTATGTGGTCCTCCCTGGTTGAAATTGTGTTTTGTTTCCTCTCTAGTGATCCCATAGATTCAAGCGGCTTTGGATTCAGGTCAGAAGGGTGTTCTTGAAAGGTCCACCTCAGGTGAAACCAGGTTTTGGGGGATCTTCCTCAATTGATATCATGCTCTGGTGCCCCCATGTTTTTCTCTGGTCCCTCTTGGCTGAACCTATGGACTCAAGCAGCTTTGGATCAGGGATGGGAGGGTGATCTGGGATAGTCCACTCCGGGTGAAATCACAACCTGGATGATGGATATTTGCGGGCCCCATTGGCAGAAGTTGTGTTCATTTCTTCCCAGCAGAGTCCAAGGACCCAAGCAACTTTGGTTCCAAGAAGGAGCACTTCAGGTGAAATCAAATTATTAGGGATCTTCCTCACATTTCTGGGCAGTTGCCATAATTTTGATAAAATTTTTGTGGTCCCACTTAGCAGGATGGGCAATAAAATCATTTTATCGATTAATTCAATTGTATAGTTTACATCGATTTGTTTGAATAAAAATAGTTTTTAACTCTAACATCTGCTAAAGTTCCTCTTTGGGATCCCAGTTTTACCATGAAAATACACAAACAACAAGGCAGTGAGCACGGAAAAACTCCTAAGTAAGGTACAGCATGATCCGTTATATGGAATTGTTTCAGTTTTTCAGTTTCACAAATAAAACAAACAACACCCAGCTGCAACATGTGTTTAAAGACTAGGCTAGTAAATGTAGTAGTACGACCAATGACTTTTCTGCATGATGACATTTAATTCAGAATAAGCCCACTCAGGCACATCTGGTGAACTGTCATACCATATTGAACTTGCTATAATTAAGATCTAGTTTATTTAAATCAGTGATCTGCACTGCCTGATTGACACACAACATAGCATGAATCTCACACCAGACAAGAAGCACTGCATGAAATTATATTGTTCCACACACCATGTCTTTAAAATATTAACATTCATCTTATCGAAGTGTATTTTTAATGAGTTTTAAGCACTGAGCTCCTCATGGCGCTTGTGTTTATATGAGCCTGATCTCACGAGAAAACGTAAGCATTTTACGTTTTGGCAGTTTAGTGGCTAATTCGTACGAATTCGTACGAGTTCAGTCGTACGAAAATGTACGATTTAAAAAAGGAGGCATGGCACCTAACCCCACCCCTAAACACAACCGTCATTGGTTGATGAGCAAATCGTACTGAATTGTACGAATTACATCGTACAATTCATACGAATTAGCCACTTTTTAAAAAGTTACAAATTGCCCGTGAGATAGGGTTGGTTTATATGGTCTTTCATCTCGTTTCACTTAAACATATAAATGAATGCTCAAGTCTACTTATCTGACTATATTTGATTACATTAACATTATCGATGATGTTAAAGTAACCTAATCATATTGAAAATAGTCACATAAACCTTTCACTGGAGGTTTAACATTATTGGTGGATAAAAAACACTTCCGTGCATGTAACACATTTATATCAGCACCTCAAACAGAGGCTTGCTGCAGATTGTGAGAAATGTTGCTCTCTATCAAATGAAAAAGAAAACAGCAAGACAAGCACATTTGCAAAAAACAGCCCACTGTCAATGCTATAGACATTCACAAACTGTATCCTGTATGATAAGAATGGGACCCGGTAGAAAGTGATCACGAATGCATTTGGATTGTACATTGCAAAAGACATGTTGCCCATAGATACTGTGAAAAAAAACAGCAGATGGAAAATACAGAAGAATCTAACATAAAATCATGTTCTAGGGAATCTTTCTTTGTTGAAATCACATTCAAATGTTTCACATAACCAAAGGTTCCTCGTTGTGCAATTGTGTTTGTTTCCCTTTAGGTAAACCCACTGTCTCAAGCGGGCTTTGGTTTTGGGTAGGAGGGTGCTCAATGTGCACCATGAGTGAAATTGCTTTCCAGGGGATGTTCCTAGGATTATGCATGAAGCAGTCGAGTTTATTAACTTTATAAATTCATAATATTTTGGTATATGGCATATTTTCAAGATAAATAATTTAAGTTTAAGTTGATAATACGTTGGATATTTTTTTCTAGGAGGATGTAGTGACAAAGCTTAAGAGTTTTCTGCACCACACATACAGACAAAGGGATGAAACGTTGTGTTTAAAAATGTAACTAACAGCTAGCTAACTAACACATCATCAGGGAATGAGGTAGTACACTGTCATTAGTGTTGCCAGATCTTTCTTGAAAAACAGCAGATAAGAAGCGTATAATAAACTTAAACCTAATAAGCTAGAATAAAATATAATATTAGAAATAATTAGCCACATCCTAAAAATGGACCAAAACTGTCTCATGTTAACTCTACAAACTAAAGCATTTACACTCAAAGACATTTACAACTTTTTTCAGCACTAGTTGGGATTGTAAGAAAAACGTAAATAAAAAAGTAGTGATTTCCAAATTTACTTTGACTTGCAGACAATATGAACACAAAATATTTCACGTTTTGTCTGGTCAACTTTATTTCATTTATAAATATGGATTCTTTCCTGTCATTCAGACCTGCAACACGTTCCAAAAAATTGGGACAGTAAAAGAGTAATTTAGGGCTAATAATATATAAATATATCAGGTAAACTGGTTAAATAATGATGCGATTTCAAACAGCAGATGTCAACAGGTGATTGTAATCATGATTTGGTACAAAAGCAGCATCCAAGAAAGGTCTAGTCCTTTAGGAGCAAGGATGGGCTGAGGATCGCCAGTTTGCCAACAAATATGTGAGAAAATTTTTGAAATGTTTTAAAACAACGTTACTCAAAGAAAAATAGGGAGACATTTGGATATTTCACCTTCAATAGTGCATAACATAATAAAAGATTAAAGGAATCTGGAAGATTTTCAGGCGCAAACCTAAGCTGAACTACAGTGATTGTACATCCATCAGGCATTACCAGATCAAGAATCGGCATTAATATATATATAACCAGTGATAAAACCACATGGGCTACTTTGGCAAACCTTTGTCAAGTACCACAGTATTTATGGCAGTTAAAACTGTACTGTGCCAAAAACAAGCCCTATGTTAACAGTGTCCAGAAGTGCCGTCTACTTCTCTGGGCTCAGAGGCATCTGGGATGGACCATCCCACAGTGGAAATGCATAATGTGGACAGATTAATCAGTATTTCAGGTATTTTTGGGGAGAAAAGAAGGCCGTGTGCTTCAGACCAAAGAAGAAAAGGATTATACAGGCTGTTACCAGCAACAAGACCAGTTTCTGTCATGGTTCGGAGTCGTGTCAGTAACTTGCACTTCTGTGATGACACTATTAATGCTGAAAAGTACATAGATTTTGGAGCACAATATGCAGCCTTCTTTTCCAGGGACGCCCATGCATATTTCAACAAGACAATGCAAAACCACATTCTGCACAAATTACAAAGTCCTGGATGCAGAGGAAGAGGACACAAGTACTTTACTGGCCTGTCTGCAGTCCTGACCTGCCTAAAATAGAGAATTTGTGGCTCCTTTTGAAGTGCAAAATAAAACAACGAAGACCCCATACTGTTGCCCACATTAAGACTTGCGGCACAGTGGCTCAGTGGTAAGCACTGTCGGCTAACAGCAAAAAAGCTTTTGCAAAAGAGTTTGCATGTTCTCCCCATGTTCATGTGGGTTTCCTCTGCGTGCTCCGGCTTCCCCCAGCCCAAAGACATATAGGTGCATATAGGTGAATTGAATAAACTAAATTGGCTGTAGTGTATGATTGTGTGCATGAATGAGTGTGTATGGGTGTTCCCCAGCACTGGGTTGCAGCTGGAAGGGCATCTGTTGTGTAAAACATTTGACAGAATAGTTGGCGGTTCATTCCACTGTGATGACCTCTGAAGCCGAAGGAAAATTTGTTGGTCGTACCATGTATTTGTCACTCCTATGAATTACTGAACTGTGTGAAAGACATACAGTACGTGGCCTTTTGGAGCAGTGCATAATACTAGGGGCTGGACATTATGATGTAATAAACCATGACAGCTACCGTTTTGTCATGGACCCAGAGGATGACCCTTTAAAAGCAAAACAGGAAACCTTAATGGTGCCACCTCATACTCCTACACGTCCCATATTTCACACGTCAAGGGGTTACCGTAAAATCTCGTCACATCTATTTATGGCCGGAGAAGCCTGCTCTCAGACACTTGCAGACAGACACGTTCATCCACCAACATTGGTATTATCAGTCAGATGACATCATGTGATGATGTCAAGAACAACTACACAAACCAAGTTGCAGGAACACATTGTAAATTTGATTAATTTGAGCTTGTTTTTAGATTAAGCACTGGAAAAGACAGAAGAGATATACCTGATATTAATTACATGTACCATGTGCTGTAAAAAAACCTCTTCACGATCTGTTTATATAATTAAGTCACATGAATAACAACGAAAAATGGAAACACTTTCATTTGAAGACAAATTCTCACTATTAACCAGCTTATTAGCACTTGAATATTGACTGTTAATTAGTACAAATGAATGCCTTGTCAGGGCCAGACTGAATCGGCAGACTTTTTTTCTGCACATAATTTTATAACAAAGTGTTGATTCACAGAGAAGGAATTAACAGCACATTAAGTAAAAATGTAAGACTTTTATTAACTTTTTTATAAAAAATTCATTTGTTCATTTTTATTTAAGGTTTACAACGAAAATGTCACGATCACCAGCGATCTACAGCCAGATATCGCTGGTTGACACACACACAAATATTCCATGAACTACAAATCTGCTTGTTACCGGACTACAAATCCAGTCATGCAGCACACACACACACTCCTGCTCCAAGTCACTATCTGATTAGACTCTCTCAGCTGAAGCTACTTCTGGACTGATTACACACACTTTATAAACAGCACACTTGCACACAGTCATTGCTGAGTATTGCGATCTGTTAGTGACCATACAACGCGTTTCCTTTGTTCCTGTTTCTGTGGTTTTTGACTTTAGTCTTGTTATTTGTTATCTGTGCCTGCTACCAGCCTCATTGACCTTCTGCCTGTTATTTGACTACGATTCTGGATTTCCCTTATATACCTGTTTGCTCCTGATGACCACCGCTATACTGACTTTTAATAAATCTGCATTTGGATCCTCACACCGTTGTCATCGTCACTCCCAGCCGTAACAGAAAATTCTATTAGAGCCACTTGTGCTTCTCATATATCTACGAAAAGACACAAACTGTTTTGTTTATAAATCTTCTAAACATTTGCATATTCATTCTCCTTCGGCTCAGTCCGTTATTTATCAGGGGTTGCCGCAGTGTATTGAACCCAGTGTTGGAAAACACCCATACACAATCACATTCACAGACACAATCATACACTACTGCCAATTTAGTTTATTCAATTCACCTACAGTGCATGTCTTTGGACTGTGGGGGAAACCAGGTTACCTGGAGGAAACCCACGCCAACACTGGGAGAACATGGAAACTCCAGTCCACACAAAAATGCCAACTGGCCCAGTCGGGATTCGAACCAGTGACCTTCTTGTTGTGAGGTGACCTCTGAGCAATGTACAATTGCATATTTTTTTCAATAATATTACTGAAATTAATATAAAAATATAAGCAATATTACGTACACACATTTACATAAGTAAATAAATAGACTCAATGATGGGCCTTGGCAGATTCCCTTTTATTGTGATTCAGATTCCTTAATCGTACCCCAAACCTAAACTTAACACCTTACTAAATGTTAATAAGCAGCAAATTAAATGCTTATTTGAAGCAATCTTATTTAATAGTTAGTTAATATAAGAGTCATTGGTGCCCAAACTAAAGTGTGACCATAGAAATATATTGGTCTCCATGTAAACACAATGATATGCAGTCAAACAGTTATATTTTAGCCATAACTCCTTTCTACCTGCTTGATCAGCAACAGCTGCTGGTATTTCGAATTCTTTAAATAAATACAGCACTCGACAGCTGGGTAATCCTGAACTTAACAGTAGACAGTTCATCTTACAGCTCAGCCATCCAGTCAATGTCAAAAGCAAAAGATTCACAAATAAATAAATAAATAAATAAACCATATGGCTATTTACAGTTTTTTCACAATTGTTGGTGGATTTATGAGTGTGAACCCCCAGTGAAACTCAGCATGAACCGTACGTAAGTAGCTGAGACTCTTATTTAGTATGTTGATTAAATATCGAAATTAATTATTGAGGAGGGGGTGGGTCTTTCTTTCTGTGCATCATTCCCTCGTAGCAATCTAAAGGTCTCAGTATACTTTAAATGAAATGGAAGAATGCACTTTTTTGTTTGAGAGAAAAGAGAAATTCTAAAAGGCTGAGTGACAATATATTGCTTTAAAACATTCATACACTGCTGTGCTGCAAGAGTGGTATTTGTACATGCGTCACTCCAAAACAGACTGACATTCCAGTTTGTTGATGTTGTTGTTGTTGTCCTGTCTGACTTCTGTAAAATTAAAAATGAATCAGGAATAGAAGTAAACGCACGTCAAAGAAGGATGAGGTAAATGCAACGGATCGATGGTACAGTGGGTGACACTTGAAAAGGACCATTAACGCCACCGCAGCACAAAGAGATTATTTTTTGGTGTAACAGCAGTTTGCGACTATGCCGCCAGGGGGCACAAAAGAACATGATGCGAACGGACAGAAATATACAATAGCTGTAAATACGCTGCTACTTGTAAATGAAGATGACATAATGAAACAAAGGATTATAATTCCTTCATTAATCATTAAAAACTTGTTAACAAGCTTTATTATCATTCACTACTTTTACATGAACATCAGTAATCAAATTATTTGCCTTGATTTAATTAAGACAATAATACGATTAAGGTGTTTCCATGAGTTGCTTTTTGAATGTTCCTTCCATGATCCCGTTTTACATGTGATAGCACATAATTCGATTAACGTCCTTGTGTCACCTTGCTATCCGCATTTCCTCTGGATAGTCATGCAATTTCGGGTGATTCATTTTTAATTTGTCGACTTTAACTGCAGTTTGGCACTTTCACTTTCACTCAGAAACATTACATGCTTG
The DNA here is from genome assembly GCA_903798035.1 of Danio albolineatus. Classification (NCBI taxonomy): domain Eukaryota; kingdom Metazoa; phylum Chordata; class Actinopteri; order Cypriniformes; family Danionidae; genus Danio; species Danio albolineatus. The sequence continues at coordinate 8,023 of CAIGQQ010005246.1, forward strand.
CCCACCCATGACAAACGAGATACTGGATGCAACTATGAACTGCTGGAAGAGTGTTGTTTAATGGAAGGTTATATCACACGCTAAATGGCAGAAAAAAACCCCCAGCATTTCACGATACAGGTGTCTGTGGTCTTCACTGGCTCAGTAGGTGCAAAGAATAGTCAAACAGCCGCGTGTGTATGTGTGTGTGTGGATCTTGTCAAAAAAAGTGGCGAAAAGTCCTACATGATGGTAATAGTTTGATTAAGGTGTTTACATGTCTGTACTGCACTTTAATAATGCGACTAAGATCGGCACACTCCACATGTCTTAATTCAATTTCTCTCTAGTTCGATTATGACCTTAATCAGATTAAATTTATCAAAAATCGCTGTTTACATGGTAGACTCTTAATTAGAGTATTGCCTTAATCGCATTAAAATCGAATTACTGGTGTCCATGTAAACGCACTCAGTGTAAACTTCTTAAGTGCAACGAGAATTCATTTTGGAAAGTAAAATTAAGGAAATAAAAGACAGCTAAAATGAATGTACAAACATAGATGCATATACACACACAAACAAACAAATAAATAAATAAACTTTTTCATTAAGGTTTTCGTTTACCATTTTCATTTATATGAACGTTATATGCACGTTCGCCTCACAGCAAGAAGGTCGCTGGTTCGATCCCCGGTTGGGGCAGGTCCCGGTTGGGCCAGTTGGCATTTCTGTGTGGAGTTTGCATGTTCTCCCCGTGGTTGCGTGGGTTTCCTCCGGGTGCTCCGGTTTCCCCCACAGTCCAAAGACATGCGGTACAGGTGAATTGGGTAAGCTAAATTGTCCATAGTGTATGTGTGTGAATGAGAATGTATGAATGTGTTTCCCAGAGATGGGTTGTGGCTGGAAGGGCATCCGCTGCGTAAAACAAATGCCGGATAAGTTGGCGGTTTATTCTGCTGTGGCGACCCCGGATTAATAAAGGGACTAAGCCGAAAAGAAAATGAATGAATGAATGAATAATAAGTCAGAATTTGTCAGGTGTATAAATAATTTCGGAGTTGCTGATATTTGACTGTATATATTATAAGCCACTGAATTATTAGACAATTATTAGAAAATAATGCACATCCATAAGGCTTTAACCATAAATTTTGCATCTGAAATGGAAGAAACCTTCACCTTTTCCAATGTTTCACTGTGTGTCTTTAGTAAACTTCATTAGCTTTCTAATGTTTGAGTTTGCACTGCCACAAGTTAAAATTAGTCCATAAATGTTATAAGAAGGTATGGGTCAAAAAAGGAACCTAAAACACACAAAAAGAAGAGAAAATCTGACAAATTAAGATATCAAGTGGTTTATTGTGGGATTTCTTTCAGCCTGTCATAGCCATAGCAAATACCAGACGTGTCACACATTAAGCTATTATATCACATTAAATGATAACTTGCTGTAACCATGATTAAGCCACAAGTTGGCTTGGTGTCAGTAGAACTTGATTTGGCTCTCTTGATGATATATGGACGATAAACAAATTAGCCTTCATTAATTAGCTGAAAATACCACCCGAGACACTTTATTTTCCCCTGACTTGGCCTAGAATACTTTATGGGGCCAAAAAGTGATATATTTATAGCACAACACAGACACATTCCCATGAAGGCCACTTGCACAACATGACATCCAAAATTAGCAGAGGCAACATACTGACTTCTCTATCATGGACCAAAACATTCCAGTCCTGTAACGGATAGCATGTAAACATTACTTATTTCTGGTAGTCCAACAGGTTATTTATTTTACAACCAACTTAAATGTGTCACAACGCCAGTAAAACTATTAAAACTGTCATTTAATTTAATGTTGTAAACTTGTGTTTTTGTGTCACTCTCTGTTATGAAGCGGACAGGAGACAGAGGTAAGTGCACGTAAAGTGGGTTTATTGTAAACAACAGAGGAGCACAATAGGGATTGCCAGGAGGATCGTTAACAGGATACTTGTATTCCTCCGTGGCAGGGGCGATGGAGCACAAG
>CAIGQQ010005251.1:0-11349 GCA_903798035.1 Danio albolineatus
CTATATATATATATATATATATATATATATATATATATATATATATATATATATTATACTATTGTTTATTTACATTTTTTTTCTTTTTTTAACGCACACAAATAAATACATCCATGTATATAAGTATTTACATGTATAGAAAATTAATTAACTATTGAAATTTTATATAAAGTAATATACTTAAAGTTTATGCACTATTATATATAAATAAATATTTAATATAATAAAATTTATATATTTAATTAGGTCACACTTTATTTTGATGGTCCGTTTGTTGAATTTAAGTTACATTGCAACTAATTCTCAGTAGATTATAAGTAGACTGTTAGGTTGGGGTTTGGGTTGAGGTTGGGGTTAGGGTTAGTGTAAGTTGACTAAACTTGCAAAGTTTCTTATAGTCTGTTAAATGTCAGTATCAACAAATATTAAGTAGTCTACTAATACTCAAATAGACCATCAAAATAAAGTGTTACCTTTAATTGTTTTAATATTAAATATAATAAATAATATTATATTTAAATAAAGTGCATGTGTGTATGCATTTATATATACATAATAAGAATCATAATAAAAATGTTTAAATCTTTTTTCATTTTTACGTTTTACAGTAAACGCTACATTGTTTGTTTAACAATATGTTAAATATTAATCTAACCCTAATCATGTCATTTTTATTTGAAAAAGTGTGTGTGTGTGTGTGTGTGTGTGTGTGTATAAAAAAAAGATAACTTAATATCATAAATTTACGTTAAAAAGTGATTTGTCTTGGGATATTCAACTTTAAATTTCCTGCCTTGTGATGTCCTGACCTTCAGGTTTATTTTCGATCAAATCTTCTATTTTCTGTAGCCTATGTGACTCACTATCTAGACAAGACATTTTACAATTTGACGACTGTGGCTCTTCATGACTGGGCCACGTACAGTGAAATGAGGAACCTGGCAACCCAGCGCTACGGTTTGGTCATGACTGAGGCTCATCTGCCCAGCCAAACTCTGGAACAGGTGTGTGACACAACAGAACATCTCAAAAACATTTGCATGTTGCATTCAACATGATGTCATTGTTGGGTGTCTTCTAGGGGCTGGACGTCCTGGAGATCATGAGGAACATTCACGTCTTTGTGTCTCGCTACCTTTACAACCTAAACAACCAGGCAAGACTTTACCTCTGAGATTTTTGGTCCACAGAGGCTGTATTTGGTGTGTTTTTTTTGTAATGCACCTTTTGTATTGTGTTGTAGATCTTCATTGAGAGGACCAGCAACAACAAGCACTTAAACACCATAAACATTCGCCATATCGCCAACTCCATTCGGACTCATGGAACCGGTATCATGAACACTACGGTATGTAGAAATCCTGCCAGGATCCTCTTTGCTCAAAATCGAAACTGTAAAGCCCTCCATTATCCCTGAGGAATCATTTGAGTTTTAAGAAAGTATGCTGCAAAACTTTGTTATATATAGTTGAAGTAGGGCTGCACAATATATCGTTTCCGCATTTGTATCGCAATGAACGAATCTGCAATAGTCACATTGGAGGATGTCAAGTCATTTCAAGTCAATTTAAAGCATTTGAACACAAGAAATGATAAAGCTTGCCACTTAAACAAAGATTAATTTTGTTTAATTATTTATACAATGAAGACTATACCATGTTATGTTGCATTTGATTATTGAATTTCTCTACCTCAATAATTAGTTTCAGTAGCACTTAGCAATCCACGGAAAACCATAAAGTGGTGTTTATTTCATTTTTCTCTTTGTCTATTGTTTTAATCTGTGCTTTAATGTATTTTATTGTTTGTGCGTATACAGTTGAAGTCAGAATTATTAGCTCCCCTTTGATTTATTTATTGATTTTTTTTCCTTTTTTTTTTCTTTTTTCTTTTTTTTTTTATTTCCCAAATTATGTTTAACAGAGCAGGGAAATTTTCACAGTAGGCCTGATAATTTTTTTTCTTCACGAGAAAGTCCTTTTTCTTTTATTCCGGCTAGAATAAAAGCAGGTTTTAATTTTTTAAAGACCATTTAAGATCAAAATGATTAGCCCCTTTACGCTATTTTTTTCTCTCGATAGCCTACAGAACAAAATTTATCGTTATACAATAACTTGCCTAATTACTTGATCCTGCCTAGTTAACCTAATTAACCTAGTTAAGACTTTAAATGTCACTTTAAGCTGTATAGAAGTGTCTTGTGAATATCTAGTAAAATTTTATTGGTATGGTAATGGTAAAGATAAAAAATCAGTGATTAGAAATGAGTTATTAAAACTATTATGTTTAGAAATGTGTTGAAAAAAATCTCTACGTTAAACAGAAATTGAAGAAACAAATAAACAGCGGGGCTAATAATTCATTGGGGCTAATAATTCTGACTTCAACACACACATACACATACAGTTGTAGTCAGAATTATAGAGTGGAAGAACTATGACATCACCTTGTAGGCTAATCGGCTGCTAGCATAAAACTGGTTCCCTCAATAAAATCCCTATAGGATTTTCCCATAGGCTTTTTGAAGATTGCAAATAATAAGCTCTGTGTTCAAACACTGTTCATTGCACTTACACATTTTGTCCAGCCGGATAATCCTCACACGAGAATACAACTTTTAGCACTTTTGGACCTTTGGATCTTTCGCATACAGCCCGCTTACCTTAGTAACAGACGACAGATATGAAGCGTGAGGGACAAGTCTATCAAATGCCTGCAAGTCTCATCATGGACACAGAACAACATTCAATATTCTTTTTTTGTCATGAAGTACAACTAAAAGCAGCCCATACAGTCACATATGCTATTCGTTTTAAGGAGGAGTGTAGAGTTGTGTTCAGATGAAGAAAAAAACAGACGAAAAATAAACTGATCATGTCAAAATGACATGTAGGCTAGAAATGTTTTTTTTTTTTTTTTTTTTTACACATTTATTTACACGTTTGATCATTTGAATCGATGAGTTTTTTGACTCAAGAACAGGTGAAATCAGATCTTCCCAGTTCACAAATAAATTAAGTGAGATTTGTCAACAAATTTAACAGGTTAACTGATACATTTTTCCATTTATACTTGGAAAAAGGTGTTGTTTTACATGAAAAACTTGTAAAAGACTTTGATCGCATGCTTAAAACCATGTTTAAATCTCCTCAGGTGAACTTCACGTATCAGTTTCTCCGCAAGAAGTTCTACATTTTCAGTCAGTTCATGTATGACGAGCACATCAAATCCAGACTCATCAAAGACATCCGATTCTTCAGGGAAACCAAGGATCAAACTGACCAAAAGGTAAGCTGGTCTTCATTGACGTCTCATTATTTGCTAAAGCAATATTACATCATGATGACGTCCGTGCTGTGTTTAGTACCCGTTTGAGCGAGCAGAAAAGTTCAACCGCGGTATCAGGAAGTTGGGTCTGACTCCAGATGGTCAGAGCTACCTGGATCAGTTCAGACAGCTCATCAGTCAGATCGGTAAGAGGCTTTTAAACACATCTAGTAATCTTTCCTTTTGTGTATTACTTTGTTCCAGATTCAATGCATTCAACAGTTGTTAAAAAGGCAATAATCAATCCATTTCTTCCAATGTTTTAGAAATAAGTTTTTTTAAAAGTCTAAAATAAATGTCAGTTCTTTCATATTGCTTATTTCCTTCACTATCCAATCACCAATAGAGGGGTATCATGCTTATACCAGTATCTGGTAATACTCTTCTTGCTTGCCACATTTAAAGATCCCGTATTATGGGTTTTTGAAAATTAGTTTGCATGCAGTGTATAACACAGCTCTAAGTGAAGGGAATGTCCAGCTAAGGCTTAAATCTGAAAGTGCACAGTGTTTAAAACTATTGATTCATCTATAAAAAAGTCGACTCATAGTTCTTCAAACGAATCGCCATGCTTACGAGTCTTTAGCTGTTTCGGCATGACGTGAACACGAAAACATAAAGCCCTGACCATTTGTGTGCACAACCCGGGAAGATTCGAATCCCCCAATCCCGCCCACAAACAACAGCGGCGAGCAAAGGTTGCCTGATTGGGCGGTTTTGAATTTGATTGTGCAGGTAAATTTTTGGATAGGGTTTGCGGTGGAATCAGTCAGCTACATCTGTAAACACAGAGAAGAGCACTGTGCTCAGCTGGTTAACTTGTATTCTCATATCACGTCTAAAAGCATGTTGTAAACGCGCCGCATGTCGCTTTGTTTTACGAATTAAAAAGCATTTGTGAGCTTGCGCTTCACTGCTGTTTGTCGTTGCTATGGCTACATCAGCTCTCCTACACATGTGTGGCAGTCCTGTTTCATAATAGTTCAGCTTTTGCCGCTGTGTGCATTAATACTGCATGTGTGTCACTGTTTTTACTTCTGGTTAAGAATAGAGTTATATGCAGGAAGACCGGGGTGTTAGTTTCGGGGGTGTGGTGTCTGAAATACGGGCAAATCCCGGGAAAAAAGAGTGTAGGCAGATATGCTCACGCACACACTATGACTACTTCAATATTGATAAACCGTGGTGGGCATTCTCTCGTGCTGAATGATGTCGACCAATCGCAACAGACTGGGTCATTGGTCCAATCAGCGCAGTTTAGCATCGCGCTAAGGAGGGGTTTTGGAACAAATGAATCGCTGATCGATTCATATAGGAGTCACTGGGATAATTAGGTAAAAATAAATGGAGAGAGGAGAATAAATGGATTAGACTATTAGTAGTCCGCTCAAAAGTGCTTTGATCATTTTCCCATTTAAAACTAGACCCTTCTGTAGTTACATTGTGTAATATGTCCAATGAAAAATGATATGATGCAGTTTTCTAGACCGAAATTTTGTCTTTTCAGCGTATTCCACAAGGTACTTTGCTGTCATGCCATAGCTGCAATAGTTCTGAACAAATGTCTCTATAGTCCATATCATTGTGCCTGCTGCAGAATCATGAAACAACACAGAATTTAGCAAAACACATAGTTAAACTAAACTGATTAGACATATTAGTTGGTTATCAAGAAATATTTAAAGTTTGTGCAATCAATTGTTTATTTTTTAGCGCAGATTATTATCCATTAGGTCATCGTTAGGCACCGTTTAGTTCCAACACTCCTTTAACACACTTATGCTACAGTCACAGTAGAGTTTGAGCTTGCGAAATTCTGTTGTATTAACAAGATGATTAAACAAGATGATTAGACTTTTAAAAAGCAAGCGATTGCTCCATATTATGCATTTCTGCCAGAGAGGTCATGTTTTGATCCTTGATTGGTCTCACGCAGTCATATGATGTGATTTCGTAGGTCAGTTCACCAAGCTTGAACTTTCCAACGCAGCGAACTGCGAAACTTGCCGCAAAACCTTACGTTTCCGGCCTGATGCATTCGCTTGCGTATGAATGGAAGTCTATGGGGAGAAAAGTGCAGTGTGGCCGCAACTTTACCTGTATGTTTCAAACAAGCCTGAAGGACTCAATTGGTTTGATCAGGTGTGTTTAATTAGAGTTAAAGGTAAACTGTGCAGAGCTACGGCCCTCCAGGAACTGGATTTGACACCTGTGATTTAGGTGAACAATTATCAATTTTATAAATGCTGTTTAAACATCAAGGTTACATGTGTGCTTGATGCTTTCAGCTAATTCATCTTCTCTATGCACTCATATTACACAAACAAAAGCAATCAATATTAAGTTATTTAAGAATGTAACGATTTTTTTGTTCTTGTCTTCCAGGCAATGCGATGGGTTACGTGCGCATGATTCGCTCAGGAGGCCTGCACTGCTGCAGCAGCGCTATTAGGTTGAGCATCTCCTTCTGCTACTATATATCTATAGCATCCTTATAATTGACCAACAGATTATTACAACATATAGAATATCTTAAAGGGATAGATCACCTACATTGCAAAAAGCAAGTAGTTAACATTACTTTAGTGAGTAAACCTATAGAATGGAGGAACTATGGCGTCAATTTGTATGCAAAAATTTGGTAGTGAGTTAGCATTTTAGCAGTTCCGGTTCCCTCATCTCGAAGTCAATGGGTATTTTAAAAGGAGATTTCGGTTAAATCGCTTAAATAAGATTCGTGGCTAACACAAAATCAAGATACTTTCACGTTTTACTCTACATAAAACACATCAGTTACATCACACTCTTGGTTTTTAAATCGGTTATGCTTCTTTAAAAAGAATATTTAACTAAGATATTATGAAGATACTACTCACCAGTGCACTCTGTCTATTTTCTGTTCTGTGTAATGCAAACATGTAAATAAATGTGTAAAAAAATACATATATATTAACTGTCATTTTAATTTGATCAATAGATTTTTCATCGTTTTTTTTCTTCATCTGAACACATTTAACTCATAACTGCAATATTTACACTCCTCCTTAAAATGTATAGCATATGTGCCTGTACGGGCTGCTTTTCACTGTACTTCCTGACAAAAAAAATTATATTGAATGTTGCTCTCTATCCATGACGGAAGTTGCAGGCATATAGACCTGTTCCTTACACCTGCTTTCTGTCATCTGTTACTAAGGTAAGCGTGCTGTATGCACGCACGTGATACACTTATTTAAATAAGTCTTATGATAATACCGTGTAGGGCTGCATAGTGGCGCAGTGGGTAGCACGTTCGCATCACAACAAGAAGGTTGCTGGTTTGAGCCTCGGTTGGGTCAGTTGGCGTTTCTGTGTGGAGTTTGTGTGGCGTTCTCCCCATGTTGCCATGGGGTTCCTCCGGGTGCTCCGGTTTCCCCCACGAGTCCTAAGACATGTGGTATAGGTGAATTGGGTAGGCTAAAATGTCCATAGTGTATGTGTGTGTATGAATGTTTCCCAGAGATGGGTTGCAGCTGGAAGGGCGTCCGCTGCATAAAAACATATGCTAGATAAGTTGGTGGTTCATTCCGCTGTGGCGACCCCAGATTAATAAAGGGACTAACAACTGTAAAGCAAAACAAAATGTATTTCTCATTTTAAAAACTATCCAAAAGGCACACAGGTCTATACAGATGTGTTTTTGCATATTTATTTGTTTATAATATATAGCATGGATTGTAATATAATAAAGTGACACAGTAAGTCTTTGTGATGGATCATATTTCTAAAACAGGTTAACTCACTTTTTTTAAGTAAAGGCAACAAATCCCTTTTTACAATAGCCTAGTGCAGGGATCACCAATCTCGGTCCTGGAGGTCCGGTGTCCTGCAGGGTTTAGCTCCACCTTGTCTCAAAACACCTGCTTGGATGTTTCAAGTATACCTAGTGAGAGCTTGATTAGCTTGTTCAGGTGTGTTTGATTAGGGTTGGAGCTAAAATCTGCAGGACACCGGACCTCCAGGAACAAGTTTGGTGATCTCTGGTCTAGTGCGTCAACAAATGGCACAGAAGTTTGATTCCCGGCTCAAGGTCCTTTGCTGATCCTTCCCCTCTCACTGTTCCCCACTTTCCTGTTTGTAATCTCCCCTGTCCTGTACATCAATGGTGAAAACCCCGAAAAAATAATTATAAAAAAAAAAAAAACAGAAGTTGAGGGATAAATATGAGTGAGTCATTAACTGTAGAATCACTCTGACAGGATCATTTGAATCAATGAGGCTTTTGACTGGAGAACACATGCAAGCGGATCGGTCCGGTTCACAAATGAATAATTACGTGTGACTTGTCAACAGATTTAACAGGTTAACTGATACATTTTTCCACTTGTACTTGGAAAAAGTCTTTGATAAAGGCAAATCCCTTTTTACAGTGTAAAAATGAAAATTCCATCATTATTTACTCTTGTCCAAACATGTTTGAGTTTCTTCTGTTGAACACAAAGGAAGATACTTTGAAGAATGTTGAAAAATACGTCTGTTGGCTTCAATAGCATTTTCTGTTCCTCTTATGGATGTCAATGGCTGCTGTTTTCCAATATACTTCAGAATGTTTTGTTTTGTGTTCAGCAAAAGAAAGAAACTGCCAGTTGTGAACTGTGCCTTTAAATATCTATGCACACATTACACACAGAGGGTATATGAACATTATAAAAGTCTTTCTGTGAAACATTTAGCATGGTATTCACACTGAAATGTCTTCCAGGTTTGTTCCCGACCTAGAGGACATTGTGAACTTTGAGGAGCTGGTGAAAGAGGAAGGCCTTTCTGAAGAGACCCAAAAAGCCGGCAGGTACTGTGCATATCACCTCACTTCGCTTAATCAGCATCTTCATCGCTAGCCAGATTGTAAACCATACATGATAATTGTAAAAAGCGGTTTGATCAGAATACTAAGAGCCACGGAAATTAAAACAAATAAAAAAACCTCCAGGGCTAGTATTACAATTAGGCCAGGAAACGTTTGTCATTTGTTTGAAATTGATTATTAAATTAATGATAAAATAAAACATTACACATTATATTATACCTATAAAATTAGAAGAATTAATAATAAATACTTTTTAAATTAATAATAATAATAAAACAAATGACAAATAAAATATAACGGCTATGATAAATCATAAATTCAAAAAAGTAAAATATGTTATTATAATAATAAAAACAATAATAATAAACAATACTGCTGTGATGATAAAATATAATAAATCAGAGCAATAAAAATGCAAAATAAGTAAAATATGATAATTACAAGAACATTAATAAAACTAAATAAAACATGGCATTAATCAATAAAATAATCACAATAAATACATTAATAATAATAATTATAATTAGAATAATAATAATCAGGTTTTAGTATTAGTTATCGCTGCATGGAAGAAAGGAAAATAACATAATAATTCTAAACAATAATTCTAAACAAGAATAATTAAAAATAATTTGTTTTTAATAATAAATAGAATGCATAATGAATAATAAACCATACTGCAATGATAATAAAATATAATAAAACAGCAATGATAATTGATAAATGTGAAAAGGTTAAATATGATAATAACAGGAACATTCATAAAACTGAATAAAAACATATTGCATTAATCCATAAAATAATCACAATAAGTACATTAATAATAATAATCAGGATTTGGTATTTATTCGTTTTTGCTTCATGAAAGTTAATAAAATAATAACAAAAACAATATTAATAGCGATACCAATAATTCATTATTAAACAATGCATCAATTCCTATTCATAACAATAATTCATAAATACAAAAAGATGTATATAATAACAAGAACATTATTGAAACACAATAAAAACATTACATTAACGAATGACAATAAATTAATAAATAATAATCAGGTTTTAGTATTTATTAGTTATTATTGCATAAAAAACAATAAAATAATGACAAAACAATATTAATAGCAATAAAAAAAATCATTATTATATCAAAGCATCAATAATTACTATTATTATTCATAATTCATAAATACAAGAAAAATGAATACAATGACAAGAACATTATTAAAACAATACAAACATTACATTAATGAATGACAATCGCAATAAATACATTAATAATAATCATAATCATCAGGGTTTAGTCATCACATAATCATTAGTTATCACATCATAATAAAATATTAAATACAATAATCATTCATTATTAAAGCATAATTAATATTATTCATAACAATAACTGATAAAAAGGATGCATATAATAACAAGAACATGATTATACATAATAAAAACATTACATTATTAAATGACAATCACAATAATTAAATGAATAATAATAATGATAACAATAATAATCAGGGTTTAGTATTAGTAATGACATCATCATATAATATTAACAACAATAATGATTCTTTATTAATTAAAGCCCAAAATTATTTATATTATTCATAACAATAACTGATAAAAAGATAAATATAATAACAAGAACATTATTAAACATGATTAAAATATCACTTTAATGAATGACAATCACAATAAATACATTAATAATAATAATCTGGCTTTAGTATTTATTAGTTATCACATCATCATAAAATATTGAATTCATTATTGAATAAAGTACAATAATTAAGTAAAAAAATCTAAATATAAACAATAACAATACTAAATAATTAGTCATTAATAATAATACAACACATTAAATATAACTATAATAATAATAATCACTTATTTTTCAGCCAACTAGACTGTGTGCTTAGCGACCTGACCAGCAACTCTGCCGAAGGGACCGAGTACTTCAAGATGCTGGTGGGGGTTTTTGCACCAGAGTTTCGCAGCATCAAGAACATGCACTTGAGGAACTTCTACATGATCATTCCTCCTCTGGTGCGTCTTCGGCTCTCTGATGTGGAAATCTTCTGCTAACTGCTGTTTGTCTTGCGTCATGTTATTTCTGTTCTCCCTCCCAGACGGTAAATTTCGTGGAACACTCCATCAGCTGCAAAGAAAAGCTGAACAAGAAGAATAAAGTGGGAGCTGCGTTTACAGACGATGGTTTCGCCATGGGTATGTCATAGCCAGTAGCTTTGTGTTCAGGATGGTTGAAACGTCATATTAACAGTTTTCTCGAACTCCTTGAAAGTACTTCATTTCAGGCATTTGGATTCAAGGCAAGGAAAGTATTCCAAAACAATACAACTCAAACAATACAAACAACAAAACAAAACAAACTAATCTAAACATGAGTTGTGTGTGATGACAATGGAATGAGACAAGGAGAAAGTACTGAACTACTGAAATGTATTTGATGCTTTATATAAAAAGCTTTTTGGTGATGGCAGCTTAAAGACGCCTCTCATATGGAGAATGAAGTCACCTGCATTGCTCAGGTATGATTTATTTATTTATTATTGTTAACCTCTTAAACTCGGCGGACCCGGTTCCGGGTCCTATGACTTCATCAGTTTCACTTTCATTTTTAAAGGTCCATGGTTGCGCAAGACCTCTATAAGTGGTTCCGTTTGAAAGCGTAGAAGCTATATTTTATGCACATATGCATCACTTAGGTTTTTATTTTACTGTACAAAAGTTATCAACATTTAATTACACAACAAAATACTGGATACCTGAGCTGTCATTTTCATATTTTTATATGCTTCATATATGACACACATGTACAAGTCATAGCTCAAATAAAAGCTCTTGCCCGTCCTCGTATGATTCTAGCATGCCTTTATGTGAATTATATTCTATTTATATTCTATTTCATATTATATTTATGATCAATAAGCAGCCCCAGATCGCACAGAAAGCCACAAATGCTACATCATCTCTTACCTTATGCTGAGTGCTTCAAAACAGGCCATTTCTCCGCTGTTTTGAGGTGATGTGCATAAGTATTCCTTTTATATGTATAATGTGGTCAAAACACAGTGAATTTTTTTTGTTCAGACCAAAGATCGTGAAAATATAAAAACAATAGTCTATCCGCATGCCATATTTTCCCAATATTCAGTTTT
>CAIGQQ010005271.1:0-10608 GCA_903798035.1 Danio albolineatus
CATCTGTACGTCAGATGTCGTGTCACTTCATGTTAAAACTGCTGCTGTGTTTAATACACAGCCGATAGACAATACTCCGAAATAATATCAGCATATAATAACGAGCCATGGTCGACCCGAGCTTAAACAAACATTGTCGTCGTCTTGAACGGCCACAGAGCTGAGAGAAGAGCAGATTGTTATGGGTTACGAGCCCATAAGTGCGAGGGCGAGTGCTTTCGCTTTGTCGCTTGCAATCGCGTGCGCTTCAATGTTTGAAATAACAAAGTTCTTAACCTGGACTATTATAAACTCGGAATGACGGAGTTACTCTTTAACGAGAGAATAATGACGGAGAGGCTACATGTACTGGTGAAGATAAAAGACACAGATGAGAGGTTTGCACAGACGGGGCTCTATTTCGTATTGTTTTTGAACCTAAATAAGGCATAAATGTCTGCTGTGTGTAGTTTTTCTGTAATTTGGTAACATCGGAGACTGTCTGGGGCTGTATGTGTTCATATATGCTGCATTTATTTATTTGATATAATCGCGGACCGTAGGCTTTTTCGCATCATTGATCTGCAGTTATAATCAGATCATGTTCAGTCAGCAATGACATTTTTACACCAGTGTTTATGTGTATAATAAAGCATCTGTTTTGTGAGAAGTGCTTCTCGTATGATTTGTGAACGACCCATAAAGCTTTACTGTAGATGTTTCCTCGAGCGAAAATGACGTCGACAACTTTCTGTCGTACACCACGCCCACCAAAAGAGTACCCTTTTGCAGTGGAAACGCAAGCCTGATAAAGGTGACCCGTACCGTACTGTACCACTCAGTGGAAACGGGCCATTATACAGTTGTTCGTCGCACACACTCAATTATATTTAAACTTTTGCACCTGTCAAATTAATTTGCTTAAATGAATACAATATTAAATTCTAGTATAAACCAACAAAAAATTGACTTGTAGTCCCTCAATGTCAAGTTCACGGTCTGTCAAGCACAATGCAGTAGAAGGAAAAAGATGTTTCTTGGCTGCTGGAGATTAGTTGATGTTTTGGGTGGGGGACAGCAAAGATTTGGTTCTTCAGGACTGGCTCGGGACGTCACTGAATAACAGAAATAAACCAGCACTTCCTTTGGGATTAGTCAAGGAAGTCCGAGGAGGAATCCGTCTCAGGCCAGTTGCCTCTAGATTCCTGAGTTGTTTAGCTTTAAAGCTGCACCGACTTCCTGAACGTAGGACATGGGGGTTGTTTATGTAACCTCCTAGCAGATTCTTCAGTGAAGGTGCAGTCGGTGTCTGTAGTTAAAGAGTCCGATGTGGTGTGTTTAGGGCTGGGTATCGAGTTCGATACTTTATAAGCACCGACCGAATCGTCTCGATACTATCGAGTATCGAAAAAATCATTTTCGTTCGGTACCAAATTTCGATACCCAAGGGTATAATCTTGTCAACGTCAGTGAGCTAGAAAACCTGCGGCATCCTAAACGTGCCCGGATCAAATGCTGGTGATGAGCCTGAATCAGCCTGCTGCGAGGCTGTCTTGAAAATCAATAGTTTACGGCAGTATTACGCCCACTCGCCCAGAGCTTGTCAAATGTGAGGCTGTAATGCGTACACTACACTTTAAAGCATGGCATACATTTAACGCAAACAATGTTTAAGCGATCAAAAGTATGGCTACATTATGCAAAGATTGGCGGCAACAGCGTGCGATGCAATATCTGTAAAAAAGTTATCGCGACCAAGACTGGCAACACGTCTAATATGATAATGTGGCCGTTTAAGCGGAGAAAATTAAAAGAAGAGACATCAAACGCGGGATGAAAACTTTATGAACCGATCGCTTTATTTTCCTCCTCGACACACACGCTTAAAGGGGAAACACACTCTTAAAGGGGAAACACACCCCGTCACTTTCAGCTCTCTTAAAGGGGAAAAACAACAAGCACAACTCGTGAATGCTGTCACATGTATAAATGTATGCGCCACAATAAAACACCTCGCAGTACACGGAATTAATTTACGAGCAGAAAGTTGCTCCGTGTTTGACTGCAAGAAGATCACGCCAGCGCAGTCATCATCATATCCTCTCAGTATTTTCCTGACTTCAACAATGTGCCCAGCACAAGCGTCGTCCTCCGTGACTGATGAGGATAACTGTGCGATGGCTGGGGCTCCGAAATGTAAACAGACATACAATACTAAAATGCTTTAAGGTTAACAGTAAATGATGAAGTTTACATTAAAATCATCTTATTTAAAAGTCCACCCTAATGTTGTTCCAAGCCCAGAAGATCTTTGTTTACCTTCAGAACACAAATAAAGATCATTTGGATTTAATCCAAGAGCTTTCTGATCCTCCCATAGATTTACTGGATATGAATTTTTCAATGCCCAGAAAGGAACCAAAAACAGTCTAAATAAGTCCATGTGATAAAAGTGGTTCAATCATAATTATATGAAGCTGCAAGAATACTTCTGTGCGCAAAGTAAACAAAAATAACTTTATTCAATGATTTATCTATGTGAGGATCAGAAAGCTCTTGGATTAAATCCAAACTATCTTCATTTGTAGATAATTAATGACAGAATTAAAATTTTTGGGTGAACTAAACCTTTAAGCAGCAGTAAGCCTCACAAATACTTCAAATTGATTGACTTAAAACTGCTTGAACTTTATTTAAACTGTTTGCACTAACATATTGTGTTAACTACACTTTGTTCATTTTGTGCTTTTGCTCCTTTGTTTATTGGTCTTTAAAGATAAGCCTGCTGTGAAGTGTCACAAACATCCTGAAAAAAATAAAACCAAAGTTTCTCTGAGATTGTGTTATGTCATCTTGTTAAAATGTATTTCTTAAAATAAAAGTATCGAAAAAAGTATCGTTCGGAACCGGTATCGAATTCAGGGTATCGGTATCGGAATCGGTATCGAAAATTTTGGAACGATACCCAGCCCTAGGTGTGTTAGTCTGCGCTGGAGTTAATGTCCAATCACGACCCTGTTTCCTGAATTGCTCTGTGTGGTGTTATCTGGCTTCCTGGTGCCATTGTGCTAGTCTGCTGGTTGTTTTGAAACTGAGATCTGTGATGTTGCCTTGAATGGCAAGGAAACTGCCTCCTCCAACTCGGTGGAAAAAAGGATTGTTTAAATGTCAGTTTAGTTGTTTAATAGGAACACTTTTGTAAAGCATTAAGTTCTTCTGAATTGTAAGTTGGAGAGGCGATTAAAAAAATAAAAATAAAAGAAAGTAACCAACTATTTTCTATTTGGATGACAGAAAATCTTAAATGGAATTTTTTTAAGGGGAGCAAATGGGAAAAACTGATGTATAAAGAATATTTTTCTTATGAGGCTGCTTTTATTTGATGAAAATACAATAAAACAGACGGGAAATATTTAGTTCAAATTCATTATAATATGTAGTAGTAATATGGTGAAATATTCAGCTTAAATGCGTTTTAAAATGTAGTAAGATTAATAAATATTCTGTTTAAATGCATGTTAAAATGTAATAAGATTGATAAATATTCAGTTTAAATGCAGTTTGATATGTAGTTGTAATATGGTGAAATATTCAGTTTAAATGCAGTTTAATATGTAGTAGTAATATGGTCAAATATTCAGTTTAAATGCATTTTAAAATGTAGTAATAATATGGAGAGATATTCTGTTTAAAAGCATTTTAAAAGGTAGTGACATTATAAATATTCAGTTTAAATGCATTTTAAAATGTAGAAGTAATTTTGAGAAACATTAAGTTTAAATGCATTTTAGTTTGTAGTAGTGTATTGCGAAATATTTAATTTGAATGCATTTTAATATATAGTAGTGATATTAATAAATGTTTAGTTTCAATGCATTTTAAAATGTAGTACTAATATTGAGAAATATTAGGTTTCAATTTATTTTAATATATAGTATTGATATTAAACTATGTATTTGGTTTCAATGCATTTTAAAATGTAGTATTGTTATTTTCAGTATCATTACTCCAGTCTTCAATCAATCTATTATGCCGTTTGTTTATGCTCAATAAAAATGCAGCAGTTTTGAATAAGTTGTGCACATTGTTAAACAGGTGTGCACATTTTTAGTTTATTTTATTATCTATTTTCTTTTATTTGAAATATCTTTTTTTTAACTTAAGTGTCTTAATGGTAACATAATAGTCTTAAGGGTTATTAATTTGATACACAGCTTATCCCGTTTAATATTAATTAGTAAATCTTACTGGCTGCAAACTTTTAACTAGTATTATATGTTCTGTATGAAATGAATGACAAAAAAATAAGTATATGCCATAAATAATAGTAAAATATTATGTTATGGTGACCTAGATATTGTTCTTTTTCTTTATCACCAGGCCCCTGTTGATTCCAGCATTACTTTTAAATGCATATTATAAAGCAATTGTACTATTTCTATTATATTTGGTCCATAAAGTGCTTTTAAACAGTCACATATTAAGCATTGCCCCAGATCAGCCAATATGTGCACAACAGTTTTTTTTGCGCATTGGCTGACCAGAGGAAGTCAAGTGTAGCCTAAATAAACGGATGGGTGTGTTTGCAGAGAAACAGCTCTGATAAAAAGCACACAGTACTGTTTAACAACTACCTGTTATACAAATGCAACTGTGTGAACTGTCTTTTAATGGGAAAATAAGCTGTGCTCAGTTTAAACTGCAGCCTGCCGAAGTCCTGCTCAACATTAGCCTTTCTTTGAACCAGATCAATTGCAGTCTTTAGCAAGCGGGGCTTCAGAGTTGCTGATGTGACCGACAGTCATATTTTATGTGAAGTCAATCACTAAATGGCCTCCCTCAACAGATTGCTGCACACTCAGTAACTTGTGAACTACCCCAGATCTTAATGTTGATTAATGCTGACATTGCAATGACATCACTAGATAGCATATTCCTTGGATTGGAGATTTAATCAAACAGACTCTAATGCTAAGCCATTAAACTTTGTCATGCAAGTTGTTCTGCAGTATTTATACTATAAATACGAAGCAAGAATATTTTTGAGTTAACATATTGGATGGTTTCAAAAAAAAACCTTAAGTGCTTTTTACACTAGTGATTATTAGTTGAAAAATAGATAAGTTTTGTTGCAGTTATGTCTGGCATCCATTAGGGCCGGGGCACATCAAGCCAATGGTCGGCCGTTGGGCTTTGTCACTCCATCAGTCAGGCTAGTTGTTTTGGTGTGTTCCACATGTCACTTCTCGATGGGTTAACATCTGAGCTCATTGGCCCGATTCAGCATGTAGAATAGGTGTTGGTCGTCGGCTAAATAGAGAGCGCTCTGACTGGTAATCCACCATTGAATTGAAGCAAGCGTGACGTGGTGAAGTGACATAGCAAGTAAACATTTCAAGCCAAGAAGGGTCACACTGTAATTTTGCTACATTTCTCAAATATTTGCAAAAGATATGGATTATTAGATTATCAGACATATTTGCATGAGCGACTGACAATAGCTATGTTTCCATCCAAAAATGCGAATGAACTTTATGCGCAAAACTGGATTATTGCATAAAAGACGTGCGAATAAAGCAGCGTTTCCATCCAACGAGTCAAAGCAGACAAAATCGTCACTTTCTGATTAACTGCTGCCAAATATCAACAGTAAAAACGTAATTTGCTGCAGTAAAAGCTGTGTCAATCTTTTTCTTATTTAATAAATGACTTTATTATAAATGAAGGCAATCCTGACACGCAGTGAGTGCGCGGTGGCGTTTGAAGGTGTCAGACGTGGAGCACAGATGCTTGGTTCTGGAGGTCATTAATAATATAATAACATAACTACTGAAACGGTAAGGCATTGTAGAACGACCAAAACAACATTTCAGATGTTTTACGATGTGCTCAGCCTGCTGGTTTGTCCAATTACACACATTTTTATCATCACATGATCTCTTATAACAAAATCACTTGACCTTTATTTAATGCGCATGCTGGAATTTATGCGGTAAAAGTGTTTCCATCTCAGTTTATGCGCATCTTTTCTTATCGAATAAAAAGTTTATCCTACTCAGTTTTGCAAATAGATTTTTTTATGCGCATTTTCAAAATTTGGCGATTTCATCAACTGTTTTTTTATGCTCATATCCAAAATGCGATTAAAATAGCTGGATGGAAACATAGCTAATTACTGTGATGATGGTACTAAATGCTGCTTTGTTTACACTTTGTATGTGTGTCAAAAGTTCATAAGTCTTTGTATAACAAGAGAACAGATTCTGTTCCCCTGCGATGTGGAAAGACACGTCGTCTTGTGGAGGTGCAGAACACAAGTATCGTTTCAGTCGGCTTTCGTCCCTTTGGTGTGTTCACGTACAGCTTTTTGGCCCAGACATGATCCAACTCAAGGCAAACAACTTGTTTGCTAGTTGTTCGGCTTCAGCTTGGTGGTTCCCAGGTACTTAGGGGTGGGAATATTTAAGGACTTAACAATCCAATCTGATTTTGGGAGACTTTGGGAGATTTTTATTTATTCTTTTGGCTGTGCAAATACATCTTTCCAAGTTTACATATTAATCATAGAAACCTTGCACTGGATGATAACGTTTGTGCGAGAGCTGCACGATTAATCAAAAACATCACGATCTCGATTCAACCCCCTAGACCAGGGGTGGGCAGACTTGATCCTGGAGGGCCGGTGTCCTGCACAATCTTGAAAACACTGATTTGCAGGTTCAGGTGTGTTTGATTAGTGTTGGAGCTAAACTGTGCAGGACACCGGCCCTCCAGGACCGAGTTTGCCCACTCCTGCCCTAGACGATCTTAATCCAGCATTTCTACGATTCTGCCAATCATATTTTTAAGTTCAGAAGAGAAGCAAAGGCGGCCGCACAAATCTTCAAGTTGTTTTACATACGTTGCTCAGCAATGTGGACACCTCCAAATGGTGTTGAAAGAGTCACATACTGTATTTATAAGGTATTTTTCACCCAAAAATGTCGTTTCTGTCTTCATGTAATGATCTATTCGCGGCTGCGAAATCACACGTGGAGTGAGCTACCACAGAGAGGGCAGGCGCGCGTCTGTGAACGATGTCTACTTTAGTGAACTTGCATAGGCTGTGAATAACAGGCAATAAAGTTGTAAATGGCATTCAGTTTGTGACACAGAACGATCGATTAAATCGAAAGCGTGCACATCATTTAAATGAACATATCGCATTTTAGAGTAATGATAACAACAAGCATTAAATATGTTTTTCTTTCATAGTGAACACAGAGTGAGTATGAGAATAATAATAATATAGTAATATTGAATAATATTTAATTAATAGATATCAGCATGTCTAATGCCCAGTGAGCATGAATGGTGACATATAATGTGTTTTACGCTGTATAGTCTGGACGTATATTATAGTTTTCTAAAACGTTCAGAACTGCATTGTGAATGAGTAGTGTTTTCATTTCAAAACAACATTTTAATACAAAAATGCACTAGTGTAGACGGCACCTAGCAACCACTCAGAATGCCTTGGCAACCATATAGCAACATTATGGCAACAGCCCAAAACCTCCTAGTATCAAAAGGATTTTATTTACAAGTGTTTGTGCATTTTTAGATGTTGTGTATTCCTTGAGATTGACATTTTGGGAGCATCTGTGCCGTCGTTCATTCCATAGTGTTCAGTTCATCTTTAAAGATGAGGGCCATTATCTTTGAGTGATTCTAATACACCGCCAGGCACTCGGGCTCTCTGCTGTGTTCTATTTTAGATCACAAATATTTCCGACAGCCAGTGCAGCACCATCCGATAGTCTGTTCTCGCTCATGTACGGTAGTTTCAGCCAAAAATTCCCCTCTGTCGGTCTGTTCACAGGGCTTTAGAAATGCACCACAATCTGTAAAAATCTTAGCACTCTGCTTCAATGCTGAACTTTTAATCAATATCATGGTGAATTCAGGAGAAACATTTTGAGGAAAGTTGTAGCAGAGTTTCCTAAAACTATTGTTCAGTAGCTGATAACAGTACAGTGAAGTAATATAACAAGTTTTTTTTTGTTATAGTTGTGGCTATTGAAAATTAATAATAATAAAATTGTGTATTATCATTAAAGTTATTAGCTTTTACTTCGATTTTGGGTGTTATTACTAAAGCACCAGTGTATGGCTGTTTGTTTTTTTGTTTGTTTGTCATTGTTTGCTGTTACCTAGACTGATAGATTACAAATACATTAAATTATGAATACATACTGTATATTAAAACTATGTTTCTTAAAGAACAGATAAGTTATTTGAATGATTTCTGAAGAATCATGTGCCACAGAAGACTGAAGTAAGGATACAAAGTAGGGTTGTGACGATGAAGAAATTTCGCCACCGGTTAATCGACATGTGACAACACCGGTAATACCGGTAATCACCGTGGGGGTTTCCTCTTTTACTCTTTTTTTTTCTGCTTTTAAATGGCTTATAAACGCATGCGTATTATGCTTTCACTTTCAGTCTTGCGGCAATTGGCAATTCGGCGTCAATTGTTTGAATGGAGGACAACGACACTACCAAAAAAATCACTGTTATTAAACACAGAACTTTCATTAACATAACAAAACAAAAAAACAACAACAATGCTACAGGCTGAAAAAACTGTGAAAGTTGCAACCAAACAAATAACAACCATAGAACGTTACGTAGTCTATATTAGAATGTTTTTAAAACGAATAATAAAATGGAAAGATAAATAAATAAATTGCACAACGTTTAAATAAGACTAAATGAATGAACAAGAAACATCTTTTCTTTACATCTCCTACCATGCAAGCACATGCACACTTTAAATCACACAAACGCACACCTTTATTTATTCTCATTCTTTCCTGCTTTGTCAACATATTGTAGTCATACCTGTCAGCATTGGGGTGTGAAAATAAAGGATCCTATTTTTAATGTATAGAATACATTAGCAAATAGTTTAGAAAAAAAATTCCTTTATTATAAAGAAATAGAATGGCGACCCCGGATTAATAAAGGGACTAAGCCGACAAGAAAATGATCAATGAAAGAAATAGAATCAAGTTATCAAATCGTATTAATCTTTTCTTCACTGTATATCTCACACATTCTGAATAAAGAGCAGTGAATGAATCATTTATTTAGATTTTTTGTTTGATTACATTAAATAACAGGTGTCTCTGTTATAAATAACATAAGTTTACATCTATAGCCTAGTTATAATGACGGCATTCAATTGCTTTCCTAACGTTTTATGCTCATTTAAGACAAAATTAGTTAACCATTAAGATCGACATCTTTAGATGTTTCATGTGTATATGTCTGTTCAAACACGCACCCAAAACCCAGTATCCACTTTCGCTCTGCTTCTAATCGAGTGTACAGAGTCCGTTTGGGAAACTGCGTCTGTTCATCACTATGGACGCGTCAGCTGACAGTCACGCACCGCTTTATGACTGTTTTGACTGAGGATTGCACAGGAGGAGCGACGGCACCTGTAATGAAAAGGAAAGAGAATCCCGCCGTTTTTATGTTTATTCTAAAGTGTTACATTGCTTAATAAAACGAAAGCACAGAAAAGATTCACATTTAAGAAGAAGGGGCGGCGCTGGTGGTTCAGCGGTATGGGTTGCGTATAGGGAGGATCGGCTCTTTAATGTTTATTGACACCCGTCGGAGAACGACTGTAAAATACGGGAGAATCCCGGGAAATACGTGAGGGTTGAAAGGTATGTGTAGTGTATACTGTTTAATAATCAATTTCAATTATTTAAGCGGCATTTATTCACGCCCGTACTTCTGCTGGTGCCACTGCTATAATCCTTTCAGTTTGTTTAATAGCTACATCGTAAAAGCCTGTCCTGCTTATTCAAATATTTCATTAATAGTGACAGTATAATATAGGATTCTTTGAAACTATAAATATTTAACTTTAATTTAATTTAGGCTATTTTATTCAACAACCAAACACAACCTCACGGCAACTCATGTTTGCATATAGCGGACTTGACAAAGCGGACATAAGCGCATCACCGCAAAGGTTATTCGTTATTCTTTTTTTTCTAGTAGTTCACTGACCAACGAAAAATACAGAACAATTAAGAAACAAATTATTGCTAACGAAATTCGTTTCGGCGTCATGATTTTGTTCGGCTCCGTAAAAAAGAATTGAATCCTTTACAGCAAAAAGGGCACGGTCCGTGCGGGGTTTCTCTGTCTTCTCAATAGTGCTGGGCACAGATATAGGTTCAGGTTGGAGGCATTGTGTCCATTCCATGAAATGGAAAGTTAGCGACCACATATCTGTTGTAAGTGAAAAATACTCGACTGGTGGAAATGGCCTGTTGCAGCGCATCACGGATACGGTTGTAGGCTCGTAGAATAGCTGTTTTAGAGAAATATGTACATCCAGGCAATTCATACTGGCTGTCGAGTGTGGTTACAAGGTCACTGCATCAGTGCATTTGTTCCACACACTGTCCCTTTTATATTTTGTGCACCGCTTACATGCATCACTAATTGATGGCTGCACCTGTTCGTCTGACTTCTGCGGCCGATTTTTTTAAGTGCATTTCCCATTTTGGCAGCCTCATTCTTGCTGCATGAACAAATACTTTAATAATAATAATAATAATT
>CAIGQQ010005294.1:0-11407 GCA_903798035.1 Danio albolineatus
ATTATTTTTATCCATTTCTCAGTGAATATAGGCAATGTATTTCGATGCATTTAAACAAAACAGATTTATTAAACAGATATATTTATTATTTATTATATTTATTTATTTTAATCACAGAGCATCTTTACAAATTGAAAGACTATACAATTAAATTCAAGCTAAATATTGCAAAAAAAAAAATTACAACGTACAAAATTTTAATTAAATTTTTCAATTGTTTTGCTTCTTTTGATTTTTCCTTTTTTTTTTTTTGTATTTTCTATTTTTTTCTATAACATAAAAATTTGGCTGTAGTAGTCTTTGGACCTTTATCGTAAGTTATCTTGTTTGATAAACTCCAGATTTGGCTTCAGTACTGACTAATCTAATTTGTATGCACAAATATAATATTGTTTAGCTTCCTATTAAAAATATGGGGTGTACTGATATGCTGAGCACTGTATGTATATGTTTTGATCATATGACTTATACTTGTTTTAAATTATTATCATTTTATGATTATGATTTTATTTTAACATATGAGAGCAGTCCTTAATAAATGCATCATTTAGACAAAGACATCAGCAGCAGCAGCAGATGTAATTAATTTGCTTAATTTTCTTTTCCACATTACATTTGCTTCTCTTTGATATATTTTTATTTTGCAGTCTTGCTCTTTTAAAAAGCTTTTTCAGAT
This sequence comes from Danio albolineatus, assembly GCA_903798035.1. Lineage (NCBI taxonomy): Eukaryota > Metazoa > Chordata > Actinopteri > Cypriniformes > Danionidae > Danio > Danio albolineatus. The sequence goes on from CAIGQQ010005294.1 coordinate 677, forward strand.
CAGTAGTTGATAATTGTGATATTTCACCTGGATGTCACCTGTTTTTCCCTCTCTATAGTACACTGGAGGGTTTCTATGTGGACGATGCTTTGCAGGGTCAGGGTGTTTACACTTATGAGGATGGAGGAGCATTACATGGGTCTTACGTAGATGGCGAGCTCAATGGACCTGCTCAAGAGTTCAACTCAGATGGTCAACTGGTCTTCAGAGGACGATACAAGGACAACATTCGCTGTGGCATGTGCTGGGTCTACTATCCGGTATGTGTTGACGCATTCTCTATCTACAACGTTCGTTATTATACCATTGAATTGAAACAGTCAATTGTGAAGTTCCAGGTTAGTGAATTATGAATATAATTTATATATATATAATATGCTTATGAATATAATATTATGTGTATTTTGTATGTATATATGTATATTGTGTTTCTGCATGTGTGTGTGTATTTACTGTAGCCTATGCATTTATCTTGAGTACAGGGTGGGCCATTTATATGGATACTAGGGGTGACAAAATTAATTGTTTCTTCGGTGCACTGTGATGCAGATGCGGACAATTCGGTATCGGTTCAGTAATAGATCATAACCGGTTATCATGTACTGACGTCATTTATCTCATTTGCGATATGTCTCCGTAGCTTACTATGGCGAGGGAGGCGAGAGCCAGTATTTACAACGGTCCAATTACTTAAACACTCAGAAACTGTGCACAATTTCACAGCGTGTTTTCTCTCTCTCTGGCCCATCTGACTTTTCCTCTCCTCTCAGCGGTTACAGCGATACTTCTGGAAACAGACACGAGTGCGTGTCTGCAGAGTTTTCTCATCCACGTTTATCATGGATAGGCCTGTCACGATATCTGTTTTTTGTTGTACGATATATTGCACAAAAATATATTGTGATAAACGATATTATTATCATTTTAAGACCATTTTAGACCACTCATTATATAATGCCAGAATGGCAATATAATAGCATCATATCGCAATTACACTCCTCAAAAGAACACATAATATTTTGTTCTTAAGAATATTTAATTTAATTTAGTCATTTTAATAATTTAATGATCAGGCATTGGAATCAGAATGTGAAAACACATATCCTAAACAAATAATAATAAATGTTAACAAAAAAAATGCAAGGTAAAAAGTAACAGAGGCTGCGATATCTGCTACCAGATCTATTTTCAGTTGTCAGACACCCACATCAAAATATACTGTAGTCATTTATGGTAAATACTATAGTGTTTTTTTAACCACACAGACACCTCCAATAGAGATAGAGAGGTTGTGCAATCAGCTAAAATGCAGCAAAAATAGTTTTTTACGTATGGGTGATATATATTGCATCACCAAAAAATATTGAGGTCATGTCCATGTATTGTGCGATAAGTCGATATATTGATTATTGTGACAGGCCTAATCATGGACCAGCTGTGCTCGCTGCTGCCGTTTATCAGTGTTTATCATTGGTGAACAGCACCAGAGCATTAGAGCCAATCGCAGCCCTTCCTGTTGAGCGCGTGAGTAAGAACGTGTGTAAGAACGAACTCACTAGACAAGGCTCAGAAAGCTAGTGGGATATTTACATTTGTTTATTTGCTATAAATGCTGTTATGTTGTTCTGTGCATGTACTTGAGTTTTTAAAGGTACAGTTTTTATATCTGACTGTTTGTATTAAAGGATAAAATTGTGTTACAAATAGTATACAAATATATTTATACATTTTAATACAAGAATTATTGTGACGTGAAGAAAATATAAAACTGTGTATGGAAAGTATCGTCAATGCACCGAGATATCGAATTGAACCGAATCGATGGCATGATAATCGTAACCGAAACGAACCGTGAGACCAGTGTAGGTTCACACCTCTAATGGATACACCTTAATAAAATGGGAATGGTTGGTGATATTAACGTCCTGTTTGTGGCACATTAGTATATGTGAGGGGGCAAACTTTTCAAGATGAGTGGTGACCATGGTGGCTGTTTTGAAGTCAGCCATCTTGGATCCAACTTTTGTTTTTTCAGTAGAAAGAGGGTCATGTGACACATCAAACTTATTGGGAATTTCACAAGAAAAACAATAGTGTGCTTGGTTTTAACGTAAAAAAACGTGAAAAGTTTGCCCCCGCGCATATACAAATCTGCCACAAACAGGACGTTAATATCACCAACCATTCCCATTTTATTAAGGTGTATCCATAAACAATGGCCCACCCTGTATATATTTGATGTTTAATTTGTTTATACATTTGTTTTTGTATTTGTTTATCCATTTTTTTATATTTTGCCTGATTTTTATGTTGTTTCTTAATTGTTTATTTGTGAAGTACTTCGAGTTGCATGTACGTAGGAAAAGTGCTATACAAATAAAAATGTATTATTATTGTCTGTTGGGTAAAGGATGGAGCCTGTGTTGTGGGAGAAGTGAATGAAGAAGGAGAAATGACTGGAAAGGCAGTGGCTTATGTTTACCCTGATGGCCGTACGGCTCTGTATGGCTCCTTTGTTGACGGTGAGCTGATCGAGGCTCGACTTGCCACTCTTACAACCCAAGAGAACGGCCGGCCGCACTTCACTGTCGATCCAGATAGTAAGATATAATTTTATTTACAGCCTCATCATATATCGTATCTGATGATTACTCTTTGTACTGTATTGTATGTTGTGTTGTTTAGGGCAGTGTTTCTTAAACCTGTTTGTGGAGGCGCACCGACAGTACATATTTTGGATGTCTCTCTTATATGATCCATTAATATTTTAGGTTTTGAAGTCTTTTCTAATGTTCTGATGAGTCGATTCAGGTGTGAGTTTGAAAATGCGTACTGTTGGTGTGGCTCGAGGAACATGGTTGGGGAATCGCTGGTTTAGGGGCTGTTTAGATTTGAACACTTCATGCATTTTTTCTGATTGGTCGCTATCTGATTGTGAAAAGTGTAGGTTTAAATGCACTCTGATATGCATTTTAGACACATTAATATCCGTTTAAAGCACTTCAGGAGGTGGACACATTCCAGACAAAACCGTCCAGGTCTAAATGCATCTTGGTTGGTGAAACCACAAACGTAAATTTTACTCTTGCCAAAATGCACATAAACAAATGTGAGAGCATGTAATGGACCATATGAAGCACTCGTGCAAAAACCAATGCCACAGATAACCGTTTGGGATGTTTTTTTATTTTGTGTATTTCTATTTCTGACTCGTCATTAATCGCTAAATAATAAAATAAGGAATGTTAAAAATAATTTTAAATAACTGCATTAACAACAGAGATGCATCATGTACCAGTAATAGCCCGTCTCAGTGAATGGGGAGGGAAAATAATAGAAATATATAGCATTGCGTTTGTTTACAAAGGCATAGTGTTTTGTTTTTGCTAGAGTATAATACACAAATTAATGTATCTGTGCAACAAGTATATATATAATTTAACTTGCAATCGCGGAGCATACCTTATGTGATGAGTGTTGTTTTACTGCAGTGGTTCTCAAGAGGGGGGGGGGGGGGGAGGGGGTTCAAAAATCTCAAATATTTTATTTAACTATTAGTATTATATTTTATCCATAAGCTACAGAGGATAAAAATAGATTTTAACTTATAATATTTTTAATATATACTTAATATTTAATAGTTAAAATATTAACAAAAAAACCCAACAACAATATGCAAATAAAAATCAGCCTTTTAATTTTTTTTATTGGATTGCGACCCCTGGGGTTATTATGCTGCATTAATGTCACAGCAACAGCGTTAGTTACAGAAGATTGATTTTACGGCACAATGTTAAATTTTGACACCTTTATGGCACTCACATTAAAAATAAAGCCCTTGACTGAAGATGGAGGATGATCTCCAAGTGGCGGTCTTCAAAGTTATACCAAGAATAGTCTTGTGCTGTAAACACTGTGCCCACCATTTTCATTGAGTGAGGTTAATATTAAATTACACAAATGAATAATTGCTATAAAGAAATATGGTTGTAAGACTGTTGCACTTGTTTGTGTTGTCAATATGATCATGTTTATATAGTTCCTATTGGTGTTTGCAATATTTGTATGTTTATAACCACCTTCAAGCTTAGTGGGGGTCTCGAGTCACTGGAGTTTTTATTTTAGAGGTCGCGGGCTGAAAAGTTTGAGAACCCCTGTTTTATTGGAACACGAGTGAAGTATAAAGCCTGTGACCTGCATTAATAACTAATGGTTATTTTGAATAAGATATATCACTTATGTTTTTGTAAAAATGACAGTAATTAAATAGGCATCAGATACATTATGTTTTAAGGTGATGTAACCTAGTTCCATTTTCATACAGGTCTAAATGCATCTAGTTGTTGAAACCACATACTGTATGTTAATTTGACTACTCCCAAAAATAAAAAAATAAGCACACGTCTTGCGGGCTATATGACCATCAGATGCATAAGCAACGAAATGACACATATGACAGTTTGGGTTGTTTTTGTTTTACTTTTTTTTGTTTGTTTGTTTCATTTAATTTTTCACTGTGAAATCGATCAAATTACATTGTTAAATTAATGAGATGGCAGCATTAACAACAGAGACGCTTTCACTGTGAAAAGAGAAGAATAATAGGCTAATGCCTAGTTCAGACTGCAGGATTTAACCCCAATTTTGACTCGCCGACAGGTTTTGAGAAATCGCCGACAAATGCCTGAAATCACAGGCAAATGGGTGCTCGTGCACGCGAGTGACGATCACACAATATGAACTATCAAAGACGTGATCTGATTGAATCGCAGATGAGTCGCTGATGACCGGGAGATATTTGGCGTGCTGAATATCTGGAGCTGTCGGCGATTCTGATCATGCCGTGTGAAATGTGTTTTGACTGAAAATAACATCAGCGATCGCCTACAGCCTATGAGAGAGCAGCATTCACTAGTGTGGGTACCTGCAGGCCCGCGGGAGGTTGAGGGAGAAGTTAAAAGCTCATTTTCAGTTTATTCAAACCCAAAAAATGGAAGGAAAAGGAGTGTAAATTTGGCAGGAGCCTCCGTGTCTGTTTGACGTGTCATGTGAGCAATATCACAACCCAACCCGGTCAAAAAATAACAAAGTTGAGGAGAAATTGCTAATTCACTTCAAAGTCAGGTGAGCAAATATGTACATTTTTTCTACCCCATTAAAGGCTTCTTTCTCGTTATGTAGTTAATAACAAAAGATACACTACGTGTTTTTGCGTGTGAGATGTAGTTTGGACAAAGTTGTCGGCGATTCTTCCTATTTTGAAGTCATGCTGTGTGAAACTCCCTGTCGCCGATCCATCTTGCAGTGTAAACAAAGCAGCGACAAAACGCTATCCCAGATAGTCATGCAGTGTGAAAACATCTGTGACACGACTACTTTGAAAATCATGCAGTCTGAACTCGGCATAATAGAAGGATTTCATAGAAATACAAATGTATTTCTTTCCTTTACAAAGGCATGTTGTTTTGTTTTTAGGAGAGTATGTTTTACACAAACTAATTAGTTTTGAATGATGCCTTGCACGTATCTGTATGACAAAATTAGATGTTTCATTTAGCATATATCGAAAGTGATCACGGAGCCTGCCTTGTGCGCTTGTAATGATGTTTTACAGTCTGCGTATGAAATAATCGAAATGCCAAATAAGATATATAGCTTACATTTCATTCATTCATTCATTAACTTTTCGGCTTAGTCCATTTATTAATCAGGGGTCGCCACAGCAGAATGAACCGCCAACTTATCCAGCATGTTTTGCACAGCGGATGCCCTTCCAGCTGCAACCCATCATTGGGAAACATCCATACACACTCATTCACACACACACACACACACACACACTACAGACAATTTAGCTTACCCAAATTCACCTATACCACGTGTCTTTGGACTTGTTGGGGAAACCGGAGCACCCGGAGGAAACCCACGTAACCACGGGGAGAACATGCAAACTCCACATAGAAATGCCAACTGGCTCAGCTGAGGCTCAAACCAGCGACCTTCTTGCTGTGAGGTGATCATGCTACCCACTGCGCCACCGTATTTACATTTCTGTAAATATTAATGTTAACTGTTATTATGTTTCTGACACTTTAATCGACGTAACCAAGTCACATTTGCATAAAGCACGGACTTCATATCATATCCGTTTAGCAAATGTGGTCAAATGTAAATGGCTCTATATTCAGCAATCAGATCAGAAAAAACACATGAATGACCTGGTGCAAACAGCCTCTTAAAGACATTTAAGACCTACAGTAAATTAGATCTGTTGTTTCTCTCTCATTCATTGCAGGTCCAATCTACTCCTATGATAAATCCACTTCATCCTGTATCGCTGCTCATAAACTGCTGCCCGACCCCTACGAAAGTCAACGGTTGGTGCAAGCTGTGATCAACCATGTAAACCCCAATCTATCACATCTGGTTTTGAATTGAAAACATGTGCTTGTTTGTTCCAGTGATGAATTGTCTTGTCATTTCACCAGGGAATTCAGCTGGTTCTCTAATATAGTATTGGACATGTCATCATCTTGTTGATTTCAAGCTGAAACATTTTTCTTATGTTGTTCGAACAGTGTGTATGTGGGACAGTCGCTTATTTCCGGAGCTGGAGAAGGGCTTTTTGCACAGACGGAGGCTGAGGCTAACACTGTGATGGCTTTTTATAACGGTGTCCGCATTACGCATACTGAGGTTTGATTGTTTCTGTTTTACAGCATTCAAGGCTTGCATTTACTTGATGAAAATTATTTTGAAATCTGTGTTTAAATCAACAGGTGGACAGTCGTGATTGGTCTTTGAACGGGAACACCATTTCATTGGACGAGGACACTGTGATTGACGTTCCTGAACCTTTCAATATGACGGAGCATTATTGTGGATCTCTTGGTCACAAGGCCAATCACTCCTTCACTCCCAACTGCAAATATGACCCGTAAGTATGAATATATTTTATTCTCAATGGTTATTATCTATAATAAAATCCCAGTAGGTCAGCAGAAATACTCAGACCGTCCTGTCTGGCACAAACAATCATGGCATATTCCAAATAAATCATATTTCTTCTCCATTTTAATGCTCTGTTTAAACTTTAACAGATGCTCTCGATCATGTCTACTACATGACTAACTGCACTGAGTTGCAGCCAAGTGATTGGCTGCTGAGATAACAGGTTGTTGGCTGCATTGACAGGTAGTTAAACAGTGTACCTAATAATGTGGCCGTTATGTATGCACAAGTTTTAAGCTGCGGTCAGACTGCACTTTTCGCCCCATAGGCTTCCATTAATTCGCAAGCGATTGCGGCAGACCAGAAACGCAAATTCGTGCAGCAGGTTTTCCAAGTCGTTGCGTTGGAAAGCTTAAACTTGGTGAACTCTGACCTGCGAAATTGCATCACGTGACTGCGAGAGACCTATCGAAGATCAAAACTTGACCTCTCTGTACAGAAATGTAAATTATGGACCAATCACTAACTATTTTAACATCTAATCATCTTGTTTAATCCCACCCCTTTTTGCAGCGATGTACGACTGATTTTGCTTGCTCAAACTCTAGTGTCACCATGGCAAAAGTGTCTTTGTGTTCAATATTAAAGGGTCAGTTAACCCAAAGTTGAACTTTCTGTCATCATTTACTCGCATTACAATTATTCTTTCTCCTGTTGAACAAAAAAAGAAGATATTTTGAAAAATGCATTGACTTCCATGGTGTTATTTCCTTCTATTGAAGTCACAAACATTCTTCAAAATATCTTCTTTTTGTATTCAGCAGAAGAAAGCAACTCATAAAGAATTAAAACCAATTAGTGAAGTTTATTTTTAAACTAATTTCGAGAGGAGCACATGCATATGATTGTCCACAGCTGGTCCCGCATTAGCTAACACATGATTCACCGATCAGACGATTCCTAACTCCCTGTAAATAACCAGAGTTTCTTACCTCAGTATCTTTGTCTTGAAGAATCTTCCCTCTCACCCCTACTTCCCCTGCTTTCTAGATTGGGCGGCACGTTGGCCCAGTGATTAGCACTGTCGTGTCACAGCAAGAATGTCACTGGTTAAAATCCTTCCTGAGTTTTGCTTGTTCTCCCCATGCTCGCGTGGGTTTCCGCCGGTTTCCTCCCACAGTCCAAAAACACGTGACCTAAGTAAATTGAACAAACCAAATTGGCATCATAGTCGAGCTCTTTGTAAGCTGTATATCTCTCTTTAGTTGTGATGTCCAAAGTTGGCCCATGGTAACCTTTGATTTGGCCCATCTCATCTGAGAAAAGAGTGAGAATGATGCGAATGTTTCGAGATTGTCAATTCATATTTAATGTAACCGTTTATTTGTTTTATGGTTAAAAGCTAACTGAAATGAAATGTTTCAATTAAATGGTGCAAATTAATTAGATTTTGTTTAAATGTAGGCCTAACTAACGCCATAACTCACTACTGTTTGCTTTAGAGAAAAATTGGTGTTTAATTTCTGAATATTCATAAACGAATTTGAATAAATGTTGGAGTTAGTATCTCTTCAGTTGCTTTTTTTAACTAACACTTAATGTGTTTTAGCAGAAAGAAGCTACGATACAGGATATTGAGCTGAAGCTTGACTACAAAATTATACAATATCTGTTAAAAAAAAATTAGATATTGTCCCCAAATCGCACAACCCTATATCAAAGCGACAGAAATTTGAGTTTGTTCGTTATTTTCCCCCAGTGTGAACAAATGATATTTTTGAACAATGGATCCTTCTCACAATTACACATTTAAAGGTCATCAGAAGCTTAAATCCCTAATATTCCCATAAATAAATCCCATAATTGAAAAAGAAATCCTTATAATTTAGAATTTAAAAAAATTTGTGCAGATTAAATGCGTTTATGTATGTTTTATATCATCTTTGCATCAAATATCAAACCACTACTTGTGCGAGGCGTTTGTAATGCAGCATCTATGGGGGCAAGACAGTAAATTTGATGTTGTTCTCTCCTCTGGCTGCCGTTATCAGTCTCACACTATTTATTTCCTTCTTCTAAAAGTCTTGATAACACCATCGTGGAGTTTTTCTTTTATTATTTCAGTAAATAGGATGTAGGGAAGAAAATTATTATATGCATTTGTTTATATAGCAGAACATGTCTTTTTCACCAAAGAAGGCTCACACAAATTCCAAAGGCACACACTGATAAGATCAGGGCCTGCTATGTGGACTGTGGGGGTTTTATGATGTAGTCGCATGTTGATTGGTCAGCTCGAGGCCCCGTTTACACTAGTGCGTTTTCGTTTTAAAACGCATAAGTTTTGCTACGGTTACGCCATCCATCCACACTACGCCGGAGTTTTCGAGGTGCGAAAAAGGAGCGTTTTGAAAATGCTGGAGAGGCCGTTTCCATTCTAAAACGCTGCTGCGGCGTTTCAGTGTGGATAGAGGGAAACGGATATCTCTGAAAACAGAGGCGTGGCTGCAGAGATTGGCTATGTGATTGGGGATTTGGGTCATTGCGTATCCTTCCCTTATTCGTCAAGCGCACGTGGCTATAACGTCACCGGCAGACCAGTCTTCACTGTAAACACTGTATTTTCGATAGCCATGGATGTTTTATATTCATTTGTTACTTTAAGTAACAACTCGACCTCGTCGTCTGTCCTCAAAAAGACCTCTCTTGCTTTCTTTGCCATCACGTTCATCGTTCCTCCAGCATTTGTTGACTAACAATAACCAAACGCCGAGCGAGACACGTGCTTCCTGTTTATACTTGAACGTGCATGCCCAGAGTGCGCGAATGGTCACGCGATATACGTTTCTGGTGGAGGGAGATCTGTTGAGATCCGCTAGTGTGGACGCAGATCGTTTTCATGCTAAAACGCCGTTTTTAAACTAAAACGCACTAGTGTAAACGGGGCCTGAATGTCTCAGTATTCAGGCTTTGGTCACATGGTCAAGAATGGTACAAAAGAGGTGTTAAACTTTGCTCTGCCCCTTTTTTCTTGCCCTGCTCTGGGTGTCTCCCAACTCTCTCTCTCCCTCTCCCTCTCTCAGGTAACTTGAATTTACATTTAAGCTGGGTAAAATTATTATCATATGTTTATATCATTTCATGTTTTATTGTTTCATACAGTTATTTGTAACTAATTCAGTGGTAACCGTAGAGAATTATTGTCATTAAATCATCTCATTTTCAAGTATTTGTGAATTACTTTTGATTTAACATCAACTTTAATCGTTCCATATTGCAATACAAAATAATCACATAATAGCGACGCTCTCCCACATTTAAAGCTATTAACGCTGCTCTTATTTCCGTTTTTGGTATAAGATTGCAGAAGGATGGTTTGACTAGAATGTACAGTTTTGTTTCACCATCATACTGATAACTTTTTAGTCATTCGGCAGAACTACAGTTCGGAACCGCTGTAGTTAAAAAGACCAGCCTTACAAGGACTCTAAAAAATGATTTGTTGAACTCTCCCATTCACTGTGCTCTCAGTTTACCCAGCAATGATGACTTTCTACGAAACCTGGAAGTGTGAAAACGATCTAAGGTTAGTCATGTAGCTGTTAAATTAACTACGTTTATGTATTTTAACCTATCCAGGTACGTCCATCCTCGCTTTGGCCAAATCAAATGCATCCGAACAATCCGTGCTGTGGAGAAGGATGAGGAGCTCACAGTTGCTTACGGTTATGACCATGAGCCGTCGGGAAAGTCTGGTCCAGAGGCACCAGAATGGTACAC
>CAIGQQ010005302.1:0-11458 GCA_903798035.1 Danio albolineatus
TACACAGTTGAAGTCAGAATTATAAGCCCCCTCTGTTTATTTTTCTCCCCAATATCTGTTTAATGGAGAGATTTCTTCAACACATTTCTAATCATAATAGTTTTAATAACTCATTTCTAATCACTGATTTGTTTTATCTTTGCCATGATGACAGTAAATAATATTAGACTAGATATTCTTCAAGACACTTCTATAAAGCTTAAAGTGACATTTAAAGGCTTAACTAGGTTAATTAGGTTAACTCGGCAGGTTAGGGTAATTAGGCAAGTCATTGTATAACAGTGGTTCGTTCTGTAGTCTATAGAAAATAATAGCTTAAAGGGTCACGAAACCCTCCTGTCTCAGCGGGGTGTTTTCACACCTCTAGTTTGGAAAAGCTCAGGAAAGTGGGTGTGTTCAGCTCTGTTTTGGTGGGAGTGTCGGGGAAGGGAAAGAGGGACGGTTTTGCATAAAAATGGGAGTTTCCATTTGTGCACGCGCTGATTTTCAAACAGGCAAAACAAACACACAGACGCAGGGGAGAAAGACAGTGACTGTGTTTACATGGACATCAGTCATCGAATTATTTGCCAAAATATTAATTTGTCGACTTTAACTGCAGTTTGGCACTTTCACTTTTACTCAGGAAGATTTCCTGCGTAATGTGAGTAACTGCTGGAGGAGTGCAGATTTAATAGAGTGTGTTGGACCACACGGCGCATGTTAGAAAAAAAAAACCTCTGCATTTCTCGGTAAATTAGACGCCGTCGGTAAGCAGCGTCAGAAAGCCGTGTGTGTATAGACTATCCTGTCACAAAACGCGCTGAAAATTCTACACGACGTTAACCGTTTGATTAGGGTGTTTATACGTTTACACTCAGAGGGCAGCATTCTCTCACTTACCACATCTGTAGAGACAGGACAATCATCACCAACTGGACCGCCGCTGTTTTTTGAAAAGGAGACGAGCGGCAAATCGGGATTTCACCATTTCCAGATGTTCCTTACTAACGCATTTCTGTCGCCACTGTAATCCACCGTGAGTCCAGCTGTGCTCTCATAGTGGGGAAATGAAAGCTTTCATTGGAGCACGTTTATAAACACAACACTGGCGACCTGTGTCTGCAAACAATTCTTCTTCTTCCACTTGTTTTGGCAACACGACGTGGCGTCTCTCTGTCGTCTGAACACTGTAGCAGGTAAACAATCTTCGATGCTGTCATGCATATTAATGAAGTTGCGCCACATACACAATAGAGCGGGTGATTGGTTTGAACCAAGTCTTTCTTATGACTTAATGCTGCACACTCAAAGACGTCACGATGCTCTTGCAGGTACAGACGTCCACTCTCCACACTGGAATACACGCAAGGATCTCATCGGCGTGACGCAGCTTCAAAAATTAGTTTCAAACCAGAAGTACGAATTTACTCGAAATAACGCAAAAACAACCAATTTTCAGTCTTTAGTGAGATATATGTGTCCTAATAGTGTTTATAGCAGTGCGGGACACATATAGGCCTGTCAACAGCTCAAAAAATGTGTTTTGGTGTTTCGTGACCCTTTAAAGGGGCTAAAAATTTTGCCCTTAAAATGTTTTTAAAAAGATTAAAAACTGCTTTTATTCTAGCCTAAATAAAACAAATAAGACTTTCTCCAGAAGAAACAATATTATCAGACATACTGTGAACATTTCCTTGCTCTGTTAAACATAATTTGTGAAATATATTTAAAAAAGAAAAAACATTCAAAAGGGGGCTAATAATTCTGACTTCAACTATATATATATATAATAATATATATTTTAATATATTTTATAATATAATATATATTATAATATATTTTAATATTTAAAGGAGCCTTTTTCTTCCTGGTGTAAAATTAAAAGCAATAAATTCACAAATAAAAAAACAAGTTCACAAAATATGCTGCGTTTCTACTTTTTCCCCCAATGTTCTCAAGGTTCTCACTCTTGCACACTCTACTCTACTCTGATCGCTGGCAGACTGCTGTCACTAAAACCTCTGTAATTTGTGAAGAGCAGCAAGAAAATAATAAACGGTCTATTTGAATTATTACATTTGAAACAGTGGAGAAGCAGATGGGTTGATGACTCTGCAGCAAGCCTAAATGGCACCGGCGGAGGTGCGTCAGGCAGAAATGCCTTGCAGGTAGTTCTACCTGTGCTCACATCTCGAGGCCCCCCGGTTTTGAAAAGAAGCAATAGTGTTACTATCATAACACTTCTAGACAGATTTTTACAACATATGATAGAAAATGTACAAAAGAGCTATATGATTAATATAGACTTCTTGCCATTGGTCGGGGCCTCCTAATTCCCTGGGGCCCTAAGCGGCTGCTTACCTCGCTTATTGGGTAAGTCCGCCCCTGTATGGAATATGCACATTTTGGTAGGAATAATTATCTCACTGCAGTGCTTTGCAATGTTTGGTCAGCTGGTCATCCTCTGAGAAAACAGTTGATGGTCGCCTATGGCCCGTTTCCACTGAGTGGTACAGTACGGTACGGTACGGGTCGGTACGGGTCACCTTTATCAGGCTTGCGTTTCCACTGCTAAAGGCTACTCTTTTGGTGGGTGTGGTGTACGACAGAAAGTTTGTCGACGTCATTTTCGCTGGAGGAAATGTCTACAGTAAAGCTGTACGGGTCGTTCACTGGTCATACGAGAAGCACTTCTCACAACACCGAGGCTTTATTATACACATAAACACTGGTGTATAAATGTCATTACTGACTGAACATGATCTGATTTTAACTACAGATCAATGATGCGAAATAGCCTAATGTCCGCAATTATATCAAGTAAGTTAATAAATAAATGCAGCATATATGAACACATACAGTCCCGTACAGTCTCCGATGTTACCAAATTACAGAAAAACTACACACAGCAGACATTTAGTCCTTATTTAGGTTCAAAAATTATACGAAATATAGCCCACAGTCAGTGCAGAGCTCTCATCTGTATCCTTAATCTTCACCAGAATATGTAGCCTCTCCGTCATTATTCTCTCGTTAGAGAGTAATTCCGTCATTCCGAGTTCATAATAGTCCAGGTTAAGAACTTTGTTACTTTAAATATTGATGCGCACGCGAGAGCAGGAGACAAGCGAAACCTCTCGCGCTTATGGGCTCGTAACCCATAAGAATCTGCTCTTCTTCTCGGCTTTGTGGCTGTTCAAGACGACGACAAGGTTTGTTTGAGCTCGGGTCGACCAGGGCTCGTTATTATATGTTTATATTATTTCGGAGCATTGTCTCTCGGCTGTGTATTAAACATGGCGGGTTGCTTTGTCTTCATTCTGCTTGTTGCACGAGCAAATGACGAATCTCTGTAAGCCAATGGCGTTCAACTGGGTGTCTAGCTCTGCCTTTTAGTTACCCTTTGGTACGCTTCGGACCCTTTGCAAAGGGTGACTAAAAAGTGGTACGGTACGGTATGGTTCGGTACGCTTTCAGACAGTGGAAACGGCCTTAAAAGCGTACCGGACCGTACCGTACCACTCAGTGGAAACGGGCCACTAGTAATCTACTAACCCCTCTGCCATGCACCTTCCTCCCCAACCTGGTCCTCTGTAAAGTTGTCAAACAATGATCAGTCCACAGTGATAAAAGGGTTGAGGACCACTGGTGTAATAGATGTAATCATTTTACACGCATTCAATTATAAAATCAAATCATGTGTGGTGTCACATGCATGATGTCACTGCGCCACAGGCTGCAGCGAGGGGTGTCTATTGTGAACAGCAGTTAATCTCTTCCAAAGGCCAGATCGTGTAGAAACTGCAAACACACTGTCAGGAAAACAAACCGAGCCAAGAGTTTACCTGTTCTTATCATTCAACCTGTGTGTGTGTGTGTGTGTGTCAGGCTGGAGACAGCGATGATACAGTGATGCGTTACTCGTCTCAGTATGAGGAGAGACTCGACCCCTTCTCCTCCTTCAGCAAAAAGGTGAGAACCTGAACTGATTTCTCTTTCAGTAAATATTTGTTGGTTTTTCTCATATGTCTGTAATGTGATTCCTTCTTCAGGAGCGTCAGAGGAGATATCAGAGCCTCAGCCCATGGGATAAGGCCACGCTCAGTCTGGTGTGTGACCCTATATTGCTTGATATCGTTACATATAGTAGAGTCACATGTGAATTAGCGTTCTTATACACACAAACAGCTGGAGATGCAGGGATTTCAGTGTATCAGAGCATCTCAAGCCTGATTTATACTTTCGCCTGGGGCCCCATCACGCACCTCCGCGGACTGCGTGCGCACCTTACGAAACGGACAAGGCTTTTATACTTGACGCGTTCGATATTGTGATATTCGTTTAAACAACGTGGCGGTCAAAAAAACACTGTAAAATCAGACGAATAAACAGAGAAGTAGGAAGTTTCTGGAACTATGTCGTATCATTAATATCCTTCAAGATATTAAAAAATATATAATTTTTTAATCATTTTTATCAATTATTTTAATGATTATAAAGATTTTTATTATCATTCAAGATTTTTTTTAATCAAACTTTGTTGCATCTGTTGCTTTTGTTCATATTTCAGATGGTTCTACCTATTAAAGTTAAATAATTGATGACAACAGAACATGGGTTGCTCAACAAATACATTTTTTAAAGAGCCCATATTATACGTTAAAAAGGGTCATATTTTGGTTTTGGGGGTCTCCAACAGCAGGCTAATATGCATGCATGGTCAAAAAACACGTTCATTGTCTTATAATTTGCATTTATTTTTACCTCATTATCCCAGCGACTCCTATATGAATCGTTCAGTGATTAATTTGTTCCAAAACCCCTCCTTAGCACGATGCTAAACTGCGCTGATTGGACCGATGACCCAGTCTGTTGCGATTGGTCGACATCATTCAGCGCGAGAGAATGCCCACCACGGCTTATCAATATTGAAGTAGTCATTGTGTGTGCATGAGCATATCTGCCAACACTTGTTTTTATCGGGAGTCGCCCGTATTTCAGACACTTCACCCCCGACACTAACCCCCCGGTCTCCCAGCATATTACTCTATTCTTAACCAGAAGTTAAAACAACGCCACGCATTCATTATTAGTGCACACAGCGGCAAAAGCTGAACCATTATGAAACAGGACCGCCGCACGTGTGTAGGAGAGCTGATGTAGCCATAGCAACGACAAACAGCAGAGGAACACGAGCTCACAAACGCATTTTAATCCGTAAACAAAGCGGCACGCGTCGCGTTTACAACGTGCTTTTAGACGCGATATGAGAATACAAGTTAACCAGATACACTACAAGCGGTTACAAGTTACAAAACACAATTAAAAACATCATTTACAAGCTGGAGAAAACAATGAGGCGACCGTTTTAAGCACACGCACTCACACTTGTTGGACAGCAGGCCAGGGAAATGTCCCGCTGTTCCCTATGGCTAGTCCGCCCCTGCATACATCAAGTCCTTGAAGATCCTTCATTTAACAAACGATCGACGAATCCTTTGTTGTAAGCATGTAGATTTTAGAAGCACTCCTCAGAGGGAACAGTCTCGTCTGTAGTTCATTTGCACACTTCCTATAATATCCAGCCGAGTACAGTGCTCTTCTCTGTGTTGCCAGATAAAGCTGACTGACTCCAATCCAAACCCTATCTAAAAGGTTTTTACGTGCACAATCAAAATTAAAACCGCCCAATCTGGCAACTTTTGCTCGCTGCTGCTGCTGTTGTTTGTGGGCGGGGTTGGGGGTTTTGAATCTCCCGGGGCTGCACGTGCATAAATGGGCGGGGCTTATGTTTCGTGTTGATGTCATGCCGAAACGGCTAAAGACTCATAAGCACGGCGACTCGTTTGAGGAACTATGAGTCGACTCTTTTATAGATGAATCAATAGTTTTAAACACTGTGCACTTTCAGATTTAAGCCTCAGCTGGACATTTCACTTTACTTAGAGCTGTGTTACACACTGCATGCAAGCTCATTTTTAAAAACCCATAATAGGGGCTCTTTAATATAAAAAGAATAAACCATTATCACCAATAAAGCCCAGAAAAACAGGGCACCAGTATCTTTTAATATACTGGGCTAATAATAAATAATAATTGAATATACTGGGCTAATAATTCTGACTTCCACTTTATATTCCCCTACTGCTGTCTGCTCATGTTGACTGTGTTTATTTCAGGGTCGTGTGATCCTCTCCAATAAGACGGCCAGAACGATTGCGTTCTTCTATACGCTGATGCTGCACTGCCTCGTCTTCCTGGTGCGTCACTTGACCCTCAGATTAAACTCCATCACTGTTTATGTTGACCCATTCTGACCCTGTGTGTGTGTGTGTGTGTGTGTGACAGGTGCTGTATAAAGCCGCCTGGAGTGAGAGTATCGGCCGCGACTGTGCTGCATTTTGTGCTAAGAAGTGAGTGTTTTCCACCATCTCACAGTCCTGAATTGCTGTAGTTAATGTATTTGGGCTGCGTTCCACTCCACTTTTACACATGCACTCGCCAACTTCCCTAACAAAATCCAATTCAAGGATAGTCTCTTTGTGGCCGTATTTGCAAACAAGGGAATCCTAAAATCAACATAAATACATATTCATTTATTCAGCAATGTATTTTTCCAAAAGTCAACGAGACGGAGGGAAGTCAGCAAGTGAAGGGCATAACATCTGGACAGTAATGCAGCCATGTTTTGTAATTCCCACTCACACTCTCTATCTTCTTTACTGCAGGTACTCAGACCATCTGCACCGTTTCCACGAGGATGGAGACTTGTGGCAGTAACATCTTCTGTCCACTAGATGGCAGCATTCACATCATGCTTTTATGACGTGATTACCATAGACTGTCATTGCGTTATTAGTACAGGAACCAAGTTTTCTTTGGTCGTGTTCTGGGTTAATTATTAATGGAACTAGGAGGAGGTTTAATGATGCTTATTTACAATGTTTTGCAGGTGGGTTTTATTTACTATTTCATTTGACTGTCTCAAAACGATCATCTTTAACACTCCTGAGGGCGATCTGTTGCTCCTCCATAGCAGATTCTAACATTCGTCAGAAGCATACGTCACTGGTTATGATTGATTTAAACGATTGGACACAAAGCATCCGACACTATCTGTATCTCTTTATTTTATATACATATATTCAGCTCATGGGGTCTGAAGTTGGATTTAGTCTCTTTAAATTAAACGAAAACTGTTAGAGCACGTGTGTATGTGCTTGCTTTTTATATGACTACGCTATTAATACGTGAGCCCATGCATTCAAATATGCTTTTCTTTTGTTTTCTGGTGATCTCGACGACAACACGAAGTTGTTTTTTCGACTAATAACGACTAAATTTATGCCAAATTCAGACTGCAGGATTTTCAAAGTAGTCGCGTCACAGATGTCTTCACATTGCATGACTATCTGGGGTAGTGTTCAGTCACTGCTGGGGGTTTTACACTGCATGACAGCACAATCGAAGTTTATCCAGCTTATTTTGTGAATATAACATTTCTTTAATATTCACAACTTGACAGTAATGTGCAGATGTAAATGTTTTGATGTGGATGAATGTTTTAGAGTGGCCCTGCCCCACCTGTGTGCATACAGACGAGCTGTGGCTGTGGGAGGGTGCTCGTTGACTGCTTAAATAATTAATAACACTGCTTAATGAGACCATCCGTATAAGCCATCAGCAGTTATTTCTGCTGTACGAGAGTGCAGTGCTTTCCTAGGACCAGCTGGATTCAACACACACACGGTCTGTTTCCTCTGAATGCTCTTTGAGTTCACAGCGAGTTTTCTTGTGTTGTTTGTCATTTTAATCACTCAGAAATTGTTGGATTTCGTGCATCTGCTGGTATTTAAAGGCGCTCTATAAAGAAAATATGGGTGTAATAAGAGATCAGTATATGGAAATGGGCCTCAAACACCACTGTTCCCTCATTCTCATTTAAATTCAATGATTGTAAAACCCCGGTGAAATATAGGCCGATCAGAACACAAAGCAGACTGTTGCGTGACTCACAGTGCAAGCCCTCAGCTGTTGCATGTACTTTAGCTCACATTCTACAACACAGACTGAAATGTTGCGCTGGGATCATTAAAGTGCTGCGTTTGATGAGCCACAACATTTACTAGTAAGACAAGAATGGCCATTTCCCTCCCTTAGTTATTTTTAAGTCTTAATATGTATGTGGGACTCTTATTGTGAAAATGGGAGACACAGATGGTTTACAGTGCATTACTGAGTAACACCTCCAGGCTCAATCAGTTCACATGCATTACTTTTTAAAATTTTTTTTATTATTATTATTATTTTTTTAATATGCTAAATTTAATAATTAAAACCATTACAAAATCTTACAATTAAGACATCCACATCATAACAGAAAAACCTGAAAATAAATATTAATAATACAATTTAAATAAAATAGAACAGAATTCAATAAAAAAAGACAAGCTGGATTCAACACACACATACGGTATGTTTGCTCTGAATGCTTTTTGAGTTCACAGCCAGTTTTATTGTGTTGTTTGTCATTTTAATCACTCAAAAATCAGTGAATTTCATGCATCTGCTGGTTTTTAAAGGCGCTCTATAAAGACAATCTGGGTATATCTAGTCAAAGTCGTATAATAAGAGATTAGTATATGAAAATTGGCATACCATGAGCCTCAAACACCACTGTTCCCTCATTCTTATGTAAATTCAAAGAGTGTAAAACCCCGGTGAAATATAGGCTGATCAGAACACAAAGCAGACTGTTGCGTGACTCACAGTGCAAGCCCTCAGCTGTTGCATGTACTTTAGCTCACATTCTACAACACAGACTGAAATGTTGCTCTGGGATCATTAATGTGCTGCGTTTGATGAGCCACAACATTTCCCAATGAGAGAGCAACGACCACGGGTGTTTCCCAGTGATGGGTTGTGGCTGGAAAGGCACCCGCTGTGTAAAACATGCTAGATGAGTTGGCGGTTCATTCCGCTGTGGCAACCTCTGATTAATAAAGGGACTAAGCCGAAAATAAAATAAATGAAGAAGTTTAATGGAGGCCAGTATTCTTTTTAGTGTGTATTATGAACACTGTAAATAACGCTGGCTTCCACACGATACCTTCTAAAATTAGTGTATAAGTAGTTAGATGGAAACATGACTTATGATATCAGAAGAAATCCAGCGCTTGTCAACATGTGTTGTTCTCCAGTCTACACCTCATTCTTTATTGTTAATTTAATGCTGATCTTGCTGATATATAGACATGAGTTGCGTCTGTAAATAAACTGTAGTAATGGAGCAGATTAGACTGTAATTCATGGAGTAGCTTTACACTAAATGAATTGATAGCGGTTTTCCAGTTTTAGAGCCATTATATCTCCACTGAGACACAACAAAGTGCTCAAGATCCGTTTTTTTAAATGACCATTTACATTATAGTCGATAACCAAGACTACAATCATCGACGTGACAAAACTACAGCAATTTGTTGAACAGAAATACATTCATTCATTTTCTTTTCGGCTTAGTCGCCACAGCGGAATGAACCGCCAACTTATCCAGCATGTGTTTTACACTTTAACCCATAGATATCTACATTTAGATGTCACCTGTTGTTGTCTATTGGAAGGAATGCGTCAATAGAGCCGTCATTTTACTACAGGGTAGCGCTCCATTGAAATTAATGTGGGACCAAGGTGCAGTGGAGGACTAGGGCCTTCTGGAGCCAGAGATATACACATACATCTATGATCTGGAGTTTTATCTGGATATTTTTTAAGATTACAAACATTATATTTTTACATCACTTTTCTACATCGATAGATAAGCGACCGCACGGGCATTGCTGATGAAGAGCGAGTGTTTGTGTGCATGGAAATGTATTATCCAGCCTCCCTGTTTAATTTGGTCTAATCCATGTCCTGAAACACTCTGCTGACGGAGGGAGTGAATTTAATAGTGATTCGTTTGTGAATGAGTCTGTTATGAACGATTCATTCACTTAGCCAACACAAAATGCAAGTTTGGGCACCGCAGCATCATGCTGATATATTTGATTTACATTGTTTGCTTATTTTATTCAACAAAACTAGCGTAAGCCTTGTATTTAGTGTGAGTTGGTGCTACTTTGTCTTATGGCCAGTACAGTAGTGACTATTATCATCAATAGCGTGGGACAAAAGTTCGTAACATTACCTTCAAAATCGTAAAAAACTAAATCTTCCCTATGAGATGTTCTGACTTTGTGCTTTGTTTTCTCTGTTTGCTCGTTACCACACAGCGCTAAAGTCCAGCATCTTCACATTGGCTTTAGTCTGGACTAGTGCGGTTGAATGGCATTTCTCCTGGGAGCACTGAACAAATGTGGCTGCGCTATTGACGCACGCTCAGGGTCTGTATGTGATATCTAATGTATATATCTATGGTCAAAACTGACAGTCGAAAGGGCGTGGTTAAGTATGTTAGCCACGTTCAATACCCAGTGGTGGAAAAAGTACTGAAAAATCATACTCCAGTAAAAGTACCATTACTTGCCCAAAATGAAGTGCAGTAGAGTAAAAGTATCTGTAGTAAATATTACTCAAAGTATAAGTAAAAGCAGACCTTTCAACAGTACTCAAGAGTAGTGAGTAGTGAGTATTACACTGTAGAAAAGCTGATGTGTTTACAGAATGTTACCTTTACACATCCCTGCACAAACAACATGTGCTGTATTTAGGGATCTTCCTATTTCTGTTCGTTCCTTCCAACCTTCCTTCAATTATGTTTGTTCCCTCCTTCCTTTATTCATTCGTTTGTTCCCTCCTTCCTTCGTTCATTCGTTTGTTCCCTCCCCTCCTTCCTTCGTTCACTCGTTCCTTCGTTCATATTTTTGTTCCTTCCTACATTAGGTCCTTTGTTCATTCATTTGTTAGTTCCTTCCTTCCTTAGTTTGTTCAGTCCTTCCTTGAATTCTTCCTTCATTGGTTCGGTCCTTCCTTCTTTTCTCCCTTCATTTGTTCGCTCATTCATTGTTTTTATATTTTTGTTCCTTCCTTCATTAGGTCCTTTGTTCATTCGTTTGTTAGTTCCTTCCTTCATTCCTTCCTTAGTTTGTTCAGTCCTTCCTTGAATTCTTCCTTCATTCGTTTGGTCCTTCCTTCTTTCCTCCCTTCATTTGTTCGCTAATTCTTTCTTTCATATTTTTGTTCCTTTGTTCATTCGTTCCTTTGTTTCCTTCCTTAGTTTGTTCAGTCCTTCCTTAAATCCTTCATTTATTTGGTTCTTCGATCCTCCCTTCCATTCCTTGTTCGGTCCTTCCTTTTATTTGGCCCTTCCTTCCATTCTTCATTTGTTCCATTAGTGATTGTTTAAGGCTGTTTGGTGATTTCAGTCCTCATACAGTCGACATCCATCATTTTCAGTCACATGCAGTCTATAAACAGTCTCTGGATCATTACGTGTGCAGATTTTGAACATCTTCTTGGACATTTTTAATGTTTCCCA
>CAIGQQ010005337.1:0-10039 GCA_903798035.1 Danio albolineatus
TAAAGGGTATTTTTTTTAATGTGTAACTTATACAAACTTATAAAGCATATTATTTATTATTGGCAAGTCATAACAGATAATTCCTCTCCAATCCAGTTCTATGAATATGATTTTACAGAGAGGGAGACACCTTGGTCAAGACGTGCCGCCGTCTATTAAATGTTATTCAAACAGAACGGGTGAAGTAGGTCTAGTTTTGGCAAATGATGATGACGAACAGTGTTCGGAAGAGGGCAACTAACAATGTAAATACAAATTAATTCTATTAAGATGTCGCAAACAGTTAACAACTGCGGTCAGGCCAGCCGCCAGTTCAAAAGGAACGGTCATTCTAGCCGTTAAAGTATTTCTGCGGTCGCTCATACGCTCCGTATTACGGTAGAGCGCTAAAAACTGACCTTAACACACATACTGGTGCTGCTAACGCATGTTTGTCATGATAGATCAGCTAGCACGGTCTGATGATAAAGAATTTAATCCTAACGAAACGAATAATAAACAAATGCAACTAAAAAATGGAATATCAAGGCTGCTTTATCTGTATTTACAAAATAAAACGTCTTCAAATCTCACAGACGGCCCTACTTTGTCCCTGTGTTCAAAAATGTATAATAATAAAACTAATTGATTTCACAAGCCATCTACACCATAGATTGACTGTACACCCGGCCATAGTGTCAATTAAACCTTTGATCGGGCCATTTGATGGAAATTAACTGTTTAGATGCTGTTTATACACATTTGAATTAGGCTAAACATTATAAAATAAGAGCCACTAGTGACTTTATCACACTTGCATTATTACATTTTTTGTTAAAGTTTCTTTACTATAAAAAATAAATGTATTTTCAATCTGATATGTAATAGGGAGAGAGAAGAAATGCACGAGTTCAGCAGATGGTGGATTCGAACTGGGTTGACGATGGATCGCGTCAAAACATGTTGCTGTGCGCTCTACGAACTACACCACTCGCGCTATTACTGCTCGCGCTCTCAACTTATGTTTTCTCTGCCAATCATACGTTGATGGGTGGAAAACGCGTAAATAGCTTATTTCAACGAGGTGCTCTATTTCCACTTAGCCTAAATAGACGCTCCAAAATTGGCTTATTTTTTCCTCCCTTGCAGGGCCCCTGGACCTGTGCCTATAAGGTCCATTGGTTATTCCAGCCCTGTACCCAGGGAACCGGTTTGGTCACATGATGTTCGACATATACCCCATTGTAGGAAATAATTACACAACGCAGCTGACTGTGTGAAGTCACATAAAACAAAACAAAAATACGACGTATATGCAGAGTTCAGCAGCTAATCAGCTGAGGTGACATGACAGAGAGCAGCGAGACCTAGCTGTCGCTCAAGTGGCCACGCCCTTAATTATGCAGACTTAATATAAACTAAACGGATGAGATATAAAACAATTCCCCCCTCACAGTTGTCATGAAGTGGAATATCAGCGATATACACCAAAACCATCTTCTGAACCAGGCTGTAAACATGTTTCTATCAGCTGTGAAAATGGCCAGTTTAGCACTGCAGTTTATGAGCATCTGGAGCTCCTGGAGCCAGCCCCCAGTGGCCATTCGATGAATTTCAGTTACCTCCGTATTGGCTTCACAAGGGACAGCAGGAGGTTGCCGCTTGGTCAAAACTAATATAGTCTTGTTTTAAGAAATAATGAGTGAAAATGAAGGACAATTGTCATTAAAACAAGCTAAATAATCTGCCAATAGGAGAAGCCGAATAATATTATTTCAAAGCAGACACAGGATGACTTCACATACTTCACTGGCAGATTATCTAGCTTGTTTTATGGAAAAACTCACTTAATTTTGACTCATTGATTCTGAAAACAAGACTATATTTTGTGCTTGTCTAGAAAAAGCTTCTTGATTTCAGAGTTTGTAGACGTTTGGACTAGAAACAAGACAGAAACTCCAAGTAAGAGCAGCATTTTTGCAGTGTAATTGATGTCAGTATGATTTGTAGAGCGCTGTGTAATAAACAGCGCTAAACTGTTTTTAGCACCAGATGTATAAAACAAAGATTTTTCTATTATTATCAGGTTTATTTTTATTTTAAATATCTCCAAGTAAGTTATTTCACACAGAAGGGAAATCTACGGAAGTCCTAAGAGGCCGTGCATTAAAATATTTTCTCTCTCTTGTTATGGTGTGATCATGATTTAATTATCTCGTGATCTCGACATAACAACTTGTTTTCTCCTGATCTCGATATAACAAAAAGTTCTGCTTATTCTGACTTCCGTAAACAAACGCCTACGGAACATCATGGACGAACGCATTGGCTTTTATTTTGACCAGGGACTGAGTCACACAGATAGTTCTATGCCTTTCAGTGATTGACAATGTCTATATCAGTGTCCGACACTTGAGAAGGAGGCTTTTGGCTTTCCGCCTTTATCGTGGAAGATATAGCGACCCTGAGAGTATGGTCAGTTTCATTGCTAGAAAGGGGCCATTTAAACTGTTTGCGGCTGACCAGAGGAATGGTAAGAGATGCACAGTTCAGTTTGAGAATAAGCAGCAACTTTTGGTTATGTCTAGATCACGAGAAAACGAGTTATGTCGAGATCTTGAGATAATTAAGTCGTGATCACGACATAAAAGAGAACAAATATTTTAATGCACGGCCTCTTTGGACTTCAGTAGAAATCTAAAGCAGCTCAGTAATGTTTTATTACATCAGTGTTTGTCTGCATACAGCAAAAGCCACATTCAGTACCACTAATAATATCTGTCCTTTTCATTTATTTTATTATATGATTTTTTTAAATGACTTTTGTATGACTGTCGCATTCGTCATTATAAGATTGCAGTTATGTGTTATAATAATGATGATACAAATAAAATAATAAATCATTAAATGTCAGGTTGCGCTGGTGTTTAACAGTGAATGTTTCTAAAGTACAGATAATCCACCAGTCTCCAAATTAACACCAGTTTATAAAAACACATGTAGAATAATTGTGTGAGGAGCATACCTGTCAACATTGGGATGTGAAAATAAGGGATCCCCCACACACAAATACACACACAACATAAAAAATGTTCAGAAAATTAACATTAATAAAGAAATAGAATACCGGTTATCAAATCTCATTAACCTTTTCTCGCTGTATACCTCACACATTCTGATTAAAGAGCAACAAATGAATCTCATTTATTATGATTTTTTGTTTGATTACATTAAATAACAGAGGCGTCACTTTAAAATACATTATTATAACATTATAATGAAAACATTTGACTGCTTTCCTAACATTTTATGCTTATTTAAGAAAAAATTAGTTGTGTTTGGGAAAAAAACACTAAGTTCGACATCTTTAGGTGTTATTAATGATGTGTGTATGTCTGTTTAAACACACCCTAAACCCAGACTTTCCGCTTCAGATCGCGTGTACAGAATGGGTTTGGGAAACAGCGTGTGTTCATCACTATGGAGCGCGTCTGACAGTCACGCACCGCTTTATGACTGTACTGAGGATTGCACAGGAGGAGCGACGGCACCTGTAATGAAAAGGAAAGGGAATCCCGCCGTTTTTATATTTATTTCAAAGTGTTTCATGCCTAAATAAAGCGAAAGCACAGAACTGACTCACATTTATGAGCAAGGGCGCCCCTGGTGGTGCGGCGGTATGGGTTGTGTATAGGGAGGATCGGCTCTTTAATGTTTATCGCCACCCTTCAGAGAAAGACTGAAAATACTGGAGAAACACGGGAAAACACCTTTACGGGATGATAGCGGGATAGAACTGTAAAATACGGGAGAATCCCAGGGAAAACAAGAGGGTTGACAGGTATGGTAAGTAGTATCAGGCTATTATTAATGTCGGTTCTCTGCTGAAGGCAGACTACTTCCAGCATTACTGCTGAGTCTGGAAACATTTCTGTATGCTTTCATTTGGATAGCAGAAACTGTGCGTGCGTGTGTGTGTGTGTGTGTGTGTGTGTTTGTTTACAACAGTGAAACAGCCGAGGACTGGAGATTCGCAGGCTCATCAGTGTGTTTTAGCACCATCTGGTGGCTCCTGGAGATATTTCTACATGGTTTCTACAAGGAGCACTGGGCTGTGTTCCAGTTCATGTTTATTCCCATCACTCACTCACTCGCTTCATCTCGTTCCCTCGGATGTAAGTCATTGACTACATTACACAAGTGTCCACTACTGACAGAGCACATGAATGGGTTACCAATAAATAATAAAAGTAAAAAGTGGTGAGAGCTGGGTGCCTTCACAATTCAGTCAACTTTCATCCATTTTGAGGAGACACTTCTGAGTGTAATTACAAAACAGGTTGAGCCCTACCTGTGAACGTGCCTGGTGCTGCCCAATCTACTAATTAAGATGACTAAGGTTATTTTTCAAAAGGAATCATCATGTATAATGCAGACAGTGAGGTAAAACACGAATGTCACAGACAGCAGTGGTATATTCTATATTATTATTATTATTCTATATTAATATTATTGGCTTAGTCTTGTTTAAAAACAAAACAAAACCTGGCGACCCTGATTACTGTGCATGAATGCATTCTTCAGCAGGACAAATGCAAACATTTCAGGCCGGGGCTGCACAATATCTGCTTTTAGCATCGATATCGCATTGAAGAATCTACCAGAGCCCCATGGCAGGACGTCAAGCGATTTCAAGTCAACTTAAACCATTTGAAGACAAGAAATGATGAAGTTTGCCACTTTAACAAAGATTAATAGTGCTTAATTACGTATACAATGAAGACTAGAGAGTGCTATTCAGTTTATTATTGAATTTCTGCTCCCACCCAAAAGCATAAAGAGACGTTCCTTATAGTTTTATTCTAGTTCTATTGTCTTCATCTGTCTGTATTTTATCTTGTGTATTTATTTCTGGTATAATTCGCTTCAGTAAATAATCCTCCCAGTGTAAAATGATGAATTCTTTCCAAATGAAGTAATCTGGTGAAATTATACTCGTATCACAATATACAGTTGAAAATGATTCGCCCTCCTGTAAACTTTAATTCTTTGTCTATTATTTTCCCAACGATGTTTCTCAGATTCAGGAGTTTCTCTCAGTATCTCCTTTAATATTTGTTATTCTGGAGAAAGACTTGTTTTATTTCGGCTAGAATAAAAGCAGTGTTAAACCCATGTTAAGGTCAATATTATTAGCCCCCTTCAGCAATATTAGTGTTGGATTGTCTCCAGAACAAACCACTGTTATACAATGACTCGCCTAATTACCCTAACTTTACCCTAATTACCCTAGTGAAGCCTTTAAGGGTGCTTTCACACTAGCACTTTTGGTCCGCACCCGGGTTCGTTTGACGTCATAGTACGGTACGTTCAGTTAGGGTGCTTTCACACTTGGTTCAATTGCGGGACCGTACCCAAGTTTGATTGTCCCCCCTTGCCTCCTTCTCAGTTGGTTTGTGTTCACACCGTCTGCTTTCCTCCTGAACCCCGGTACGCTTGCGTCATCGAGCTGCTGTTTTGTGTACGACTGTTGCCAGGTGACGGACACCAAAGCAAAGCGACAAAATGGAAAGACGTCCACACTGCGCACATCGCGGTCATTTCGCTTTTATGGCCCGTTTCCACTGAGTGGTACGGTACGGTACGGTCGTTTCCACTGTCTAAAAGCCTACCGAACCGTACCGTACCACTTTTTAGTTACCCTTTGCAAAGGGTCCCAAGCGTACCAAAGCGAGCTGTAAGGCGGAGCTAGACGCGCAGCTAAACGCCATTATCTTACAGAGATACGTCATTTGCTCACGCAACAAGCAGAATGAAAACAAAAGACCCGCCATATTTATTACACAGCCGAGAGACAATGCTCTGAAATAATATCAGCATGTAATAACGAGCCATGGTCGACCCGAGCTTAAACAAACCTTGTCGTCGTCTTGAACGGCCACAGAGCTGAGAGAAGAGCAGATTCCTATGGGTTACGAGCCCATCAGCGCGAGCGTGAGGTTTCGCTTCTCTCTTGTGCCCGCGTATTTGAAATAACAAAGTTCTTAACCTGGACTATTATAAACTGGGAATGACGGAGTTACTCTCTAACGAGAGAATAATGACGGAGCTGCTACATGTACTGGTGAAGATTAAAGACACAGATGAGAGGTTTGCACAGACGGGGCTCTATTTCGTATTGTTTTTGAACCTAAATAAGGCATAAATGTCTGCTGTGTGTAGTGTTTCTGTAATTTGGTAACATCAGAGACTGTGTGGGGCTGTGTGTGTTCATATATGCTGCATTTATTTATTTATTTGATATAATCGCGGACCGTAGGCTATTTCCCATCATTGATCTGCAGTTATAATCAGATCATGTTCAGTCAGTAATGAACATTTATACACCAGTGTTTATGTGTATAATAAAGCCTCTGTTTTGTGAGAAGTGCTCCTCGTATGATTTGTGAACGACCCATAAAGCTTTACTGTAGACATTTCCTCGAGCAAAATTGACGTCGACAAACTTTCTGTCGTACACCACCAACCAAAAGAGTAGCCTTTAGCAGTGGAAACGCAAGCCTGATAAAGGTGACCCGTACCGACCCGTACCGTACAGTACTGTACCACTCAGTGGAAACGGGCCATTACTGAACCTTTTGGTTTTGGACATACAGAAAGCGGCTCGCGTCTATCTGCCGCAAACATAATATAAACGTCCAGAACATCACACAATGTCTGCAGAAGCTGTTTTATCAGACATTATCAGACACTTTTATCGTTTATCAGACATTTAAGCAGACATTATCAGTGTTTGTACTGGGTCGGTCCCGCTTGTCAGCAAGGTAGGTGACACACACACACACAAACACACAAACACGAATGAAAGTTATAAAAACTATAGTTTGTTGTACAGTTGGCGGTTCACTTCCGGCGTTTGGTACGATTGCATTCATACTACAAGTGAACCGTCCCAGAGTTCACATGAACCGTACCCCAGACCACCTCTTTCAGGCGGACGCAGGTACAGTTCACGGGTGCGCACCCGAGTTCAGAAGACATGTTCACACTAGCTAAACGTACAGTACTATGACGTCAAACGAACCCGGGTGCGGACCAAAAGTGCTAGTGTGAAAGCACCCTTAGTGTGAACACGTCTTCTGACCGTGAACCGGTCCAGGCAGTTGAACCAAGTGTGAAAGCACCCTAAATGTGACTGTAAGCTGAACACTAGTGTCTTGAAGAATATCTAGTCTAATATTATGTGCTGCCATCATGGTGAAGAGGAAAGACATCAGCTATTAGAGATGAGTTATTAACACTCTTATGATTAGGAATGTTTAGTCTGATCTGAAACCCATGATGACCTCTGACCCGTCAGCATGAAATCAAACTAAAGCAGCTGGATGTGGTCTCGTGAGGCAGAGCTTTATAATCTTTCCAGGCGTGAGAATAAAAAACCCAAGACGCATCTTTAGCGCTGTGGCCAGACCTTCATCTCTCCACCGCATCCGGCCTGCGCATCAAGACTCTGACGCTACACGCTTTCATGTTCTCTAGAAGCCTCGTGTGCATGTTGAACACAACCACACACACACACACACACTCGTCTCAGGCGCTCGGCTGTATTAATAATATCAACCTTTAGACTGGCATCCAAACCACATGCATGACCTTCTGTGCGTGGGTTATTTCAGGAGGAAGATTTCACATGACCACTTTTTTTGGTGAATGAAAGATTCACGAATTTGGCAGCACGGTGGCTCAGTGGTTAGCACTGTGGCCTCACAGCAAGAAGGTTGCTGGTTTGAGTCTCGGCTGGGTCAGTTGGTGTTTCTGAGTCTGCATGTTCTCCCCGTGTTGGTGTGGGTTTCCTCCGGGTGCTCCGGTTTCAGTCCAAACACATGCGCTATAGGGGAACTGATGAACTACATTGTAAAACATATGCTGGAATAGTTGGTGGTTCATTCCACCGTGGTGACCCCTGAAAAATAAGGGAATAAGCTGAAGGAAAATGAATGAATGATTCAGGAATTTATCTCAATTTGTTCTGATGTTGCTTTTAATATTTTACACTGCAGCAGGTGTATTTAGCAAACGCTCAATGGTTACATTTTTCTAAATATCTTCTTTTGTGTTCGACTGATAAATCAACTAAAAACTGAAACTGGTTTGGAACAAGTCAATAACAAATAAATAGTGACAGAATTAAAAAATTTGGGTGAACTATCCCTGTCTAACATGTCAAGTTTATTAGTCTCCTGTCCCTTTAAAAGGCCACAAACCCCGCAGTCTCAGCAGGGTGTGTTCACACCTCTAGTCTGGAAAAGCTCAGGAAAGTGGGTGTGTCCAGTTCTGTTTAGGTGGGCGTGTCGGGGGAGGGAAAAAGGGAAGGTTTTGCATAAAAACGGGAGTTTCCCTTTGTGCACGCGCTGATTTACAAACAGGCAACACACAAACACAGACGCAGAGGAGAAAGACAGTGACTGTTTACATGGACATCAGTCATCTAATTATTTGCCAAATTATTAAATGGTGGACTTTAACTGCAGTTTGGCACTT
Organism: Danio albolineatus; assembly: GCA_903798035.1. NCBI lineage: Eukaryota > Metazoa > Chordata > Actinopteri > Cypriniformes > Danionidae > Danio > Danio albolineatus. The sequence goes on from CAIGQQ010005337.1 coordinate 8,521, forward strand.
TCACTTTCACTCAAGAATATTTCCTGCAGCGCCCTGGAGTGTTTTAATGGAGTGTTTGATACCGCACGGCCTCCGCATTTCTCGGTAGCTTAGATGCACTGGGTAGGTAGCGTCAGAAAGCCGTGTGTGACACTATCCTGTCACAACATGCTATGAAAATCCTCCACTGTGGTAATAGTTTGACTGCGGTGTTCACATGATTACACTCAGCATCTACAGCGGATCTTTCAGTCTATAACACTGTAGTGGTATTAACCTGCTGTAAACTCAGTAACAGTTCTAATCACTGACTGAGGTCTGTCTGTAAACACCGAGAGAGTACTGCTGACGAAACCATCTGAATAAACAAACAAACACCACTGATCGCTTGCTCACCAAATCTGTAGAGACAGGACAATCAACATGAACTGGAGCTGCGTCTGTTTTAAAAGGAGACGAGCGGCAAATCAGGATTTCACCATTTCCATCACATGCGCTGTAGTCCACCGTGAGTCCAGCTGTGCTCTCATAGCTGGGAAATGTAAACAAAACCTTCACTGCAGCACATAAACACAACACCGGCGACCTGTGTCTCCAAACAATTCTTCTTCTTCCACTTGTTTTGGCAGCACAGCGTGGCGTCCCTCTGCTGTCTGAACACTGCAACAGGTACAAACACTCTTCGAAGCTATCATGAATATTAATGAAGTTGCGCCGCATACACAATAGAGCGCGCTGATTGGTTTGAACCAAGTCTTTCTCATGAATCAATGCTGCACGCTCAGAGACGTCACGATGCACTCGCTGGTACAGACGTCCACTCTCCACACTGGAATACACACATGGATCTCATCGGCGTGACGCAGCTTCAAACATTAGTTTCAAATCTGGAGAACGAATTTGCTGGAAATAACGCAAAAACAACCAATGTTCACTTTTTAGTGAGAGAGATACGTGTCCTAATAGTGTTTATAGCAGCGCGGGACACATAAATGACTGTCAACAGCTCAACACATGTGTTCTGGTGATTCGTGACCCTTTAAGGCACAGGTCTCAAACTCAGTTGCTAGAGGGCCACAGCTCTGCACAGTTTCGCTCCAGCCCTAATCAGACACACCTGAACCAACTCATCACTCATCATACTCTTGAACGCCTTGTTTAGTGGGATCAGCTGTGTTAGAATAGGGCTGGAGCAAAACTGCAGAGCTGCGGCCCTCCAGGAACTGAGTTTGAGACCTGTGTCTTTAAGAGCTGTGAACATCACGCGTCTGATTCACTTTCACTTGGGAATAAAGAACAAATATGTATGCATCTATGTAAATCTTGGGTGAAAGACTTGTAAAATAGACCTTTTTAAGACCATGATGAATTAAATATCGGACACATACAGGGAGTGCGGAATTATTAGGCAAGTTGTATTTTTGAGGATTAATTCTATTATTGAACAACAACCATGTTCTCAATGAACCCAAAAAAACCATTAATATCAAAGCTGAATATTTCTGGAAGTAGTTTTTAGTTTGTGTTTAGTTTGAGCTAT
>CAIGQQ010005414.1:0-11069 GCA_903798035.1 Danio albolineatus
AATAATTAATATTATTATTATATCACTATTTATGAATATATAAAAAATAACATGTAAAAAAAAATATATATATATATACATATATATATATATATACTGTAGAAATAAATATATAAATAATGCGGGCAGGTTAATAATTAAAGAAATTATACAGATGTTGGGGGAATAAGAAAATACTAAACTGAAAGTAGATTTTTCCCCCCTTTCATATCACACTATTAATAATTTAGATATTTATTTATGCAGGAATTTGAAGATGTATATAAACATTTATTTGCGTATTTATTTATTCATTGTTTCATTTTATGCAGGAATTTGTGTATTTATTTATTGTTTTTGCAGGTTTATTGATGTAGTAAATGAGATATAAGCAGAGTAAAGTTAAATATTTACATTTAATACAAACATGTGTAATGATAGTAATGACAGTAATGAAAATAAATATGATTTGCCATATATGAATGATTCATGATTCGATATGTGGAATTTATGATTCCATTCATATATGATGTGATATACGAATAGATCTGTTGTTTGAAGATTGATTTAGTGACAATCGGTGTATGTTTTCAGATGAATGTTGAAATGTGATGCGAGTGTGTCCTCTAGTGTTATACAAACACACCAACTCTCCAACACCATGATTAATTCTGTGAGCATTTACACGTTTATTCAAGATTATACAAGAGATACCTAGCTAAACATTACAATGATTCACTATTATATCAGCAATATTATCATTATTATTATTATAGCATTTACACTATTATGTCACCTATTATGATATGTGTAATATGTAATATCATGTCTTTTTATTCTCAAGATTCTGCATTTTCTGAATTTGAGAAAAGCAAAGGCAGATTTGTGGGGGGGGAAATAATTAGCTAATTCACATCTTTATGAAAATTATCAGATGAAAAAAGATAGTTTTGGCTATTTTTACGTCTCCAAATTCTGATTTGTTTTGCTAAAATTTCAAGGGAAAAGACAGAAACACGAGATAAACAGATAATAGTTCTTGGTATTTATTTATATAATAGAAATATTGAGTTTTTCTCAGAATTGATGGTTCAGAAATAATGTTTTCAGGTTTGTCTTTATCTAACAATCTTTATTTCCTGCAATCTAGAGCAAAACAATGTTAATATCTGAGCTTTCCCTCCAATTGTGGAGGAAAAAAGTCAAAATTATGAGAAGATATTAGTAAAATATGCCTTGCACATAGACAATATGCTAATTCATATATTAATGAGAATTATTAGATTAACGATAACAGTTCTGGCTGTTTAATTCTCCAAGTGTTGATGTTTTCTGAGGGAAAAAGTCAGAATTATGATATATACAGTAAAGATATATTAAATCTGCAAATTCCAATATTTTATCAAAATTTAAGGAAAAAAAAGGTCTAAATTATGAGCTGAACAGTTATTACTTCTGTCTGTTTTACATCTCTAAACTCTAATTTAGCATTTACAAAGTCAGAATTATAAGAAAACATTAGTCAAATATGGCTCGTGCATAGAAAACATGCTAATTCACGTCTTTATGAGAATTATGAGATTTTGGCTATTTTACATCTCCAAATTCAGATTTTTTTTGTTTTTGTTCAAGTTTTAAGGGAAAAGACAGAAATACGAGATAAACAGATAGTTGCAATAGTCCTGCAATCTAGTCCTGCAATCTAGAGCAAGAAAATGTTAGCATCTGAGTTTTCCCTCAAATTGTGGAGGAAAAAAGTCAAAATTCTGAGGAAAATATTAGTAAAATATGCTAATTAGGCAGACAATATGCTGATTCATATACTTATGAGAATTATTAGATTAAAGATAACAGTTCTGGCTGTTTAATTCTCCAAGTTTTGATGTTTTCTGAGGGAAAAAGTCAGAATTATAATATAACAAGATATTAAATCTGCAAATTCTAATATTTGATCAAAATTAAGGGAAAAAAATCTAAATTATGAGCTGAACAGATAATACTTCTGGCTGCTTTACATCCCTAAACTCTAATTTAGCATTTACAAAGTCAGAATTATAAGAAAACATTAGTCAAATATGCATTGCCACAAGACACAAATAGTCTGATCTAATAATCATTACGGCTGTTTTCCTTCAGGCAGGAGCACATCCACAGTGAAGCTGACCTTCTTGGAATGAAGCACGCTGTAGCTGTTGTCAAACTGGACCACATCTGCACAAAAACAAACACAATTATTAAACATTTAAATAAAAAATATATCTGTAGATTAGCAGTTTTCCATATTTTCACATTGGCGTCTTTATCTTTTCCAGTTTATTTCTGCTTCTGAGTTGCATTATGGGATCTTGATCTGTCTTCCAGCAACTTTTAACCTTGGAAAGTTGTCAAAAGTGACTTATCTGAACATTTTTAATAGTGTAAAGTGCTGTATTGTCTGTGTTGGTGATGTATGTTAAACTACAGAACACCTTGTAATAAACTGCAGCACATCTTCTGTTATTTTACACACTTATTTCTCTATATAGCCGGCAGCTAGCTCTCTGCAACTCTCACATGGTCGTCCACTGAAGCTAAGCAGGGCTGAGTCTGTTAAGTATCTGGATGGAAGACCACATGGGAAGGTTAGGCTGCTGCCAGAAGTGTTGATAGACCAGCAGGGGGCGCTCAACCTACGGTCTGTGCAAGTTCTAATGCCCCAGTATAGTGAAGGGGACTCTATCCTGTAATGTAATGTATTGTAATGTACTGTGTGTATTTATCGTATATGGCCATACACCCAGAGGCAAAGCGCTTCACAATCATGAGCGGGGTCTGTCCACACCACCACCAGTGTGCAGCTCAACTTGGATGATTCTCCGGCATCCACAGTGCCAGTGCTTCACCACACACCAGCTGTAGGGGGGTGGAGAGACAGTGATAGAGCCAATTCAGTGGCAAGCCGCAAGGCGACCTACCGCTCTCCCTCGTGCAGCTAATACGGAGGTAACTCAAGCGGCACTTCATCGAAATTCTGCTAGTCCTGGCTCCATAATGGAGAACATTTCTAAAGAGCCCAATGTTAAAATGGCCGACTTTACAGCAGAATAAAGCTGTTTACAGCCTGGTGCAAAGAACAATTTTGGTTCATATAGCTGATATTACCCTTCATGACAACTGTGAGGGAGTGAATTTGTTTATAACTCATTTGTTTCCTTTATATTAAGTTATATTAAGTCTGCATAATTAAGGGCGTGGCCACTTGAGTGACAGCTAGGTCTCGCTGGTCGCCCTCACCTCAGCTGATTAGCTGCTGATCTCGGCATATTCATCGTATTTTTGTTCTGTTTTACGTGTCTTTACACAGCCAGCTGCCTTTTTTGGGATTATTTCCTACAATTATCAGATAATCTGGCATGCTGTGTGCTATTAATTGTGCTCACAAACCATTCACATGGCCTCCGTTTCCCCTATGAGTAAAATTGTACACTTATAATCCATATCTGTCAATGTATTTGTTTAATTTAAGATGATTTATCATTTATAATGTTCTTTAGAGCTGTGATGCACTCCAGAATCTGACAGATTGATGAGCTGTAGGCTCTAGAACAGTCGTCTGAAGCGTTGTCATACAGTGTTCTGCCTGGAGTTCATCAATAGCCCTGCATTTACTAACACAGACTATATCTGAAGTGTTTGGGAGTAATTTACAATTTCCTCCTGTAGAAAAACATCATAAGAGCAATGTTTAGTGGCTCAATGTGTTTTTAAAAGACTGAACACTTCATTGATTCAGCACACGACCAAGCACATGTGGTCAGAACACAAACGAGTCGCAGGTAATGAAGAGTTAAACGTTTCTCCCAAAGAAAAGCGCATCAAAGCAAAATGCTAGCAGCCGTCTGTAGCTCCGCCTCTTTGCCCTTATTTGGATACCCCCAGCTGGAGCAGTGACGTGCAAATAAAATAGCACCAGTTGGCCACACCCACTTGTAGCTACTTTTGCGCTCTTCAGAAACCTATGGGTGACGTCACGGATACTACGTCCATATCTTTTACAGTATATGTTCTGTGGATGGGGATGATTGGGAGGCCATGATGGGTAAGGGCTGAGAGGGAGTTTGGCCAGGACACCGGGGTTACACCGCTACTGTTTACTAGCAGTGCCATGGGGTTAATAATGACCACAGAGAGTCAGGAGCTCAGTTTAACCCCTAATCTGAAAGACGGCGCTCACTGACAGTATAGACTCCCCTTCACTATACTGGGGCGTTAGGACTCACACAGACCACAGGTTGAGCGCCCCCTGCTGGCCTCACTAACACCACAGCCAACAGCAGCCTAGTGTTCCCATGTGGTCTCCCATCCAGATACGAACCAGCCTCAGCCCTGCTCAGCTTCAGTGAGGGGCAGGGTGCAGGCTGCAGGGTGATATAGCTGCGCGCCGTCTTTCGGATGAGATGTTAAACCGAGGTCCTGACTCTTTGTGGTCGTTAATAACCCCAGTATGTCTTTCGAAAAAGAGTAGAGGTTTAACCCCAGCATCCTGGCCAAAATTTGCCCACTGGCCTCTGTCCATTATGGTGTAACGCGCGGAGTGACACTGACAGAGGAGCGGATCCAAATGTGGGTTTATTAGCGAGGTGAGGTAAGCAATGGTCATCACAGGTGCAAACAGATTTATGCGGACAGTCCAGAATCATAGTCAATGGGCAGGCAGATGGTCAGACAATATATACAGACAAGCAAGACAAAGGAAACCGCATTGTAGTGTCACTGAACAGTAGACCGGACTCAGCAACATCTGTGTGTTGGTGTGCTCACTTTATAGTGCAGTAATCAGTCCAGAAGCAGCTTCAGCTGTGAGAGTCTAATCAGTGGTGACTTGGAGCAGGTGAGTGTGTATGTGTTGCATGACTGGATCTGTAGTCCATAACATGGAGGATTTGTAGTTCTTGTGTGATGTGTGCGTTTACCAGCGATCTGCAGCCGCTAGATCGCTGGTAATCATAACACATGGTCTCCTAGCCATCCCCATATTATATTTGGCTTAATCACTCGGTCTACTCTCCATAAAAGAGCTATATAAATATAAGGAATTATTATTATGTATTATTTCTTATACATTATATTATTTCAAACGACTAAAATGTCAATTAAACTCAGGCTTTATTCAGAGAAAACATCCTCCTGGATCTACTTTTAGCTCTTACTAACTGACTGTTAGTATATGTCTGCGTGCAAATTAAATTAAGATTATATTCAGTGTATTTCCCCTGATTCTCTGATACACAGTGAGAGCATACGTACAGATGCCGGGCTCCTCGCAGGTGTATGATCCGTCCTCGGGAACCAGATGTGCATTATAGCGCTCGCTCCGCAGGACTTCTTGCATGTCTTCCACTTTCTTCGTATCGCTGCCTTTTGTCTTTAGGAAAAGCCCAAAACCGATATCAGAGCCCTCGCTCGCAAACTGCCATCTACAATCAGAAAAAACAGATGAAGTGCATGAATACAGAGGACATCCATGAAATCATGAAAATCCACTCATTTTTCAACATTTACCAACATTCTTCAAAATATCTTCTTTTGTGTGTTTCTTTCTGACGGCACCAGCAACATGAGAAACACTCTGGGGCAGTCAGGAAAACAATGAAAGAAAGCTGGAAACCTGTAACCATTGACTTCTATACTAGGAAAAACAAAAACTATAGAGGTCAATGTTTAAAGGTTTCCAACATTCTTCAAATTATCTTCTTTTGTGCTTTTTTTTTTCCACCAGCAACATGAAAAACACTCTGGGGCAGTCAGAAAAAAGAAAGCTGGAAACCTGTAATCATTGGCATCTATACTGGGAAAAACAAATACTATAGAAGTCAATGGTTACAGGTTTCTAACATTCTTCAAATTATCTTATTATTTATTTATTTTTATTCCACCAGCAACACGAAAAACACTCTGGGACAGTCAGAAAAAAGAAATCAGAAAAAAGAAAAAGAGCTGTAAACTGTAACCATTGACTTCTATAGTAGGAAAAACAAACACTAAGTCAATAGTTACAGATTTCCAACATTCTTCAAAATATCTTCTTTTCTGTTTTTTTCTGACTGAACCAGCAGTAACACTGAAAATTCATTCTGGTGCAGTCAGAAAAAAGAAAGCTGGAAACCTGTAACCATTGATTTATATAGTAGGAAAACAAATACTATAGAAGTCAATAATTTACAGGTTTCCAACATTCTTCAAAATATCTTCTTTTGTGTTTTTTTTCTGCCTGTACCAGCAACACAAAAACACTCTGGTGCAGTCAGAAAAAGTTTAAGAAAGCTGGAAACCTGTAACCATTGACTTATATAGTAGAAAAAAACAAATAAAATGAAAGTCAATAGTTACAGGTTTCTAACATTCTTCAAAATATCTTCTTTAGTGTTTTTTTTTACTAAACCAGCAGCATAAAAACACTCTGGTGGTAATAAAACTATTACCGTCATGTAGGACTTTTCCCCACATTTTCCGACAAGATCCACACACACGGCTCTGTCAGTAAATAACCGCTCACACACACACACCGAAATGCAAACGTTTTTTTCTTTCCATTCGGCGTGCGTTATTAAACTCCATAACACCCTCACCAGTCCTTACTCCCTATTTGCATCTAATAGCCCAGTTTGTCACGGGGGCATAAATGAAATGTTCATTAGTGAAGGTGCATTTTTTAAAGACATGGTTCACCTAAACATTACTCACCATTTTCATTAAACTCTTAACTTGTTTCAAACATTCATGAGTTCTCTTTTTTTTTAATGAACACAAAAAGAATATAACTTAAAAACTGCTATAATATTGAAACAAGTGAAGTGTGAGTAAATAGTGAGCACATTTTAATCACTGAGATTAAATAATAAAGTATAAAAAATAAATACAAAAAAAGTTAAATAATATACAGTGAAGACTACGCAGTGTTGATTATTCAATATCTGTACCTGAAGTGAATACCTGAAAACTATAATTCACTGTTATCTTTAATATATTTTATTTATCTATGCTTGTCATTTATTTGTTATATATTATTCAAGATTCACTCCTCTACAAAACTCCCCAAATCAATCCAAATAAACCTGTTAAATGGTCCTGAAACACCAGAACACATGTGTTGAGCTGTTGACAGTCATATCTGTGTCCTGCGCTGCTGTAAACACTATGAGTACACGTATATCTCACTAAACAGTGAACATTGGTTGCTTTTGTGTTTTTTCCTGCAAATTCGTTCTTCCGGTTTGAAACTAATTTCTGAAGCTGCGTCACACTGATTATATCCTTGCCTGTATTCCAGCGTGGAGAGTGGACGTCTGTACCGGCGAGTGCATCGTGACGTTTCTGAGTGTGCAGCATTGATTCATGAGAAAGATTTGGTTCAAACCAATCAGCGCGCTCTATTGTGAATGAGGCGCAACCTTATTAATATGCACGATCGCTTCGAAGATTGTTTGTACCCGTTGCAGAGTTCAGACGGCAGAGAGACGCCACAATGTGTTGCCAAAACAAGTGGAAGAACAAGAACTGTTTGGAGACACAGGTCGCCAGTGTTGTGTTTATGTGCTGTAACAAAGGTTTTGTTTTTATTTCCCGCTATGAGAGCGCAGCTGGACTCACGGTGGATTACATTGAATGCGACAAGTGACAGAAATACGTTTGTAATGATCATGTTTTACCCGAGAGCTTTTCGCATGTGGAAATGGTGAAATCCCGATTTGCCGCTCGTCTCCCTTTAAAAAAGACACAGTTGGTGTTGATTGTCCTGCTTTAAAGATGTGGTCAGTGAGCGATCAGTGGACTTTGTTTGTTTATTTAGATGGTAAAGTTAGTTCGTATCGTCAGCAGTACTCTTTCATTTTTCCAAATGGAAACTCCCATTTTTATGCAAAACCTTCCCTCTTTCCCTCCCCCGACACGCCCACCTAAACAGAGCTGGACACACCCACTTTCCTGAGCTTTTCTAGACTAGAGGTGTGAAAACACCCTGCTGAGACCGGGGGGTTTCGTGGCCCTTTAAATCATCTGGTGAAATTGCATTCACATCCAGGCACGGGCCGGTATAAGATTCTGATGGTGTGATAACCTTGGATAAAAATATCCCGGTATGACGGTATTGTGATTACTGCTTTAAAATATATTCTTTTTAAATGTCTGGGTTAAAAACTAAACCTTTTTCCCCTTTGAACACAATAGATTTTATTTTGAGAAACATTTAAAGTACTTTGGAGAAGTAACCATGTCAGGCTGAAAAATGTAAGTGAATCATTGACTTCTGCGGTCTTCATTTGTTTCAAAAACACAGATGTCTTTACAATTTACAATAAAAAAAAATGTTAAGAAAAAAATCTTACACACACCTTAGGAACGGTATAGCAGAACATTTTGACGGTATGAAAACCTTGACTATTCCAAACCACGGTATACCTTGAAAACGGTTATCATCCTATGCCTATTCACATCACAATAAATATTGCAGAAATACAAAATATGGTAATGTCAGATTTTTTATAAATCGCGCAGCCCTAATTCAACAATACAGATGTGTTAAACTAATTTCCATGACTCTTTCAAAACTTTATGGGTTTTTCTGTTTTTCCAAAACTTTTCCAGGCCTGGAAAATGCCTTGTCAAAATATCAAGAAGCCCTCTCCTTCACACTCTGTTTCAAGGGTCAAGGGGAAGGGGTACAAACATAGAATTGTGATTAGGCCTTACTTCGAGTCAGCCCTTGTTATAAATAAATAGTACAACAGTGAGCATGTCAAGTAAAAAAGCCTTCTCAACTCTCGGCTGTGTGTGTGCACTCAGCGTAGGCTCGCGATGCGAAGCTAGGCGAAAATGTAAATCAGCCTCGAGGCACAGACTACATGGAACTTATACTTACTAATATTACATGAATAATCTCTGTGGTACTCACCGCAGCAGGCAGTTCGGGAAGAGCAGCTCGTACTCTATCTGGTGTGAGGATCCGCGGCTGATGGTGATGCTCTGCTCGTACTGGACTTTGATCGAGTCTCGAACGTAGTATGATTTGGGCACTACACCACCGTAGCGTAACTGTGAGGACAATAGCAGATGAGTGTATAGACACAATACACACACACATGTTGATATTGGTGGTTTATAGGGACTCTCTATAGGCATAATGTAATTTATATAGTAAAAAACACTTATTATATGGCCCTAAACACAACCCAAACAGCAAACATGTGGCAGATTCTGAATATAAAAAGACCCTGCTGAGTGTGATATAAGCGGTTTGAATTACAAGGACACCAGGTATGTCCTTATAAACCACAATAACAGAGTACAACTAGGTCATACCTAGGGCCAGATGGAATCTGCGGACATTTTTTGTTATTTCTGCGGAGTATTTTGTTAATAATCTGCGGATTTATGCGGAATTATTTTAGGAACATCATAACAAAAAAAATAATATATAAAATAAAATAAAAAAGTTATACTTTTTAAACTTTTATTTAATGGTTACAATGTGAATCTAATTAGATCCACTTTATTTGGTAAACAAAGCAAGTCTCTCGTATAAAATGTCTACTAAAAGACAGAAAATAGTACTTTACAAACTGTATTGTAAATAAACCATATTAATACTTTCATATCAGTCATTATTATTACTGAAATTAATTTGAAAATTGAATAAACATAAATTTACACACATTTTTACCAGTAAATAAACAGAATTAATGATGGGCTAAAAATCTGCGGAAATCTGCGGAATTCTGCGCGCACAGATTCCGTGTGGGCCTACTCATACCCATGTCATCATACAATAAAAGGTGCTTTTAATACTATACTACTTATTAATTTATTACTACTAATAAACCACCAAAACCTGTACACACACACCCATTTTAGGCCACATGTCTTTAATTAACACAAAGTAGTTGAGACCAATAGATGTTTTAAACTGCTTAAATATTGCCAGTTTGTGTATTGTAAAAGCTATTGTTAAACAAAGCATTTTTAAAAATATATCTGCAAAAATATTTGGTATTTTTATGCCTAAGTAGAATCAAAAACGTACATGCAACACCTTTAACATGCTGCAGTCAGAACATGAAAGATACACACTCTTCAGGCGAACATTTAGAGATTTGTTCTGTGATTCTATTTATTAAATGTGTTGAATAATTCCAAAACCATAGAATATGCATTCGGGAAATATAAAATAAATATATGAATAAGCAATTAACTGCATTTATTAACTTTAATTAACTTTAATCCATGCGCGCACACACACAAAGTGGTGTTTATTTGATGAAAGATACTATCATATATATTTATGGTCACAGGTTTCATTAGTTACTGTGGTTTAAAGGTCTTGTGAAGTGCTTTGAAATGTGCATTTTTTTATTTAGATCATTTAAATGTTTGCAGATCAGATCTATTCATCAGCAGTGTGTGACTCTCACCATGGTCGTACAGAGCGGGTCTCCATCAGGATCAGTCAGTGATCCTCCGTACGCCGCTGGGATCTGATCCGCATCCACGTAATTCTTCAACACATCTTTCCAGTTTGCTGTAATTGGAGATCACAGGAGATAAACAAATCAAAGGGAAACCGTCATGCCTTGACTGACTCAGGAAGGCAAAGAGGATCGCAGGTTTGATCAAAACACGTAGATGTTTTTACAAACACTCACTTGGAAGGACATCAAGAATACAGGAGACACAGGAACGACAAAGCACAAACAATACCAGATAAGAAACTAACCGAACACACGGAGTTAATTACACAGGGGATGATTAAGCAGATTACACACAGGGGTGAGTCACAGGTGGAGGAGATGAACATAATGACATGGCGGGAAACAGAACAAAGGAGAACATGGGGAAGGCCACATGATGAAAACAAACACACATGGAAAACAGGACCTGATAGATACAGCTGCGGCTGGAAGTTCACTAGATTTATTTATATTATCACAACAATACAATTACTGTACAACAGTTATTACTGTTTTTACATTACTAGGGTAGGTTTAGGGTTGGGGACGGGTAGACGTTATTAAAATACAATTTGATGCGTAATTTAATACATAATATAAATAATTATC
>CAIGQQ010005419.1:0-14633 GCA_903798035.1 Danio albolineatus
GTAAAAATTCAAAGTAAATGAGAAGCATTAACGGCTCATTTAAATGGAGTGTCAGTGCTTTTGGATTCCCAAGAAATGCTTTGTTTGCTTTTACATTTTATAATGTCAGCATGAAAATTGGTACAATCATTGCTGATATAATACAAGAGATAATTGATGGCAGGCCATTGGATTATGCATAATGTTATGCATGAATTCCGAATAACACAGACCAGAGGATGGTGATGCAATGCGAAGTGGAGTGACTCGGTGTGCATTTCTCTCTAATAATTCAATGGAATATTGAATGAACCATAGAGTCAATTACTCTTACTTACTTACTTACTTTGGATATCGAACCATGAGCAATCTATGTTTTTACATCCTGAGTTACCAAGACATTGTTCAAATGTTGTATTTTAGTCAGGTTTTTTTGTCCTTAACCAGCTTCTTTGTTTAAAACTTATGTTTAGTTTCTTAAATATCTTATTCAGTTTTTTTGTTTAGATTTTTTACTGCTCTGGAATAACTGAAATCATTGAGCCTAGTGTTATGGAACTGTAGCCATACGCACATCCACTGGTGTTACACAGATATGCAAACGACTAAAAATGCTGTATTATTCATGCCAGAGCAGTGTTTGATGCTGCGTTGTAAAGAAACACACTTTTGATATAGTACAAGTTTCTTGAACTGGAATATAAAAGTAACACGATTAAAGGGTTTGTTCACCCACAAAGGAAATTATATGATTAATTACTCACCCTCATGTATTTTCAATACCCTGAGACTTTCTTTTTTTTTTTTCATCTTCAGAACAAAAATTTAAATATTTAAGATGAAATCTGAGAGCTCTCACATCCTCTAGAGATGGCAAGGTTATCGACTCATTCTAAATCTCAAAACACATGTGCTTTGTTTCAAACATAGGAAGTCACACGCTGGGTTCTGGTATACACATCAGTTAGGCTTACTGTATTACTGTATCATATTTTCTTGTTGCTGAAGCTTTTATTGCAGTATAAGGTATTTTCACAATATTGACCTAAACTGCACAAAAAGCTTACTTTAACAGTTATAATAACTAAAAATGCATTGTGCATTGTTTTATTGTAGATAAATATTCAGAGTAAACAAATGTTTCATCCAAATTAAACTGCAAAAAAGAAACTTTAATAATGTCTTAGCATTTGTAAATGTTATGTTTAGGGATGAACAATATTAATATTGGCTGCTTAATGCTATTTTTAATTTTATAGTTATTAGTTCAATAACAAAATTAGGTCTTTAAGCCTATTAAAATCTTTAAGCCTATAAATTATGTTTTTTTTTCCATTAATTAAACCACTTCACATGGCTTGCAGCCTGACACTTTTTATTATTATTTTACTTGTATTTTGATTTTTGTGATGTTTTCAGTGACTTAGCTGCTTTTTATTTATTTGTTAGGCAGTAGTTTTTGATTTTATATGAAAGTAATTTGGCCATAGAAAAGAATGGTTCATTAATGAAGCTTAGAGGCCAGTTTAAAAAACTTTTTAAATAAAATTCACTTTGTGTTTGCCTTTTGTTTTTGCAGTTATGCAGAAAAAGTGAAAGTATATTTATATATTTATCGGCTAATGTATCAGCTATCAGCCTCCAAATCTAATTAGGTATTGGTAATTGGTATTAATCAAAAATTCCATATCGGTGCGTTTCTAGTTATATTAAAATCAACAGCAAGAAAAAGCCAGATACATTACAACTAATATGATAGTATTAAATGAGAAACACAGCTGAATTATATTAATTATTCACTGAATTTAATAAAACAATTAAGACTTATCAGATTACAACTACACTATTTCATTCTACATTATTAGGCATTAACTGAGAAATTATCACAGCATTTTTAGTATTTCATCATGTAGTAGACCACACTAACATTTGAAAATGTTCATGTTTGAACAATTAAGCTAAATTTTAGCTTAAAAATAAAATAAAATGTTCTGAAAAAAAAAAAAAAAACAAATCAAAATTAAGTCTTCAAGAATTTGTTGGTCTTATAAACACCACTTCAAATATAATGAAGATTATTACAACCACTCTAAAAGATTAAATAACAAATAATTATTCACAGTATTTTGAAGAGCCCATGATATCAATATGAGCCTGTCTAGCACAGTGGTTATGAACATGCACAATATACTGACACTGAAGAGAATAAACTGTTATAAATAATGTAATTATTTCAGTCTTATGTGTGCACAAATGTATTCTGTTTTCTAAGCTTGATATCATCCCGCTTAAACCCCAGAAGGCATATGGACTGTTTTAAGGATTTTTTGGTGTTTTTTGGACTTTGAATGAATTGAGAGCCTTGTTGTCAATGAACAAAGATGAAGCTCTCAGACTTTACCAAACAAAATAAATATTAATGTGTATTCTGAAGATTCTTAAAGGTTTCAGGGATTAATTAAAAAGTAATTAATAACCTAATAACTTTTTTTGGTGAACTAACCTTTCTAAAAATGCTATTTAGAGTCTGTTCCTTGCACTGCATCATGGCTGGAGATGAAGAATGAGTCAGTAATTATATTTATTTATTTTTTTATGCTGATCTGCAGTCTCTGGTCTTCCTGGCCTGTGTTTCTGCATTGGCTCTGGGTTTGTGTCTCCTACTTCTGTCTGTTTACCTGACCTGCCTGTGCTGCTGTCGAAGGGAAGAGGATGAGGAAGTCAAGAGACCTGACACCTGCTGCGTTACGTGGGCTGCTGTGATCACCGGCCTGGTCATATGGTGAGCACTTTTTGCTTTATTATACACCTAACAGGATGTTTGTTCACACTTCACAGAGGGGATGTCTTTATTTATAGGTCAGGGCTATGTTTAGTGGTACACTGTGTCCTAACAACATACTTCAAGATTCCAGCTATATTGATTCCCTTATGCAGTTGTTTTGCTGCGATGTCATGGAAATAGAAGCTGTTTCAAAATTGTTGAATGTCGCTGTCACAGATGGTTAGGACAAAAACTAATGTTAAAATGGAAAAGACACCTTTTATTGCATGTCACGGTGCCACGTTGCACGTTATTTGGACATTTATAATGTTCATTTATTTAAAAAATATATAATTTTATTTAATAATGCTACATTCCAATCTGCCAACATATGTGATGTCCTAAAACTACACACACACACACACACACACAGTACCTGACAAAAGTCTTGTCGTCAATCCCAGTTGTAAGAACAACAAATAATAACTTGATGACTTGATGTCTAGTTGATCATTTGGAAAAGTGGCAGATTTTTCAGAAGATTCAACTGTTGAATTGCATCCCAATCATCACAAATACTACAGAAGACTTATTTGAACCCATATGGACCCAGTCGTCCCACAGAAATCAGTCAAGTTGGTGAACATTCAGGATGGGGGCGTGTAAGAAATCTGCAGAGTGGATGGAAACATCAACAGCCTGAGCTATCAAGACATACTTCAGCCTCCACATCAAAGTTCCTGAAAGCAAAGAAGGTCAAGGTGCTCCAGGATTGGCCAGCCCAGTCACCAGAGATGAACATTATTGAGCATGTCTGGGGTAAGATGGAGGAGGCATTGAAGATGAATCCAAAGATTCTTGACGAACTCTAGGAGTCCTGCAAGAACACTTTCTTTGCCATTTCAGATAACTTTATAAATAAGTTATTTGAGTCATTGCAGAGATGCTTGGATGCAGTCCTCCAAGCTCATGGGAGTCATACACAATAATAATTATTTTCCCACTGCACCATGACTTTATACAGTATTCTATACTGTACATTATTTCTGATAAGTGACAAGACTTTTGTCTAAGCAAAGTCAGATCTTACTGTCCTAAATAATAAAAATCGAGCCATGATCATGTTTTATTTTGGTAAAATAAGGTTAATCGTCTTCAACTTCTGATACCAAATGATCAACTAGAACTCAAGTTATTTTTTGTTGTTCCTAAAACTTTGATAGGTGACAAGACTTTTGTCAGGTAATATATACTGTATGATAGTGTATTTTGTGTTATGTTTTGTTTCTATTTTTAGGTGTGACTTTTTTAGCCATTCTTGGTACATTACAGTAATGTTTATTAATTTGCATTGCTCTTAAAAACAAATAAATTAAACTACCCAGCAAAACTTACATCTAATGGACATAAACAGCTTTAGTCTAAATGGACTAAAACAAGGCTAAATTTGGGCTGTCGGTGAAAATCTAATAGAAGTCAATGAATAGCCCAAAATCGGACTAGTCATCAAATACACAGGAACGAATGACTATACAAGTGAAGTCTGTCTGATCTTTGTATTTCATGACTAGCCTTGTTTTGGCTTGCTATTAGATGTATGTTTGACAGCCCAAATTTAGCCTTGTTGTAGCTAAGGTGTCTATGTTTAGACCTCAATTAAACATAAAATTGCTTGGTGGATACTTCCTTATTAATGGACCGTTATGTTGCTTAGTTACATGCCCTGTCAATCATCTCGCCACATCATGCGCAGTTCGTTCATATTTAATTACCTTCCTTATTGGAGATTAATGCAGCAGGTTAATTTGCAATTCACAAGTCTTTTATGCAAAGAAATCTCCTCAGATCTTTGCATTATTATGCATTCAGAAGTTAATTTCCAAACACATTTTTATAAAAGTTCACATTGTTATTAAATATGGACTGTAACATGGAAAACACGATTTTGTGATGTGTAAATATTTTCCATTTTCTTAGGTCAGATATTAACAGTCATTCAGACATCTTTATCTAAGCCTGGACATTTGGTCTCGCTCATCCCCCATGTTTGTGGTTTAACACTTTTTATACTCGTTTGTAGTTCTAATTGAATTCACGCCAAACATGTATTGTGGGCAGTATTAGCCCTTAAAGTACAAACTGTTCTACACTTTTTGTTTTAACGAGTTTCAGGTAAAAACCAAGTGATCTGAGGGAGTTTGTGAACTTCAGGAATCAGCTTTTCTCACTCTGGCTTTTCAGGCCAAAAACAGAAAGTGATAACAATAGCTTAAAACAACAAAAATCGTCATTCTTTTTGTTTTACACAACATTTTATACGGTTTTAAACATGTTTTAACATGTTTCAAGTGAAAACCAAGTGGTCTGAGGGAGACTGAACATTTGTCATTTTGTGCTCTTAGGATTCTGTTTTTCATGTTGTAAAACAGCCTTTCAGACCAAAAACAGAAAGCTTAAAACAATTTTGAAAAAATGTGACAAAGTGAAAACCATGTGATCTGAGGGTTTGCAATATGTGCCATTGTGCGTTTCAGGAATCAGCTCTGCTCGCTATTTCTACACTATTTTTACCGTAAATAATACTATGGTTTTGGACATACTAAAGGCTGGCTCACACTGTGCGATATTTTTTATTTATTTAAAAAAGAAATTAAAACCTGAACGATTGTGACATGTCACACTGTAAGATCTCAGCTATCATAAAGTCAGACTGAATGGCAATGTAGACGCGCCAAACACAAGAGAAAACCCCTCTGGAGTTTGACGTTATCCACCCGTGACACTTTCACTATCCTGCAGTCTGAAATGATTCCTCACAGCAAATGTAAACAAACTGTAGCGGCAATTTTGCACACAGTGCACCTCAATAATAAAACCAGGAAGGTGCTCCTGTTTAGTCCAAACTTCCTAAGGTAACAACAAACCTCATTAATTACCTTAAAAACCACCACAAAGTGGCTGTCGTCACAGGGTTGTTAGCTCAGGAAAATTCTGCTTTGCATTTTTCTATGCATTAAACATCACTAAAGCAGACAACATTTGTTTTATTAGTTAACCAAATATTCGATAAGATTCTTTTTTTCTTTTTTTTTTTTTCTGACGCGTTTACCCTTTCATGTAGACAGAAGACAGTGTCAAATTGTTTCAATGGAAAAAAAAAAGTCATTGTTGCGCCGTGGGTATTCAGGTTCGTTTTCATCAATCTGAAAATTAATAAAAGTTTCAGATCAATTAAACTAATAATTTATTATAGGCTATTCTTTCGACACCAATACAAAAGCTAAGATTATGAATGACAGAGTGTAAAGCAGTCTCTCCTGCGTGCTTCAGCAGCGCGTCCCGCTGTTTGTGAATGAGGAGGTGGAGAGAATGTGCTGTTTAGTTTCATCTCAAGGTAGACTGTCTAAATAAAACTAACACCGAACTGCTCATCACACTTAAAGTTAAACTAAAATGCACAACTCTTGTTGGTTGCATCCGCGGGATGCACAATGAACCTATAACACGCCATTCTTTTAATTCGATAATCATATGTGAACCAACCGCAGATGCTTTGTCATGTTGGTCGTGACACTGCTTTATAACTTAGCCTATTAGTTCATTACAATAATTACACTTAGCTTACACTTACCACATGTAGCCACTCTTTTGAGCACATTTTGCGGTTCATCTCTAACCAAATGTTTAGATTATTATTGAAGGTGCTCTCCAGCGGCGAAGTTCTTTGCAGAGTAATGAGTGAAAAAAATGTGCATGCAGAAATTGGACAAGAGGAGGAATCAATTTAAATTATATAACAAGTATCTTAGTATCTAATCCAAGTTTTAGTTGTATTTTTTATTTTATTTTTATTTGTGGATGTGAAGTTTAATAAGAATAGATTACACACACACACACACACACACACACACACACACACACAAAGGAATAATCGTCATTATTAATCATGATTAACATTTTGAACAAAATAATCGTGATTATAATTGTTTCTGTTATCGTGCAGCCCTATACTAGTTATTCATTATATTTTGAATGAATGGTGATCTTTTGTTTGATAGTCACAGGATCCCCAATCAAATCTCATGGTTTCTATTGCAACAAGCAACTTGTCATTGAAAATAAGGAAAAATGTTTTTTTGAGCAGCAAATACAGAATCAGCTTTGTGTCATAAAACTAAATTACATTCAAAAAGTCTACTTCGATGAAAAACAGATTGTGTATTGATCTTCAACCAAAGGTCGATGTGATCCAAATACAGTATATATACACATTCACTCATAAAACAAAAACAAAAAGATTCATTGTTGGAACTTAATTTAATCATGACACACATTTCAGCTCATTTGAATCACGTTGTTTCTACTTATTGTACACAAATGTAACCTTTATTTGTATTTATCAATTTATATTGAAGTTAATTTTTGGGAATTAAACCCATGATTTTATAGTTTTTTTGTGGCACAATCTGTTAGAGCCTCATCTGAAAATGGCAAAAAAAAATATAGGGCAGAGCGATATGACAAATCTCCTATCACGATATACTCTGTCTCATATCCCAATATCCATAAATATCTAAATATATTAAATTAGTTCATATTGACAACATGGAAAGGACTATTTATTTTTGACATTTTCAAGTATGATTGTTTGTCTCACTTTTGGCAGAACCTCTGGTCAAATGTTTGATTATGTAGATATATAAAATTTATATTTATGAAATATTCATTTTTAAAATAACCATTCAGGCCCTACATAAAATATTAAACATTAAAATGCAAAATGTAAACCTTGTACTTTGAATCTTGCAACTATTTTCCACCATGCTGTTATTCAAATTTCTGCCTGCATCCAGATTGGTCACCCAAATGATGAATGAAATATTACCTTAAACATGTATTTTGTTTGGTACAATGACACCTTGCTATAAATGATAAACTTTAATTTTGTCAATGCAATATTTAATATCATATTGCACAGCACACTGCAAAAGGTGATTTGTGCTAAGTTAAAAAAAAGCTCAACCCCAAATCAGAAAAAGTTTGGACAGTATAGACTTGTTTTTCATTGCAGACGATACAACAGCGCATTAATTAAAGTGTTTCTCATGATTTTAATTGTTTCTTTTCAAAATTAACACATAGTCCAATTTTGGTTCTTGCAACACATTAAAAAAAAATTGGAACAGTAAAGCATTACCACTTTGTAATTTTGCGATTCCATTCAAGAACACTTAAAAGACATTTAGGGACTGAAGACACCAAGGGATGAAGTGTTTTAGGTATAGTCTTAAGGTGAGCAACAGTGCAGGGCCTTCATTGTCACATTTTGCACTTCAAAATGTGCCACACATTCTCTACTGGAGACAGGTCTGGACTGCAGGCATGCCAGTCAAGTACCGGTGTTCTCTTCCTCCATGTGCATATTGTATATTATATTTACAAAGGAAATAAGGTTGACCAGACAGAACATGAAATATTTTGGGTTCATATTGTTTGCACTATAATCTTTTTTTATTTACATTTTCAATACTGTTCCAACTTTTTGTGATTTGGGGTTTTAGAATTTGCATAATTGTCAACTTAAGTTTCAAGTTATGTTTTTAATTTATTTTTAAGTAAAGTCAACCTGTTGCTTTTAAGGCAATTGGTTTACTCATTTTAAGTAACTTACTCGCAAAGCAATGTAGAAAGAATGTTCTAAAAGGTTAAGAGGACATTTAGGGATGCAATGAGATTTCTTTAACTTTAACTTGTGACATTTGATTCAGGATATCAGTGTATTTCTCAGGAATAATGTATTTGGATTGGATTTATTGTCTGGCAGATTCATGGGTGAGATATGAGCTGCAAAGGAAAATATATTTTTAGTTTTTAAGCCAGATATTCTGTGACCTTACACGCGGTTCCTTGATCTTTAAAAATGACGATGCAAATCAGATCATGAACCACTGCTTTCAGCTCTGATTGTCTGGAAATAAGACAGAAACTCGATTCTAATTTGGTGAAAGTTAATCCTCCTCCACCCCTGCTCTCTCCGAGCCGGATATGTTGCTTGAATTTATTGCCAGCTAACGTTCCCACACCTGCCACAAGATTCATGTCTAATCTGTTGTTATTAGACATGACAACTCATGTTTTTTTTTTTTTTTATCTTGTTTTTGTCTTTTGTTTTGTTTTGTTTTGGTCTTGTCTGTTTTGTGTTTTTGTTTTGTCCTTTCTTGTTTTTTCTTGTCTTGTGTTTTTTTTTCTTGTTTTGTGTTTTCTCTTGTCTTGTTTTATGTTTTGTCCTGTCCTGTCTTGTTTTGTTTTGTCTTGTTTTTTTTTTCTTGTTTTGTCTTTTGTGTTTTGACTTGCTTTGTGCTGTCTTGTGTTTCTCTTGTTTTGTTTTGTGTTTTGTCTTGTTTTGTGTTTTGTCCTGTCTTGTGTTTTGTTTTGTTTCGTCTTGTCTTTATGTTTTGTCTTGTCTTGTTTTGTGTTTTGTCTTGTCTTTATGTTTTCTCTTGTCTTGTCTTGTTTTGTGTTTCATCTTTTTTGTGTTTTGTGTTTTGTCTTGTTTTGTGTTTTGTCTTGTTTTTTATCTTTCATCTTGTTATTTTCTTTTCTTTTCTTTTATTTTATTTTATTTGCTTTCTGAAAGAATATCAATTTTTTGCAGTTGGATAAAAAAGAAAGAAAATGTATAAGGCCATAAATGTAATAAAGCTATATACTTATTATATTACAAAAAATGTAAATGCAGTGACTAACAAATTTATTAGACCACTTGTCATTAGGAAGAGAAATTACAAATGTTTAAGGTAAAAACGCTATTATAGAAAATAGACAAATATTAAACTTTAATAATCTCAAGTTAAATGTATTTAAAGAGTTTGATTGCAAAACGCGATAAACAACATTTTTTAAGACATTTGGATTTTATGATCGGAAATCACTGTTCAGATGTACCCTTATCTATGTGTGAATTGCTGCCATTAACACAATTTAAGAATGAACATTTTAGGCCTACTACAAAATTCATTTTTTCACAAAACGCGATATCTGCCAGACCAGTTTCTTTGCAAAATGCGATATAACATTTATATAGCATATAATATTATAGAACAGTTATATACGCGAGCGCAGCATCCCCTGGGAGGAGAGTCACCGCCGGCGAAGTGCTCCGAGTTTGCTCATTGATTTAACGATAATATCAAAACAAAAAAAAACATATGTTTTTAAAAAGAGGATTCACTAGGCTAACTAAAAACGTTTGCCATTTAATTGTAGGCGAGTTGTTAGTCACAGGCTACGTCCATCTGTCAGTCAGAGAATCAAAGCTTCAGAGTCGAGCAAAACTCATGGATTTTGATGACGGATTGGAGCCGGTCATTCCAGCTGCATAATAATAATGATAATAATAATGATAACATTATTATTATTATTATTATTATTATTATTATTATTACAGTGAAATAAGTCATTACATATGACAGGACGAGGCGAGCTTGTATCCGCGGAAGGAGCCTCCACTCTTTCTGTAACGAGCTACAAGTCGTTTATTTAACTAACTTAATCTGTTTAAGGATGTTTAAGGATGGTTGAAACGCTAAACATCCTGCAGTTTGGCATGCTTTTTGACTTATTTATGAACTATTTATGGACATAAAATTCAATCAAAAATATCCTGGATTTGAAGAATATGTGTTCCTGGCCTTCACTGAGCTCAAGTAATAGTTTAACGTACAGAAATTGTGAATAAAGTTGATTGTTGATGTCTTCAATAATAATGTCAAATAACCAACATTTCTCAAAATGGATATATCTCGTTTTGCAACAAAACTCTTCATTTTTTTTGTATGCAAAATTAGAGTCCGCACTTTCAACTTTGCTAGAAATTCAGAAATCAATCAAGCATTACATTCAACCATTAAAAGCTATTTTACTTTGCAGTACCCCATGTAAAAAAAATAAAAATAAAACAAAATAAAATACATAAGCATGTGAATGACAATGTAAAATTAAACTTTTTTCTGCCTTTCTTGTAAAAATCTATTTGAAAATACAAAAATAACAACAATTATATTTTAACATTAGAAACAATACTGTAAATCAAACCTCACATACATATGGTCTAATCAAGTTTACGATGGGATGTTGCTCTGGAAATTGCAATATGTATCTAGCAGGAAGTCAGAATGTTCAGAATGATATCCTGAAACTCGGTTCATGCCCTCAAGGACCTCTGAATTGATCTTTCCAGTGGCTCAGACCTCCAGAGAATTGGAGAGTTAACACGCTGCTAGCACTGTTTGCTTTTCATTATGTCAGTAAAAGAGAACTGTGTATTTTAAAGCACTAAATTGAATTGGGAGAGGGAACAGCTTTAACTTGTGACAGTCATGAAAGTTTGAGTCGTTGTGATTGAGTTAACATTCCAGGTTGAGACACGGGGACCGTTGTCATGCTAAGTGCTGTGGCGTGATGCTGCTTAGCATAAAGTCAAGTTTAACCCTTTACCTGTCTAAATGCCGCCATAGAAAAGGAAATAACTGGGTATTTAAATTTTTGTTTTTGCTTTGGCTTTTGGGTTTTGTTTTTGGTTTTGTTTTATTTTAGGTTTTTTTTTTTGCTTTTGTTTAGCTTTTTGCATGGTTTTGTTTCTGGTTGTTTTTATTTTTATTTTGTCTTTTTTGTCTGTTTTGTTTTGCTTCGTTTTATTTTTTTATTTTTGCTTTGTTTATTTGGTTTTGTTTTGCTTTCATTTTTGTGTTTTTGTTTTGTTATGTTTTTGTTTTTTTGTGTTGCTTTGTTTTTTATTTGCATAGTTTTGTTTTGTTGTTTTTTTTATTTTGTGTTTTTTTAAATAAAGATCCAAATAATTGTAAAAAAAAAAAAACTTTTAATTGAAATCAAATTCTAATAAAAACATTATCATTTACTAAATTCCCCGTAAAATGAAAACAAAAGTTTTTTTTTTTTTTTTAATTTATTTTTTAAGTTAGTATTTGCACTTTAGCCTTAATAATATCTACAGTGTAAGTTTGTAAGCTCCAGAACAAGGGCAAAATGGTCATTAAGAATATATAAACACCAAAAGCTTGCAGTTTATCACCTCCACTTAAATGAATAGGGATTCTTGGAGGATGAATGAATGGATTTTTTTGATGCCAACTCACACTTCAGTTTTCTCATCAAATCTTTTGACCAATCAAATGCTGTCTAGTTTCTGACATGTCCCACCCTTTTTAAGTCACTTGCCATTTGCTTTTCATTTGATGCGCTTAAGCTCATCCACTTTTACTGGCAGAGCTGTCAACAAAAACATTGACAGTTTTTTTATTAAAGGGGAGAAGCTGCTCTTTCTTGCACTGTCTTTATTTTTCAGTTGAAATTACATCACATATCTAACAAAAATGCACATTTCAAAGCACTTCACAGGAACTTTAAACATTTATTATTTCTCTCAAATGTGTAGCATTCAACCACCAAACCTTATTTCGTATTAAGGATTGTACATAAATAACTAATGAATTTTTAAAAAGTACACTATGTATGTAATGCCACTATCTTGTTTTTATATAATCTTTTTTTGTGCATTTATGTCAGATGTTCGTGTTTAATCCTTATGTTCATCTCTTTTTACATCTTACAACACAACACCATAACACAACATAACACAATATCTTCAAAATGCTGAGCTATAGGAAGTTAAAGACCATTTTAAACCCAAAAGCAGGTTCAGCGGTAATTGGCCCTTAATTCAGTATTCTGAAGTCTTATGAAATATAAATAGAGTCTGAATAGAGTTTGGGGAAGGGATCAAGTTGCATCTTTGTTTTCTCATTTCCTCCACTTAATATATCACCTTTCTCTGCCTACTGCTTCCTGTCTACCACTGATATCACTTGTTCTTGGTTTATTTCTTTATTTAACATCATAGTTATCTTTTACATCTGATGTCAACCTTGTAACCACATACTCAGAATTTGGACACATACTTTCAAAAGGAAAATGCAGTCAATGTTTATTCACCCTCATTTCATTTGGAACTCGTGTTTTGGGTTGTAATGCTCTGTAACATACAAACAAATGACATAAATCCAACCAACTCAACCCAAGCCACTCACCAACTCATTACCCTTCTTCAACCTTTTACATTTTAGAGAATCAGAACTATTGAACGGCAAATAATTTTGAGCTGGTAACAAATTACAGATGGGACATTTGCAAATGTCAGAAAAAAATTCTGTTCAAGGAAACACTGCAGTCTAGTGACAGCATGACGCAAAACAAACATGCATTATGGGAGATGTAGTTTGTATGATATGAATCAGAATGGACTTTCATTATAAACACACATCACACGTCAAAACACCACATCACTCGCTTTAATTTACACTTTAATTATGTTTAAATATCTTGAATTTGTGTGGAAGACACAATTGAAGTGAGTTCTGCATGTTGGCACAAGCGTTTCATGTATTACATATATTTGTGCTACCCCTGTTTGCAAATATGATGACTTTGTATGAAATCTACAAGCATGATTACTTACATTTTTGCATTTGATGTGAATCATACCTCGTGGATCACATGAAATGATATAATGGACTGGATGTGGGCACTAACCTCTAGACTATTTGGTATACACCTGAAAAGCGACACTGTAACAATACAATGGCAATACGCAACAATGAAACATGTTCGACTTGATCTCAAAGAAATTTTGTCGCTTCCTTGTGACAAACAGCCACATGCCAAGAAGCAAAAACAGGATCTGCTGCATGTCTTCTATTGTTGTTTGTGAGTCTAATCACATGTGGCGTCTATGTGTAAAAAACATGCGAGGGGCTACTTGCCATATATTGTCTATATTTATTCTATACTTAAATTTATTCTATTTAGTCTATATTTAAAATATTTAACTTGAACTTGCAAAAGTTGTAATGTGCAAATGACTAGTACAGTTTTCTTCTTTAATCGAGAATGATGCAGATTACAACTTTATGGCAAAGACCATTCTAGTAAGGGTTCTGTTGCTGGTGGAAACTGTATCCATCAATGGAAAGATGCATGAAGTCATTCTCTCCTCTGAAGGACTGAAATTCAAATAGAGATCCTGAATTGCACCACGTTTGATGTCATTGATCCTACAAAAAAAAATTGTCTCTGATGAAAAGCAAACTACAATGACACTTTGAGAGCTGCAGTGGATAAAAGGATATGGCATATGTAAAACACCAAACATGTTGTTTGACTTTAGAAGAAGACGTTCAGTTCATGATTTTTGTCAATGTAAAAGGTTGGCAACGTTTAAGTGATTAAAGTGCAGGGTTAATGGATTTATTGTTTCCCAAAGAAAGAAGCAATTCTGCCTGGAATGAGCCAACAGTAAATCCAGTTTTATTTCTTTCACAAACCTGCAGGCTTGTTACAGATTCCTTGCTATATACTGTAGCTAATGGACACCCATGAACAACATCTGCTTTGACACTGTGTTGTAGCCGAGGCCTGGAGTTCATATTGTCGACATGTCAATAAGATGCCGTTTTCTCCATTGAAACAAATACTCATCGCATGCACAGACATCTACTGTATCTAATCAAAATATAGATAGAGCAAGTCTTTATTTTACAAATTATATACATAATAAAGAACTGTGCTTCTCACAATCTTTGAGAAGTGCCATTCATGTATTTTCAGGTGCACTCAGTCAGAAGACAATTGCCTGTGATATCATGTAATTTTGTTTTTGATCATCAGTATGATGTAGGGTAGTTAAAATACTATTTCTACAATATAGTTCTAATGATATTTATACACAATTAAACTAGTGTGCAACTTAGCAAAACTGATACTAAAATTGTTTTAAATTTGGTTTTGTAGTTCTGCTCCATATATATATATATAT
>CAIGQQ010005419.1:16339-39210 GCA_903798035.1 Danio albolineatus
AACAGCCATATTTATTACAGAAATAAAAACACAAGCATGTAAGTGCCATTTGAATTTTAAAACAATCAA
This sequence comes from Danio albolineatus, assembly GCA_903798035.1. Lineage (NCBI taxonomy): Eukaryota > Metazoa > Chordata > Actinopteri > Cypriniformes > Danionidae > Danio > Danio albolineatus. Next base: position 16,409 of record CAIGQQ010005419.1, read on the forward strand.
TGCCAACAACAAACAAAAATTATTTCCATGTTGGATTCTAAGTGAACCACAAAAAAATCCAAAATACAGGCATTGCAAATATGGAAATTGGAAAATTATAATAATAAAGTATTGAATACAAACAATTGAATTCATTGTAAAGTTGTTTTGCGAGTTGAGAACATTAATTATAAAGTAGAAACAATTTTGCTTAGTCCTCCTTAGCATTTTGGTAGTTGCTAAGACAGTCCAGTCTGTTGACATGTGACCTAAGAGTGAGAAAAGTCTCTCACAAGCAGAATCACAGAATCAGCATGTGAATTTCGGTGCTTTATTTCTGTGCCACTGGTGCTGTGACAAGGACGCAAGAAGCACCAAGGGGTACATCAAAGTCACGTACTAAAGACTAGACTTCTTACATGGACTTTGGTCACGCCATCTCTAAACATTAAATTCTAAACTGCTTTGAGCGACTGTCTGCGATGTTAGGCATTTAATCTTGTTGTTAGGATATCCACACATACACAAACACTCTCTCTTACACACACACACACACACACACACACACAGACAATGCGGGCAGTACAGCGAGCTCACACGGTATAAGCGACTCCCTTCAGAGTCATCAACGCGCACGGTCGCGTTCATCAAATTTGCTCTGGGCGAACGGTGATCACGCCGCCCTCAACCCAAAAGTGAAAAAGAAAGTGATCGGTTTGCGGATGAACGTGCGGACCGGGAGGGAGGGAGTAGGTGTCGCGGATTAAGCTGGATTTATACTTTGGCCTGGCGCCGCATCGCGCGCCTCCGTTGAGTGTGCGCGCGCCTCGAGGCTTTCATACTCACTGAGGGAGGGGTTAGGTGTCGCGGATTAAAGTGAGGACCAGGGGGTTCGCTCACCATTCTGCCGCCCTTGTCGGCCACCTAGGTCGCCTCTGTGGACGTGCCAGCCCTGAACACACGTCGGTCACAACAGAAAATAAGAAAAAAGTGCCACTGCGTTAAATGCGTGAATTTTTTGAACGCGTTAAATATTTCAAATTAATCGGCGTGCGTTAACGCGCTAATTTTGACAGCCCTAATATATATATATATATATATATGTGTGTGTGTAATTGTATTTTTTTTTCATGCGTAATGTTACAAACTAACCTGCGTTAATCTTACAAAGCATTGCAACAATATGTCCAAGTTGAAACTTAAAAGTATCATTACAAATTATCTTGTTCTTTTCAATTACAAAAGTAGACTGTCAATTATTCTAAAAAAATTGAAGTCTACATTCATACTTTTCAGTCAATGAGTAATTCATGTAGAGAGCGATGGATGGATGGATTAATGAATTGATGGACAGTCAGTGAGTGATTCAGATTGATAATTATGGACGATTTATTGATATAAAAATAAATGGATGAATGGAAAGAAGGACAATTTATGTATGGGTGTATGGATTGTTTTGATGGATAGATTGGATTGGAGGGTATATGGATGGTTAAAGGGATGAATGGGTGCATGGATAGAGTGTATACGTTGATGGATCATTATAATTTTGTCAAAATGTGTAAAAATCGTTCATGCTTTATTTGTGCCTTATTACATTATATTTTTCAAAAAAGTCACTTCAACCATTTCCTCCCTAGTGGAAAGATTTTTATTTATTATTATTATTGAAAGAATGTTTAAATAAAGAGTAAGAATTCAGTATGGAATATCTCACTCAACTGTTTAATACAGTTGAATAAATGGCATTTATATAGGAAAAAAACCTTATAAATTCAAGTTTTGCATGCAGTAGTTAACTTTAAAGGTGCCAAAGAGTGCACTAATACAATGTGCTAAATTGTTATCTGATATCATAGAAGATATGTGGCATAGATGGGTGTGAACATTTTACAGAAACTGTTGTCCATTTATGACTGTATTATGGTTGTATAATGTTGGAACAGTCTGACATTGCAATAATTCATTTTTCTGTGATATAAATTGTGATATGACCACACATTCAATAACTTTTTGCAAACCAATCTTGAATTTACATGGATTGGGGTGATTTTGTAAAGGTGTGAATCATAAAAAACAATAAAGAAATTGCAAGAAAAAATTATTACAAGAGAATTGAGCAAAGACAAAAGTAAAATAAACAGTGCTTTATGATTTTATATGAGTTTTAATAATAATTCAATAAAATCATTCCTCATTAAAGTTACAAATGTTGTACATTTTTGTGCCTGAATGCTTCAAACTTGGAATGCCTTTAAAACACATACAAATTATGTTTCACTCTGTTATAGATATAATATTATGGAAAATATCTAATTGCGAGTTTTTTGACAGATATTGTGATTTGATTTGTGATTTTTATTTTGTGGTCAAGCTTCAGTTTAGTAATCTTTATTGAAGTACCTTACAGCTAAAATGCAGTGTGTCAGTTAAAAAAAGGAACTGAAAAGATATTAACTTACTATTAACAATTTATTCAATTTTTTTTAATAGATTCAGAAATTAAACACTTCAACACATTTATTTAACGAAAATTAAATAAAACGTATATATTTCATATGCAACCTCTTGCGATTAGCTAATCGCAATACTTCAAATCACGATTACAATTCAATTTTGATTAATCGCACAGCTTTATAAACTACAGTGCATCTGGAAAGCATTTTTTTATGTTACAGCCTTATTCCAAAACAGATTCAATTCATTAATTTCCTCAAAATCCTACACACAATTCCCTAAAATGACTTTTTTACCCATTCTTCTTTGCAGTACCTCTCAAGCTTTATCAGGTTGGATGGGAAGCAATGGTGCACAGCCATTTACAGATTTCTTCAGGGATGTTTAATATGATTTAGGTCCAGGCTCTGGCTGGGCCACTCAAGGACATTCACCGAGTTGTTGTAAAGCCACTCCATTAATATTTTGGCGGTGTGCTTTGGGTCATTGTCCTGCTGGAAGGTCAAAAGCTCTCTGAAGCAGGTTTTCATTCAGGATGTCTCTGTACATTGCTTCATTCATCTTTCCCTCTATCCTGACTAATCTTCCAGTTCCTGCTGCTGAAAAACATCCCCACAACATGATGCATGCTTTACTGTAGTGATGGTATTAGCCTAGGGATGAGCGGTGCCTGGTTTTCTACAAACGTAACGCCTGACATTCACTCAAAAGAGTTCAATTTTAGTCTCATCAGTCCAGAGAATTTTGTTTCTTATGGTCTGAGAGTCCTTTTGGCAAATTCCAGGTGAAGGAGTGGCTTCTGTCTGTCCATTTTACCATGCAGGCCTGATTGGTGGATTGCTGCACAGATTTTTGTCCTTCTGTAAGGATCTCCTCTCTCCACAGAAGAACGCTGGAGCTTAGACAGAGTGACCATCAGCTTGTTGATCACCTCCCTGACTAAGGCTCTTCTCCCCCGATCAGGAAGAGTCCTGGTGGTTCCTAACATGTTTCACTTATGGATGATGGAGGTCACTGTGCTCACTGCAACTTTCACAGCAGCAGAATTTTTTTCTGTAACCATCCTCAGCCTTGTGACTTGAGACAATCCTGTCTCAGAGGTCTAAAGACAATTCTTCTGTCTTCATGCTTGGATTGTGCTTTGACATGCACTGTCAACCCTGAGACCTTACATAGACAGGTGTATGCCTTGTCAAATCATGTCCAATCAACTGAATTTACCACAGGTGAACTCCAATTAAGCTGCTGAAACATCTAAAAAATTATCAGTGGAAACAGAATGTATCTGAGCTCAATTTAGAGCTTCACAGTAAAGGCTGTGAATACTTATGTACATGTGATTTATTTATTTTTTATTTTTTTTTCAGGTGTTTTTTTTATATATATATAAATTTGCAACAATTTCAAAAAATCTTTTTTCACATTGTCATTATGGGGTATTGTGTGTAGAATGTTGAGGAAATAAATTAATTTAATCCATTTTGGAGTAAGGCTGTAACATAAAAAATTTGGAAAAAGTGATGCGCTATGAATACTTTGCAGCCTGTGCAGTAAGCAGACGCGGATGAAGCGCAAAGGATTTACATATGAAGTTAACACAAAGATGCAATTAGACATCCTGTGGTGCAAATTGGGTGTTTTGTGCGTTTGATGTGCTTCTGACTGCAAAAAATGTGAGTAAACATAAAAAACGGAGCAGTGTTCAGACTGCTGGACTTGACCGAATTGAATTATTTGTGCTTTACAGGTATGGCTGGTATTGTTTTCATGAAATCGATAGGTGATTTCGTTTAACTCTTTCTCTGCAGTTAACTAAAAAAACCAAAACGCTTCCCGGCGACGAGTTTTACAGCAATCCGTGTATTAGGTGTATTATGGTAGGGGAGGCCCAACCTCTCAAGCTCTATCAGGTTGGATGGGAAGCGACAGTGTTCAGCCATTTTCAGATCTCTCCAGAGATGTTCAATAGGATTTAGGTCCGGGCTCTGGCTGGACCACTCAAAGATTCACTGAGTTGTTGTGAAGCCACTTTTGGATATCTTTTCTGCTGGAGATACTGTTGTCCTAAAATAAAAAAAATCTTACACTTACCTTAGGAATGGTATAGCAGAAAATTTTGGCAGTTTTAAAACCTTGACTTTCCAAACCTTTGTATACCTTGAAGACGGTTATCGTCCTATGCCTAGATGTCTCTGTACATTGCTGCATTCATCTTTTCCTCTATTCTGACTAGTCTTCCAGTTCCTGCAGTTAGCTACAGAAAACTAAAATGCTTTTATTAATCACAAAATTTTCCACAAATTTCTGGGAATTACCACCACAAAATCAGCCATTTTTATCATGAAAAATCACAAAAAAACATACTATATTAAGGAGGAATATACGGATACAAGGTGCACATCTCTGATTAAAAAATAAATAAATAAATAAATAAATAAATAAATAAATAAATAAATAAATAATATTGCTTTTAATTTGTTCTATTCAAAACTACAGAATACATCAGATTCCAATTATGTGTCAAAAGAAGTTAAACAAAATGTTTAGTCAAAATTGCCATTCTATTATTCTTATTTTCAGTTGTAGAGGTTTGAGACGAGTTACTTTACTTTTGAAAATTGGTTCAAATTAAGTTTTTTTTTTTTTTTTTTTTTTTTTTTTTTTTTTTTTTTTTTTTTTTGCAGCGGAGGACATTTTATGAATGCTTCCGTACCTGCTCCCTTTTCCCAATAAGTTCAAAGTTTGATTTCTCGTCTGACCTCTTTAAAGTCTCAAATCTTCAACAAACACTTTTTAAAGTCACATGAAATTGTTGAATTGAAATGGAGCCGCATCTGGAACACAAACTGTTGGTTTGTTTTCTTCACAGTTCAGCAGTGGGCGTGGGTTTCTATGGAAACAGCGAAACCAACGATGGAGTCTACCAGTTGACTTACTCCATTTACAATGCCAATCACACACTGGGTGGCATCGGCAGTATGGTAAGAGTTTCGCTTCCTTCACCTGTCACTCACCATGTTGTCTCATTTTCATTGAAATTGCCTGAGGAACATTGTGATTAAAACCCAAATCTGAATTTTGGCCTGTTATATGCTACATGCAGGAAAACACTACGAGCTGGGGCCTCAGGGGTTTTTTAGCTTTTGCTGCTGGAATATGACTGTATCATGTGATGAGTGACACGCACTCACATACATATATGCAGGAGTGCTACGCTTCTGCCAGGGAGTTGGAGTCATAGTGACTTTCTTCATTTTAGATTCCAGTTTTTGAGAAGTCTTGAGCTGGAGACTCTCTCTAGAGATGCAAACACATCCAGCTGGTGTTTATATTCATGTTTGTAAGGAAGCGAAAGCAGAATGCGCACAGACAAGATTGGGATTATCTGTTCATCTGCATTAAAGAGGATTAAAAATCTGTCTGTACATCCTTTCGTTCATCCGCATCCCACTGATGAACTGGAAATGTTTGCGAGCGTCCTGCTGGTCACGTTTTATTTCATTTAATTTTCATTTAATACTGGTAGCTCAATGTTTTATCATATTACCACTTGCTAATATGCTGATCTTGTATTATGCGGTAGCTCTGGGTCACATACTGATCGTTCACCAAATATTTTCTTTATTTAAATTAAGCAACATTATGAGTGTTTAAATTATTTGATTCCACTTTAAATTATGAGAACCAGGTGTAAATGATAGATTTGTTTTGCAAATTTTTAATGACTTCAGTATGAGGCCAGATTTAAGGGGTTTTCATGGGTTAAAAGGATAAAGCTCTAATACAGCTTAGATTATAATGTTCCACATACATTAGAATGTGCCCAGTTTATTATGTTTTTTTCTAAGCAAATTGAGACTACCATATGAAAAATTGTGACTAAAAGTGATTAGTTGACTTTAAAGTAAAAGTAAAATCATTGCCTTACAAGTATAATTCTATAAAAAAGTTAACAGTTTTAAATTTACAATTTGGTTTACTCACTTTTTAAAGTAAAGTAACTAATAAGCCTGTCACAATATCTATTTTCTGTCGTATGATATATTGTACCAAAATATATTGTGACAAACAATATTATTGTCATTTTAAGACAATTTGTCATTTGTAATTTTTTGCCACTCATTATATGATGTCAGAATGACAATAGCATCACAATGAAAGTACACTCTTCCAAAGAACACATAATACATTGTCATATTAACATTTTAATATTGAGGCATTCGAATCAGAATGTGAAAAGGCATATACTAAATGAATAATAACAAGTGCAAGGTAAAAAGTAGCAGAGGTTGGGATATCTGCTGACAGATCTATTTTCAGTTGTCAAACACCCACATGAAAATATTGATTCGTTCATTCATTGAATCGTTTTTTTTTTTACGGCTTTATTAATCAGGGGTCGCCACAGTGGAATGAACCGCCAACTTATCCAGCATACGTTTTACTTAGCGGATGCCCTTCCAGCCACAACCCATCACTGGGAAACACCCATACACTCTTGCATTCACACACATGCACTACAGCCAATTTAGCTTATTCAATTCATCTATACCGCTTGTCTTTGGACTGTGGGGGAAACCGGTGTTCTGACGATCTGTGCTACCTCATCAGAATGTGCTACCGGTAGCTTAGTCTGTCATATTTCATCTAAAAAAGCACATCTTATCAGCACATGTTAGCACATCTTATCAGATTCAAATGTCTATCAGAAAGAACTACCACAGTAAATAAGGATGTAAAAACAGGGGTAGCACATATTGTCAGATTCAAATATCTATCAAAATTAACTACTACTCCAGTGGTAGTAGTAGTTCTACTTGAACAATGTAAAAAAAGGCGTAGCAGCTTCAAATGTCTGTCAGAGTAAACTACTGCCTTTTTATTTATTTTTTTATTTCATTAGTTTTATGTTCAATTTGTTTATTAGAGTTGTTGTTCATTCAGATTGACCTTTGAAGATGACAAAATGAGCTACCCCTGTTTTTACTCCCTTCTTTAAGGAGATAGTTCTTTCTGATAGACATTTGAATCTGATAAGATGTGCTAACCTTGTTTTTTTAGATGAAATATGACAGATTGAGCTACCGGTAGCACATTCTGATGAGGTAGCACAGATCGTCAGAGCACCGGAGCACCCGGAGGAAACCCACTCCAACATGGGGAGAAAATGCAAACAGAAATACCAACTGAACCAGCTGAGGCTCGAACCAGCGACCTTCTTGTTTATGTATGGATATATAAATATGTATGTAAATATAAATATGTATGTATATAAAAGTAATTTTTCAGCTTTTCAATTTAAACGCCCCTCAAACATTGTTTCCCGCTGCATATCTTGGATGTGTAGGCTTTGTGCTTCAACATATGGCAGGTTTATCATGGTAAACTGAGAATTCAGTTAGCTCGCAGGCAGAACATTTCTCCTCAACCTGCTTTGATGTTCATTACCTGCTGGCAGTGTGGTGACAACCTCTGTTCTTCTAATACTCTGCTTCACAGAGCTTCCTTCCGTCACTCAGTTTCTGCCAGAGTGTATTTGCCTCGCTGGTCCATAATGCATTGCTTCACGGTTGAGCGATCATATCTAAATGAGCTGTCTAGAACAGACTTTTCACTGTTTGCTGTAACTAAAACAACATTCAGAATGCAAGATCAACAAACAGCCACTGGCTCCACTAAAACGGCATAAATCCAATTTCAGCTCTCGTGGAAAAAGTCTCTTTTCAAATTGAAAGGCAAAGAGGACCGCGTCTGAAGGCCAGGCTTGATTGCACAACTGAATTCATGAATGTTAAAGTGATTGGGAGAGTGAGGAGGGAGTTTTCCGAGTTGCCAAGCTCTTAAAACAGCTCCTGCCAATGGTTGCGTGCCAGAAAAAAATTGCAGTTGCAACTATGAGTAAATGGCTGTGGTGATTGCCATTTCATGCGGTGTCCACAACTTCCACAAGGCTGGGAATCTAAAGCTTCAATGCTCTTATGAATCTTAATCTTTATCAATCTTAGTGATGTCTTAACCATGTCGAAATTCGAAAATATTCAAAAATAATTCCAAAGAGTCATGCATTTCGCTCAAGAAAAAAAGTAATGAGTGATTATTGCAGAGAAGAAAAGAGGTTTCACCATAGACTGTGTAAACATATGGACGTAGTGTCTAGAGCTGGGCAAAACAAATGGACTTTTTGGTTCATCGTCGTTTAATCCATGGTTGTTTTGATATCGATTTTCAAAAGTCGTGAATCAATCTTTTGATCGATTGACTTATTTATTTAATCTAGAACTTATATTGAAAATCTAGAACTAAGAACTGAGAGTGTCAATCACTTGTTCATTAAATGTTAAGCATGGCAAACATAGATTAACCCTCCACTTTAATGGCTCCTTAAAACAAAAAAGCAGCAGTATCACCATTGGAATCTGATATTTTCCATTCAGTTTTAGAAATATAAACATTTGTTATATATTGTATTCATGTAAATTCATAGAATCGAGAATCGAATTGAATAGAACATTTGTGAATCAAAATCGTATCGAAACAGGACATCTAAATCAATACCCAGCCCTAGTAATGTCTGAGACGTCACCTGTAGGTTTCTGAAGAATGCATAGAGGGGATACAGCTCTGGACAGAACATGATGAAAATTATTCATATTATTTATAAAATTACCAATTTGTTTATCAACATCAGCTTCTATATTGGATTTGTAAGTGAGACCAGGAGGTTGCTGCTTGAGTTTCTCCAGACATTAGCCTTTAAAATGAAGCAAAGAAGATGACCAGTCAGACTTCAGATAATATTAGTCTTTCAGCATGCAGGCTTTCTGTACTGTACTGTACTGTACTGGACTCATCAGTTAAATAAAATTATTTGTTTTATTTTAGACCGTGTGTCATTACATTGTAGACAATTCTAGTGCAGCTTATTCTGGCTGAATAAGATATCTAACTACTGTGGTCAATAGTGTAGTCATGCAAAACCAAGTAAAACTTTTATTGTTATCAGATGCATGTCTTGATTGTTGGGTTTCTGCCTGATTTCTTCCCATTTTCTCTCCCTTTCCAGTTTGCATCATTCAGTTTTACGGGCCTTATAGAAAGACTGATACTGGGATAGATTTCGGATGTCAACTTGGGCCCCTAGTGCTGAAAGCAATAAGTTCAAAATATTTCATGGTCATAACTTACATAGCACATAGGCAGCCAGATAGCAGCAATATTTCAGCGGTGACCTGACAGAAGCCTTCTGAATGCATTGATTCTCCTTCAGCTACAGCAGATCTGTCAGAAATCATTGATTGGAGACTGAGGAAGTTGACTTTAAACTTTGTTTATTTCTTTCTGGACAAGTTTTGAGCATATTACACTTGGAAACCACCTTAACATTAAAAATAGATGGCCAGCCAAAAGAAATCCGCTTCCTTGCTGCTCACTCTTTACACTGTAAATCATGAATGGGCAGCTTCGGTCCTGACGGGACAGTGTTCTGAAGAGTTCAGCTTCATCCCTATAATCAAACCTGAAAAATATAACCTAAAGCCCCAATCCCAGTGTAATTGTTTCTCAGTGGGGTGTAAAGGATTTTCACTATATACAGGAGACTTTGTGATTTTTATTCATTTTTTTTTTTTACTGCCCGGATCAACAATGTCTGTGTTTTTCACTCAGCTTTCATGTTAAAATCCCACACCGAATTACTTCACCTAATTTATTTTGACAGACTCCTAAGGTCATGTAGTGATTTAATTGCCTTATCTGAGATTCTAAAGAGATCAGTAAATCCTTTTTGACCATTGAAATGAACTGTAAAGTTACACTGTAATTTGCATCATAAAACAGACATCTCATGCATTAGAAATGACACTTAAACCCTATTCTGAAGAAGTTATTTCTCATGAGGACATCTGTAAAAGAGGAATTTAATGGCTCTACAGTAAGTAAACAAAGATACATTTGTGGTGAATGTCTGAGTTTGTAATTCTATGACCCCAGAATGATCCCATGATCATTCACATGCTCAGTCAGATACTAGTATTTATATTTTGGGATCCTCAAATCTGGGTCATGAGATCCACTATACTGCAGTTTAGCTCTAACCCTCAAAACCTGAGGTTCCCAACCCCCAGGTTGCAGCCCAGTATGGTGTGACAAATCAGTTGCAACCATGCTGCAAGAATGCAAAATTATTTTAAATGCAATCCCTCTTTATTGTGAGTTCCCCTTTTAAGAACTAATGTCCATATTTATAAAAAAAACTGTGAAAAACTGTGCAAAGCACGGACATCACTCTTAAATGGGTGCTCAGCCAAAAACTTACAAAAATGCAACTATATGTATCCAAAAAAGCGGCAACACCAAAGCTCCAAAAATACAAAATTTATTAATTTAAAAAGGCTGACACGGAGCGTGTAACATTTCTAGTCTCCGGCTCTTCATCAGACAGTGTTGATCACAATCAGGTGCTGTTACACGCTCTGTGTCAGCCTTTTTAATTTAATACATTTTGTATTTTTGGAGCTTTGGTGTTGCCGCCTTTTTGGATACATATTTATACACATCACATTACAGGCGGGAATCAACATGCTGCTCCACAACTTTTAGAATTCTAAACAATGTTTTCTATGAGCATAGGCACACCGGTGCAACCAATCGGCTTTTGTTTATGTTGCTTAGCAACGTATAGAAAACACGCATGTATAGAAAAGGTGTCCAGTATACGACACACTTAAGATTCATATAATACAGCATGAGCTGGAAACAAATATCTCTCAAGTTTCTTGCATTTTTGCAGGGAAACAAGCTCAGGGCTTGAATTTAAATAATATGGTGAGTTGTGTTATTCTGTTGTTGCATGTATTCATAGGATAGATGTGATTTATACCCTCCCCCATTAAGACAAATGTATCAATATGAACACCATTTGGGCACCTCTGCTCAAAAACAATGTGTTAGCAAGTGATATCATGATCGTCAGCTAATGACATTTTGGACATTTAGATAACAAAAGAAAATGGCTTTTGACTGCAAGTCAGTGATAAACCATGTAATAATAAATAAAAAATAACAACAACAACACTGCTACTACTGCTTATAATAATAACCATAATAATAAATAATAATAGTAGTGGTAGTAGAAATGGTGGTGGTGGTAGTAGTAGTAATGGTGGTGGTGGTGTTGATAGTAGGAGTGGAAGTGGTAGTAGTAGTTGTGGTAGTAGTAATAGTAGTAGTGGTGGTAGTAGTAGTGGCAGTGGTAGTGGGAGTGGTGTGACAATTTCTAAGGCACAAGAGGCATATTTTTCCAAAAGGATTTACAGAATGACTTGATGTGGATTCAGACAGCACATAAATGACTTCACAACCTTGGTGTTTGTTTACAACAAAAGGTATATATGCCAGGAAATGTGTGTGGGTGTACGCGTGTGCGTGTGTGTGCGTACTCGTGTGTGTGTGTGTGTGTGTGTGTGTGTTGCGGTGTTGCGTGAGAGAGAGAAAAAACATTGTGGATTCAAATGTCTACTACAATTAGAATAACAACAGACATCCACCACAAATTTATCTTCATCCAAAATGTGTTTAATGACTATAGAGCTATGGGCATTCTTCCTTTATAGATGTCTCCATGAGAAACAGTCATTGCCCAAATAGGTCTTCAGGATTGCTAGAAAGTTACATGCAGGTGTGACTGATACGTTTATACAAATTTATGTACATGATGTTATGTTTGGTCTGGATGACCCTAGGCAGCATTCAAATCTCATACTACTTGAGTACATACAACATTTGAATTTTAAACATACTTCCTGACTGTGAAAAAGTATGTTCAGTATACTACAAATGTGAATAGATGTAATTCGGACATATAACATCCACGCTGTCAGTATCACATGGGTAGTAGCCTCATGGGATAGTAAAGTGACCATTGGATACACACTTCAGAATCTTGACCAGAGTATTAGGTCATTGCGGTACTACTCTGCTTACATATTGTTTTTACTTACTATATTGTAGGAAAGTACTTTTATTTTATACAATGATAGTATGACATCTTCAAAACATCTGGAATCAAAGAACTAGACAAGTTTGCATTTGTTGCATTAAGAGTTTTTCCACTCTTGTGTTTGCTTCAGGAAACCTATCATGCCCCATGCATTCCTCTGGCACCCTGTGAGAATGTATTGGAAACAGTCAGTTATTTATATGCCAGTGAGCAAAAGTGCACCCATTAGCCTGCTAATGATGATCAGCAATTGACTTTGTTTCTGTTTGCAGGTGGGAAACTCATTGGGCAGTATGCAAGTTGGGCTGAAGGAGCATCTGGAGCGGTTGGATGAAATATTTTCTCCACGGGGAGACTACACTCAGACCCTGCGCTTCATGCAGCAGATGGCTGACAACATTATCCAGCAGCTGACAGCCATGCCAGACACAAGGAAAGTGCAAGTGGATTTGGCAGCTATCGCAGACAGAACTGCATTCATAGAGTACTACAGGTGAGCTGCCTAGAGCTAGTGGAGTAAACATGGCTTATTTACTTCACTGTGTGCTCTTGCAGTGTTTTTCAACATGTCTTGTGCCTCATCAGAGGTGAAAGACAAGAGCGTTCCTGGAGAGCTGCTGGTGTAGATGTAGGTCAGAAATGTCTCAGTGTTCCAGCATCATCTTCTTCTCAGACGTGACTTTAGTTTTCAAACTTTCACTCTCTCACTCATCATTGCGACTTTTTAAAAAATCTTTCTCCTGACCCTACTCCTCAAACATGTAACTTTATTTTTCAAACTTCTGGCCCTATTTACCATGACCTATGTTTTTATTATTGTGGTATATTGACCTCTTTTTCAAAATTCCTGCCCTACCCCTCAAATTTATCCTATTTTTCAGTTCTCATCCTACTCCTAAAACTTTACTTTTCAAGATTTCTATAACTTTTACAATCATGCCACCCTATTTAGTTAGATTGTTTTTATTATGCCTTGCCTCTCAAACATGTAGTACTGATTTGTACTCAAACATATAAGACCCTGTTTTTCAAAGATCTTGCTGTACCATTCAAGCATGTGACCCTACTGATCTAACATTTGACTGCTGACTTCAATCTTCTGGACCTTCTCTTCAAACACGTAACCCTGTTTTCAAACTTTTGAGTCTACTCTTTAAAAAAGTGAACCTGTTTTTTAAACGTCTGAGCCTACTTCTCAACCATTTGACCCCTTTTTTCAAACTTCTGAGCCTACTCCTCAAACATGTGACCTTGTTTTTCAAACTTCTGAGACTACTTCTCAAACATGTGACCCTGATTTTTGAAGTTCTTGCCAAATACAGAGTGGCAAATCTTAGTTCAGAAGAGGACAAATTATTGGTGCACGCCTCTCTAGTGGATCTGTGACCACGACAGCAAGTATTTGTGATGTATCAAGAGTCACAGCATCCAGAGTAATGTCAGCATACCAGAAGAATAAACTACATCCAACTGGAGTAACTGAACACAAGAGGAAGCTGTCTTAAAGAGAGGCCCGGGTATTAATCCAGATTGTATCCAAAAAACATAAAACCACAGTTGCCCAACTCACTACAGAATTAAATGTGCACCTCAGCTCTACTGTTTCCACCAAAACTGCTCGTCAGGCGCTCCACAGGGTCAATATGCATGGCCAGGCTGCTGAAGTCAAACCTTGGTCACTTCTGCCAATGCCAAATGTGGGTTTCAATGGTGCCATCAGCAAAATTCTTGGGAGGTGAACAGTGACAAACATGTATTTCTGTTGAGTTTTCTGATGATGATGTTGAGATTACCTTCACTGTCTTTTCCACTTCTGGGAGAGTTAAGCTTCATTCACATTACAAGCCACTCACAGTGCCAAAGTGACAAGCGACCGTTCATTTTAACGGAGAGCGAGCAACCTCCTTCTACGCGAGTGATAGCAACTGTTGGCGACCAGGTGAGCATGTCGAGCAATGCGCTCAAAGTTGAGAATCCTTTAACTTTATGCAAATGAAGAGTGGCTTTATTGAGCGACGGCCAATAGGAGCACCAGTAGAGCTCATCTCTCAGCTCGCTCAGAGGCTGGTTGTATTCGTGATGTATATACCTACACAGACCTGAGTTTGAAGCAGGTCGCTACCCAGAGCGACAGGCAGCTACAAAGTTGCTGCTAGTCTGAATGAGGCATTACAGTGTGAGAAGCCCCAAAGAAGCGTACTATCCAGACTGTTGCATAGAGTGAAGCATGGGAGTGGATCAGTGAATGGTTTGGGCTGTGATATTATGGCATTCCCTACTCCCGATACTTGTGCTAGATGGACGCATCACTGCCAATGCCTACTGAATCATTTTGGAGGACCATGTGCACCTCATGGTTCAAACATTTGATCTTCGTATCAGCCGCAAAAGGAGGCCTTACACCATAATTGTGGTCTAAAACCAGGTGTTTCAGTTTCATTGTCTAATCCCTGTATGTCACCCTGCTTTTCATGTATGTCATATTTCTAAAGCCTGTAACCCTAATTTTCCAATTTCTGGGGTCTACTCCTCAAACCAGGAATCCTCATAGTCTACTCCTCAAACATGTTGCATTGTTTTTTTAAATGTTTGCATCTGCTCCTCAAAAGTGACTCTGTTTTTCTACCTTTTAACCCTAAAACTTAAACTTGTAGCTCTGTATGTTAAAGTTTGGCCCTACTCCACACCCTTTTTTTTTAATTCTGACCCTACTCCTCAGTTATGTCAAAGCAACTATTTCAGTTTTGGCACTACTCTTCAATTATGTGCAACCAGAAACTGCCCTTTAAACTGCCTTTAATTTTTATTATTTTATTTTATTATGAGCCTACGTCACAAGCATACCACCAAGCATACCACCGTACTACTGTCAAAGTTGTGACACTACTACTGAAACAAGTGACCCTGTTTTTGAAGATTTTGAGACTACTCATCAAAAATGTGACAATTTCTTCAATATCATGCTTCTACTCTAAACTTGTAGTCCTTCCTATCAAACATGTTACTTTATCCATCAAACTACCAGTCCTTAAACCTGTGACTATTTTTCATGCTTCTGTCCTCCGGAAATATGACCCTGTTTGAGGAAAAGGATAAGCTTTTGGTTCTACTCTAGAGACTTTGAGTGTAGATGTGGGTCAGAAATATCTTGAATGTTCCAGAAACCCCTGTTTCTCAAAGTGACCTACCTCTTCTAACTTTTGCCCAGCTATTCTTTCAAGTTCAATTCAATTCAATTCATCTTTATTTGTATAGCGCTTTTACAATGTAGATTGTGTCAAAGCAGCTTCAGAATCAGAATCAGTTTTATTGCCAAGTGTGCTTCACACACACAAGGAATTTGCTTTGGCTACAGAAGCTTCCAGTGTACTTAAAGTGACAAGTGACAACACAGAATAAATACAATAAAAGACGATAGACATTAAACAGAGATGCAGTCAGTCCAACGATCTGAATGTTGAAATGTATGTACAGATTTGTTATAAATATACAGGTTATAAGGTGCTGTGTGCAAAAGCGTAAGTATTGCATTGTACGTTGTTACAATGCTTCACATGCATTATAAAAAATTGAAACAGTGTCAGTCCAGTTTTCAGTGTTGAAGTTCAGTTTAGTTCATTTCAGCGTGGTTTAATAATCACTGCTGAGAGTCCAAACACTGAATAGTAATCCATCGATGCGCAGCCCTACAAGTCCCGAACCATGCAAGCCAGAGAAGACGGCGGCGAGGAAAAAACTTCACCAATTGGCGAAAGTGAAGAATTAAAAAACCTCGAGAGAAACCAGGCTCAGTTGGGCATGACCATTTCTCCTATGGCCAGACGTCTTGTGCAGAGCTGCAGTCTATGGCGCCAGGGCTGGAGAACGCTGGACATCCATCATGGAGAGACCACAGGTGGGTCACCGGCTGGTCAACAGGCTGGCCCTTCGGGAACAATGCGAGGACTCGTCTGTCACAGGGATCGTCTTACAGGAATCTGTCTCATGCTCTCCACTCCTCCATGACCACCACAGCAGCTGCTCAGGATACGGCATGGTCCAGGATTATGGAAACCTCGGGAACAATAAAAAAACAGACTAACAGGAGCGCAGATGCCATTCAAATTATAATGTCTTTTGGGAAGTGTTCCCGGCTCCGGTTGCCCTAAATAATGCAGACTAACAATCCTTTAGAGGGTTTGGATTCCAAAGCATTTGTGTTTTATGTGTATGCTAATGTAAAGAGATGTGTCTTTAATCTAGTTTTAAACTGACAGAGTGTGTCTGCTTCCCGAACTGTGCTAGGAAGGCTGTTCCAGAGTTTAGGTGCCAGATAGGAGAAAGATCTACCACCTACAGTTGATTTTGATATTTTGGGAATAATTAATTGTCCAGAATTAATTGAGCGTAGCGGACGTGATGGGCTATAATAAATCAGGAGCTCCTGCAAATACTGGGGAGCCAAGCCGTTCAGGGCTTTGTAGGTAGTCAATAAGATTTTAAAATTAATACGATATTTAATAGGGAGCCAATGCAATGCTGAAAGAACTGGAGTAATATGATCATATTTCTTTGTTCTAGAAAGCACTCTAGCAGCTGCATTTTGAACTAGCTGAAGTTTGTTAATCAGGCCAACAGGGCAGCCACCTAGTAATGCATTACAGTAATCTAATCGAGACGTCATGAAAGCATGAATGAGCTTTTCAGCATCAGACATTGATAGCATGTGTCGAAGTTTGGCAATATTTTTAAGATGAAAAAAAGCAGTTTTACAGATGCTTGAAATCTGGCCTTCAAATGACAGGCTGCTATCAAACATCACCCCCAAATTTTTGACTGAAGATGAGGACTGAACTAAGAATCCATCAAGGGTTAGACAGTGTTCTAAGTTTTTGCGTGTGAGATTTTTGGGACCAATAAGCAAGACCTCAGTTTTATCTGAATTTAGTAATAAGAAGTAATTAGTCATCCAATTTTTAATATCAGCTATACAATCTGTTAATTTAGTCAATTCAAACAAATTACCAGGTTGAGAGGAGATATAAAGTTGTGTATCATCAGCATAACAGTGGAAGCTAACTCCATGTTTTTTAATGATATCACCTAGCGGTAGCATATATAGTGTGAAAAGTAAGGGACCAAGAACTGAGCCTTGTGGCACCCCACAGTGTACTTTTGATCTGTATGATGTCTCTTCATTAACTGATACAAATTGATAACGTTCAGATAGATAAGACCTGAACCAGGCCAATGCAGTTCCTGTAATACCAACATAATTTTCAAGCCTATCAAGGAGAATATTATGATCAATTGTATCAAATGCAGCACTGAGGTCCAATAGCACTAAGAGAGAAATGCAACCACGGTCGGACGACAGAAGGAGGTCATTTGAGACTCTTAGGAGTGCGGTTTCTGTGCTATGAAATGCTCTAAATCCAGATTGAAATTTTTCATAAATATTGTTTCTTTGTAGGAAGGAACATAGTTAAGCAGATACGATTTTTTCTAAAATCTTTGATAGAAAAGGTAAGTTTGAAATCGGTCTATAATTTGCTAGTTCTTTAGGATCAAGCTGTGGTTTTTTAATAAGAGGCTTAATGACAGCTAGTTTAAAAGTTTTAGGAACGTATCCTAGGAGTAGGGATGAATTCAAAATGTTAAGAACAGGTTCAGAAACTTCTGAAAACAATTGTTTTAATAATTTGGTCGGTATGGGATCTAGCATTGACGTTGTTGATTTTGACGAATTTATCAGTTTAGATAATTCTTCCTCACCCACTGTTGAAAAAATTTGAAGGTTATCCATTACCGGTCTACAATGCTCTAATTGGGACGAGGCTGTAGGAGGCAGACTGTTGGTGCTTATTTTATCTCTGATATCATCAATCTTGCATGTGAAAAAGTTCATAAAGTCATTACTGCTATGTTGAGAAATGCATGTTGATGCTTTATTTTTAGTTAGATTAGCTACTGTGGTAAACAGGACCCTAGGGTTATGTTTATTTTCTTCTATTAAAGTTGAAAAATAAGCAGATCTGGCAGGCGTTAAAGCTTTTCTAAAGTTAAGCGAACTTTCTTTCCAGGCCAGACGAAAAACTTCTAGTTTTGATTTCTTCCATCTACGCTCCATTTTCCGGGCTGCTTTCTTTAAAACACGTGTGTGCTCATTGTGCCATGGCGTCGGATTTTTTTTCCCTAATCTTTTTGAAGTGTAACGGAGCAACTATATCTAACGTACTAGAAAGGAAGGAATCAATAGTTTCAGTTGCAGTGTCAAGCTCTTCTAGACTGCCTGGAATGTTATAAAAATTAGACAGATCAGGTAGGTTACTAACAAAATAATTTTTAGTGCTAGCGGTGATCGTCCTACCATATTTGTGAATAGAAGATGATTTTGTAGAGCTATCAATGCACAATAAACAGGAGATTAAATAGTGATCTGAAATGTCATCACTCTGCTGCACAACTTCAACATTATCAATATCGATACCATGTGATAATATTAGGTCTAAAGTGTGATTATGTTGATGGGTAGGCCCTGAGACATGCTGTTTCATTATCTATATGAATATTAAAATCACCAACAATTATAACTTTGTCTGTGGCCAGAACTATTTCAGATAAGAAATCAGCAAATTCTTTTGTAAAGTCGGTATGGTGCCCTGGAGGCCGATATACAGTTGCCAGTACAAATTTAGATTGAAATGTATTGTTTAAATTGTTCACTGAAATATACATCACTATTACTTCAAATGAATTATATTTGAAGTCAGATCGCTGAGTAGCACTAAAAATATTACTGTATATTATGCCCACGCCTCCACCTTTGCCTTTAGGACGTGGCTCATGTCTATAATGATATCCTTCAAGTGAGGACTCATTTAGGGGCATGTAATCATCTGGTTTTATCCAGGTTTCTGTTAGACAGAGAGCATCTAGCTTTAGATCAGTTATCAAACCATTAATAAAAAAGAGTTTTAGATGACAGCAATCTAATGTTCAATAATGCGAATTTTATCTTTTGAGTGAAACTGCTGACCCCATCTCTAAAGCATGCTACTTTTTTACTTTTTTACTATTGAAAGTTTTTTCTAACTCCCTAAACCATGGGTCACCAAACTTGTTCCTGGTGGGGCAGTGTCCTACAGATTTTAGCACCAACCCTAATCAAACACTTTGTATACTTGAAACATCCAGGCAGGTGTCACTGGGACACTGACCCTCCAGGACCGAGATTGGTGGCCTCTGCCCTACACAAATGACTCCATTTTAAAGACCTTGAGCTTTATATCTCATTAAGGTTGCTCAGTCTGCTTCCCTCATTTTTGAACTTCTGCCAAAATGAAGATGTTTTGAAAGGGGCACTGCCTTAAATGAATAGTTTACCCCAAAAATGGAAATTTTAAATAAATACAGCTAACGATTTGTTTTCATAGTATTTGTTTTTCTATCTATGGATATCAGTTGTTACCGGTTTCCAACATACTTCAATATAAATGATTTTATGTTCAACAGAAAAATAAATAAATAATATAAATAAATAAAATTTCAAAGAAACAAGACAAGAGTGAGTAAATGACGACAGGATTGTCATTTTTAGGTGAACAATCTTTTTAGACATTCTAACACTGGTCTACATGTTTATGATTACAGCACAACTAGTGGATCAAATGTGCACTAGGTTGGCCTTTTTGAACAGTCTTGTTAAATTGATTTGCATGTCCTCCAAGGAGATTACATTTCCATTTGTAGACCTGCGTGTTATGAACTGGCAGTGCATATATTGACAAGTAGCTAGTGTTTCAAGCAGCTAAAGGACTGTGCTATTGAGCAGCCACAGTCAAGCCTCTCTTCCTCCATTACTCATAGGCAAATCTAATAGCACAACCTTTGGCCTCCTTCCCTTGAATCATTATGCACCTTTGTCTCCATATATTCCTCCCTCTCTTTTTCTTTCAAGATGTATGGCCATTTTTGAGCCCTCTTTGTGAAGGATTACTGATCGGATTGTGGTTTGCCAGGAATTCCACAGACCACGTACACACTGAATCAATGCAGCACTGAAACCTGACACACGGCTACTGTTTTTACAGGTTTTTGGTGACTATTTTTTGCCACAAATATATAAAATTACTAAATTACTGAATTGCTATGTCACTGTTTTATGACAAAACATTGTCATAAAACAGTGACATAGCAATTCAGTAATTTTATATATTTTATGAAAGTGTAATGAGTTCAGCAGCTCAAAGCTGTAAAATTAACACATTCTCAGAGGGATTCTGTTTGGCAGATTGTCTATTCTCGCATACCAGGAGCTCATAAAATGCTTATGTCGTTTTGGTCTGTTCAATTATTTACTGTGTGGAAGGGAAACATATTACAGAAGGCGGAAGAGTAATATGAGTGTCATAAACACCCACTTTAAAAAGTCGTACTTACAGACCTGCTGAAAGCATGCTCCCACACACATACATCACACGAGATGAGGTTTAACGAGGGCACTGTCGAGCTATTATAAAAATGCAATCATATTTGTCCAGTTTATTTCAAATTAGTTTGAGTAATAAAATTACATTAAAGCAAATTATGTGACAATGGACTACAAAATCTGTTAATTTTTAGAAATTGAGATTTATACGCCATCTGAAAGATGAATAAATAAATTAATGATTTTTGGTTTGTTAACAGATAAATAATAAATAAATCAGGAATCTGAGGGTTCAAATAATCTAAATATTAAGGGAAATGTGCTTTATAGTCGTGCAGATTAAGTTCTTAGCTAATAAAATTAATTGTTTTGGTAGGGATATTTACAAAATATCTTCATGGGACTTTTACTTAATATAATTTTTTTTTAAAAAATGAGAGGTGCATTAAAGAGCACCTGTGATGAAAATTAACGTTTGTAAGCTGTTTGGACAGAACTGTATGCGAACATACTGTCTCAAATTTATATTGGAGTGATGGAAACACAGTAAGTCTCTTTTTTTTTTTAAATTTCCTGACATTAAAATAGATTCCATATCTCTCTCATTTTGTGGCCCAACACAACGTGACATAGGAGTGTGGTTTCCCCGTCTACCAGATTTATTGATAGATGTGTATTAACATGACTCTCTAGCATAATCATATCCACAAGAAGACAGGATGTGGGCAACTGTATTAAAAGATCTGTTCAGCTTGCTGTGATCATCAGCACCTCAAGAATGTTTTTTACATGTTTAAAATGTTTAATACATAATACAATAAAATCACTACATAATTCATCACCACGGCCGCATAGTGTCAGTACAATTTTAAAAGAAGACAATTCAAACCCGGTTCGTGGACTTAAATCACATTTATTTTGTACTTGAACATAACGGCATAAGTGATGTCCATACAGCAGTGTTTATGCGTGAACACTTTATAACAACATTGTGTGTGACTCATCGTTGCAGAAAGGCTTGAATTAACTTCACAAGAAATATATCAAACAACAGTTTGGAAAGTCTTTACTGTAGTAAGAGAGATCTGCTTCATTCTTGTCTGACTGTCACTGTGCTGTTTATCTACGTGAAGGCAATACATTTCAGAGCAATACATAGCGATTTCTATGGCTCTGATTTGCATGTGGGAGTGGTGGGTGGGGAGAACCAGCTTATTTGTGTTAAAGGCACAGGCAACAAAAACAACTACAGTGTACTAACAGCTCATATTTCCCAGATTTAAAAAAGGTATAATAAATAATATGAGTTATGGTTAATATGGTTAAGTTGAAACTTTACAGACACATTCTGGAGACACAAAAGACTTATATTGAGTCTTAAAAAGGGGGTAAAATAGGTGCCCTTTAAAGAAATGTTCTTGTATGAGTCCTTAAGACACTGATCATCAACTGACCCACTGAGCCATTCAGTCCAGCCTACGACTGGATTCCAAAATTGTGAGGATCAAAAAGAAAATAGTGGTCCACACTATTAAAGCAACTAAAAATAACAACAACTGAGTCTCTTGTCAGAATAACCACCATTTATGACTATATTTAGGCTACACTCTGAAATAAGGACAGACTATGTGGCGTTAAGCATTTATTGTTTTAAACAGGTTTTAGTGCAAGTAAAGACCGGGTGGGGTGTAGACAGAGTGCGCACGACAAGTGTGGTTAAGAGCGGTGGAGAGGGGTGCGCGATGTATTTGAGGAGCGGGAGGGAGACACGCGATTTCCAGGAGATTATCATTCGTTTGCGGGCAGACTTGGGATGCCTGCCTCAGGACTAAAAAAAGCACAACTTAAAATTGCATGGTAAATAAATAACCTGGTACTCAAATCACAATGCTAAAACGGGCTTCTCACAGTGCTTAATCAATGGCTAAAGTTAAATTTCCCCTTGTTGACTATTTATAT
>CAIGQQ010005419.1:63522-76187 GCA_903798035.1 Danio albolineatus
CTCTTTTATTTATTTGTTTATTTATTTATTTATTTTTTACTTACTGATGATGGAAAGAAGTTGTTTTGTGGAGCGGGAAATATACATCCTTAACTTTTTAGAGAAGTGATTATGCTGCTAACATTTGGTGTTAAATATTGATTCCTATCTATCTATCTATCTATCTATCTATCTATCTATCTATCTATCTATCTATCTATCTATCCATCTATCCATCTATCCATCTATCCATCTATCTATCTATCTATCTATCTATCTATCTATCTATCTATCTATCCATCTATCCATTCATCCATGGTTCTCGAATGGCTGATAGCTGTGCGATATTCTGCAATATCAGAACTCGTACAGCCTCTTCACTCTTGTGTATTACTCTGCCCACATAGTTACAGCGGATCAATAGACTCATTACAGTTTGACAAATATTGCAGCTGTTGGAATAAAAACGCTCATTATCATTATAAAACAGCTAAGTGACTAAGTCGATCTCTCTCTTTTGTATGTTGTAGTGCTGTATTTATACGTACCAGCATAGGATGGCCATAAGAGAAATGGTCATGCCCAACTGAGCCTGGTTTCTCTCTAGGTTTTTTAATTCTTCACTTTCACCAATTGGTGAAGTTTTTTTCCTCGCCACTGGCTTGCATGGTTCAAGATTTGTAGGGCTGCGCATCGATGGATTACACTTCAGTGTTTGGACTCTCAGCAGTGAATATTAAACCACACTGAACTGAACTGAACTAAATGAACTTCATAACTGAAAACTGGACTGACACTATATAACTTTTTTTATAATCCATGTGAAGCTGCTTTGACACAATCTACATTGTAAAAGCGCTATACAAATAAAGATTAATTGAATTGAATTGAATTCCATAGTCTGGTAGTGTTTCTGGTAAAGTTTTTGCTTTACTTTGGCTTTTGTTTTATTGTTGTGATTATACCGAGTGCAACAGATAAATTTTGGTAAATGTCTCTAGACTGATGACATTTCATGCCGTTCACCTGTTTAGTCATCTCTTTAGATATTATGCTAGAGAATCATTCAAATACTAGCTCTAAAGTGATGTTTGTGATTTTTTAAATGTATTTATTTTTTTCTTCTAATGTCAGCTGCAGATGTGAATTAATGACAGAAGAAAGTAGTTCCTCATACAAAAGGTTTTTAGACTTTGTGTTTAATTTTATTTTTTGTGTACATGATTTTACTGTTAAACTGTTGTATAAATGCAATATCACACTCGTAGCAGTGTAGTAAAAATCCTACACTATGGTAATATTGTGATTTTAATTTCTTCTTCTTCTTCTCTAATGCAAATAAAATAAGAATACATCTAATATCTATGCTAATAATAATAATAATAATAATTTAGTAGCTAATTTATAGTAGATACTATAGTGTTTTTACGATCCAAAAACTAATATAAACAAAAGTTTTCTACAACAATATTGCATATTATACCACAACACGCCACATTTTACTGTAGTAAAAAAAAAAAAAAAAAAAAAATAAATAAGTATGCATTACAGTCTTTAAATTCACAGTAGCTAATGATGTAGCGTTCATTCATTTTTTGCAAATGCAATAATAGGCACAGTATAATGCACTTCCCTATGGCATGGTTAAAAAAAAAAAGCTAATAGTATTGACAAAAATACTATAGTATTATTTTTTTCCATGTGAGATGTTGCTAACATGCTAATTTTATGTTAAATGTTACATCATGTTTCAAGAATTAAGTAGCATGTTGCTAACATGAAGTACTGTAGCATGGTTGTACCCTGGGTGTACAATTTGTTTACTACAAGTATGACTTTAGCCAGACTATGTTAGCCTAATTAAAAAAATAAAAAATAATTTCCCTTAATCAGGTTAACATGGGAACTCTCCATGTAAACTTACTGACTGAAATATCTTTTAGTTTTTGTGCTTGGTTGAACACATTAACACATAACACCTCAACAGTGACTTTGTCTACATTTGCTGCGTTAACCAGATTCAACCAGTATTCGCTATTGCAGTTTTTCCTGTCACTTTCTTGCCTTGTCACTGAAGTGAAGGTGTTGCACATGTCCCCCTTTCCAGAGAGTCAGGAATAACCAAGCTCTCAGACAAAGTATATGCTGGCCTCATATTCCAATTAGCTCTTGCAATTAGGCTGGCAGATGTAGCACACGAGGACTGGGATGATAAAATTAGCAACGCTGACAGAATTTAGAAAAGAAACCACCTAAGCCCCTCCCATTCCTTCTGACCTCACTTGTGATTCATGCGTTCAATGTGCTAGCCTTGTGCTAAGCTAATTACACTTTGCCGAAGTGACACTAACGTTAGCGGAAAGCTGCCTACTTTTTTCAGTGCTGAATGATGTTTGTGTGAGAATTATGCTGGGGTGTTTTTTGAAGGTGCTGGAGTGCTGACTACAGCTCTGCTGTTAGCAAGCTGTCTTGCTGCTTACATAAACAGATGTCTTCATTGGCTGCATTGTTACTGGAATGGCATCCTATAAATGGCTGGAGTAGAATGCTGTACATAAACACACTAATAAAAGCAATGCTCACTAATAATTTTAGCATATTTTGATGCTAGCATGTGGCTAGATTACCAAGTACACAAGACAGTACAATACACTGCTTTAGTTTTGATTTATTAATTAGATTCATTTTGTAGTTGAATTTTATCATTCTTTTAATGAATCTAATCTAATTTTAATTTCTGATAGTTCTGTTAATATGGGCTCTAAATGTTGGGATTAAGTGTTATTTATTTATTTTTTTGTACAAAATTTAAGCAAATATCCATTGATCAATTGCCATACTTGTAACTGAAGAAAGAAACTAATTAATGAAAGAATTAATTATTAATTATTATTATTATTTTTTTTTTAGTAAAACTATTGCAACTCTAGGAAACAAGACCTTAATGTGTTGTTAACATGCATTAGCATGTTAGCTATGATATCATCAATTAGCATGGTTAATGTTAACATGAATATGCATGATGTTATACAGAGTTGTTTACAAACTGGTAAAAAAGAACAGTCTAAATCAGGGGTTCTCAAACTTGGTCCCGGAGTTCCAGTGTCCTTCATATTTTAGCTCCAATTTGCCTCAGCACGCATGCAAGGATGTTTGTAGAAAGCCTAGTAAGATCTTGGTTAGCTAACCAAGGTATGTTTGGGTTGGAGCTGAAATCTGCAGGACACCGGACCTCCAGGACTGGGATTGAAAACCCCTGGTCTAGATAGTGAAGTATCACATAATACACATGCACTTAGTGTTACAGTTTTCACAATAACATTTCAATTTAGAAAAAAATAAAAAAATACTGCTCAGAAAATGTTGCTGTTGTGAAAATAAGGATCCAAAACACAAACTTGTAGAGGGACAAGAGTCACCTAAGCCTCCATTTTGAAATAGTGAAATCTGGCATTCTGGAAATAAATGGTCAAGATTATGCATCTCAAAATCCTGTAGAACATTATAGTCTAAGACTTCACTTCAACTTCACTTCAAGGACCTCTACAACAAAAGCATACATTAATAGTGCATTAAAATGTCATCTAGATAGACAACCTGCAAGGTTTTGGAACAGAACCAACTCCATAACCATTCCATCATTCCCACGCTAGAGTCACCCAGTTTTGCTCTTGATTGCAGGAGTGCCATATGAGCCCAGTCCTGGTCCTGCCTAACCGTTATGTAAACCACCCACATACAGTGCCAGACTCTTCGCATCTCTACCTCTTCATTCTACCATTCTACCTTCTCTCTCTTTCTGTTTCTTGCACTCACATGTTGTGAGGATGTTATTGACAGGCTCTTTTTAATGAGGTATGCTAGCAGGGCGTTATAAAGGAGTTGCCGAGGGAATATCGAAAGAGTGGGAAAAGAGTCAGGGGGTTGGTAAAAGACTTAAAAAAGAAAAAAAAAAGAAAAAAGAAAGCAAGGTCTTTCATCCTTCAGAGAAGAGAACTGTACTTCTCGGTGTCAGTGTGTTCTTTCCACATGTCACCTCCTTCTAGAACATTTCATACCTTGTCTTGCTGTTGTGCTAAATCCTGCTAGCTGGCATTAAGATACCAGAAACTCAAAAAAAAAAACCTTTGCTAATATCTCGATTAAGGAATATCTTTTTCCTTCTCTCAGTGTGCACTTCTTTCTTTTTCTCTCTAATGGAGCTCCTGGGGTGACTGATTTCGCAGAGGCACTGCCACCAACTCTTCATCTTACTCTCCATCAGGTGCAGACCCACTTTCAGAGCTGCCCAGAGAGTGTGGCAGGAGTAGGAAGGTGACCTGTGACGTCAAGCCACCGAAGCCTGGGGAAAAGGACCTCTTGATAGATTCTAACATATTCTGAACTAATAGCGCTCGTATTGCTCTCAGATTTAGATTTTTTTTTTGAAGATTCAATGAAATATTGACAGCAACATTTGTCAAGCTGGTCCTTAAGTAGTTTGACGGCTATTAATACCTGACCCAAATCTGCTTGGTAGAATTTGCCCAAATATGTCTTCCACTCAGGCATCTGAGAGTGTTTTGACCTGGTATTTCTCTGTCTGTTGACATGTTTCAGCCTGTATTTGGCTTATTTATATTTTTTTTGACTGACAGCATCCACCATGACTAAATCTCTCAAAAACAGATGTTATTCATGAGGTGTTATTTAGAGTTGGACAACATTAGGTACATATTATTTTGAAACCACTTGATTTGATTCTGTTCCTAACTCTTCCACCTGATGCTAAGGCATTCAATGCCATCTACCTTCACGTGTCTATACATGAGTTGACCTTGTGGGACAAAACTCTGTCCTAAATATAGAGGCCAAGTAAACAATTTTTATTTTTTTTTTAGGAAATATTTCTGCGTTCCAAAGAGGATAAACCTTTGGCAGAATATGCCAGGGTTGTTCCAAATCGAAGGGCTCAAAATCATTCCTTTCTAATGGAGCTTCAGAAAAAGAAAAAAAAAATTAAGACTACAAGTAACCTTTAATGTTCCCATGATTCTTTGCATGTTGAAATTGTGATGTCAAGTATCATAAGTGCATCAGAGTCTTTGATTCATGTTGAACTTGTATTGCACATAACTGTATAAAAGGCATAGTTTGTAGCTGCTTTCTGTTGACTTTTTATTAGTTGCAAGGAATAGATGGGATTATGTCATGGATTTAGCTTGAAGCTAATACCTACAGTAAAGTAAACTGGCACAATAAAGAGTGCATAACAGATCCATGGTATCAAGCAGTTTTATTGGTACTGAATGTCAGAGATTACCAATAGTGATGTTTACTCTAGTGACATCAGTGACTGACAATTCATAGGAGGGACATTTTAACATCCAAGGACTGCTCCTTTTTGTTTCTTGTTGTACAATCAAAGCTCCTTTTTGTTTCTAGTTGTACATCTTGAAGGGGTAATTTAATTTGCTATGAAAATACTACAATTTAATAATAGGCATAATTATAAGAATAGTTATGTAGTTTAAAGTTATTTAAAGTTTAACAGATAGTTTAAGACAGCTGAAAAGAGTTTGGGTAACTGTTGACTTTATAGGCAATTGTTCTTCTCAATATCATTCTTTTTACAAATGGCCCATGGGCCAGCAGTTCCAGAGCCCTGGTATAGAACATATTTTTCTAATGGTCTAGTAAATTCAAATTCGAATGCAGTAGCTACTCTATAGTAGGCAATTTCGTATGCAGTCATAGTACACTAATATGCTACACACACACACACACACACACACACAAAAAAAAGGTTAAATTTGGTTAAATTGAGATAATCGTTCTGTGAGAAGTACAGCTATTTGTATTGATTTTTAATGAACAATGGTGTAGTAAATGCTGCATGTGAAATCGTTACCTTAGAGTTATAAGGTTCTATCTGGGTTCTGAATGATTTTGAGATATTGAGCTTCAAAGATTTTGCATTCTCATAGCAAACAGTACGTGTGTAACATTTTGGTTTTTTTTAATAAAAAAATCTTGAAATGTAAACAACTTATAAAAAAAACATCCTATAATGTAAATAAGTTGTCAATTAATACGAATATGTCAATAACTCAATTTTGACAAAAATGTCAGATAGAACCTTATAATTCTAAGGTGACGAAATTACAACATGATTTTACTCAACTACAGTTGACTGTTTTGGAAAAAATCCTTCTGTGGGATTATTCTATAATTTGTCTTTATATCTCGTGCTAAATCAATGATTGCACATAAATCTTTGGTTTATTTAGCAACTGTAATTGCCCCCAGGGGATTCCTAGTGTTTCTTCATGTGTATTTTGACAGGTTTCCGGCTTTTTCATAAGTAGCTTCTGGCCTTCGGAGAAGATTTACTACAAATCACAGTGTGCTTCCTTGAGATGTGAATGACTATAGCAGCTTCGCTCAATCTTGTTATGATTTCAGTGTGATGAATCCCCCAACCTGGGGCAGTACAGTGGCTCGGTGGTTAGCACTGTCGCCTCACAGCAAGAAGGTCTCTGGGCCAGTTGGCATTTCTGTGTGGAGTTTGCATGTCCTCCCCTTGTTGGCATGGTTTTCCACCAGGTGTTCCAAAGAAATGCGCTAAAGTTGCACTGAATAAACTAACTTGGCCGCAGTGTATTTGTGTGTGTGTATAGGTGTTTCCCAGTTCTGGGTTTCGGCTGGAAAAACATATGCTGGAATTGTTGGTGGTTTATTCCACTGTGGCAACCTCTGAAATAAAGACTATGTGGAAAGAAAGTGAATGAATGAATCCCCCAATGCAATGTAGTCTTTAATTCTTGTTGGACTTACATTACCCACAAATCCTTGCACTGTAGATGTGGCAGCGTTTCTAGCTGTTCCCTGTTTGCTTTTTCAATAGTAAGCCTGGAGAGCATGATATCTTGAATGTGGCTTGATGCTAATGTTAAAAGCACCCTGACGGTTTCACTGGGACTGAGTGTCAGAGATTGACCAGTAGTGATGTTTACTTCACAATTCTTGCTTGGTTTGGACTATTGTTTGAGCTGTAGAGGGATGGACATAATGTTCCTTCGAAGAATTACAGGGTGTACAATGGGTTGCCATTACTTGTGGTGAATTTTAGAGGAAGATAGCAGGGTTTGGTGGTGTTGTGCTGTCAGCTTCAGGACTTTGTTAACCCTAAGGCCCTGGCAGACTCTAGCTGCTCTAATTGGAGGAAGCCCTGAAGGGGAAGTGGCTGGTGCTCAGGGTGCTATGACAGATGCCCGCTCGAGTGAGCATCACCGAAGGATTACAGCATGGTGAGGCAGCAAAGTGTTTATTTTGGTTGCACTAAGAACAGAGCTTCAAGACAATTTGCCCTCCTTGCATTTGTGCCCTCTAGTAACTTCAGATGTCCCTTAAAGTGCTCCGTATACACTTCCTGGCAGTATAACAAGCCCAATCACGCACTGGCACTTCAGAGTAAAATGTGTTCATTAACTCCTAGCATATGCTCACTTTCTATCTCTTTTAGATCCTCACATCCTCTTAAACACAGTCTCAAAGCCCTGAACAAAATGTCAAAGCTCTCTGCTCAGCCCCAGAATGAGTGTCTGCTTCCCTCCCACAAGAATAATCACACTCTGTATAACACAACATGGACTGATGGGTGGTGTGAAGGAAGGATGATGCTGTGGACAGTTTTTGCATCCTTGATCTGCTGCAGCGTGTGTATGGATGGACTGTTGAAATGACTATTGGATGTTATGTTTTAGGTATTGAGCCTTTGGTCAAGCTGCTTAATTGGTCAAGAAGGTACTAGTGTAAATCAGTATGGAAGTTAATATAACAGCTTTTTTTCAGCAGGGGGTAAACACTACCGTTGCCTCTAACTAGCCCCAGGCAGTATCTGCTGATTTTTAGTGTTTTTGTGTTAATAGCAGAGCTAGATTTGACACACTATATTAAATATAAATACACCTTTTTTCCCACTGTATCATTTTATTATTTGTCGTTCTGTATGTCTATCTGTTCTATCTATCTGTCATTATGTCTGTCTGTCATTCTGTCTGCCATTCTATCTGTCTAATCGTCCGTCTGTCTGTCTCTGTCATTCTATCTATCTGTTGTTCTGTCTGTCATTCTATGTATCTATCCATCCATCCATCGTTCTGTCGTTCGTCTGTCTGTCGTTTCATCTATCTCGTTCTATCTGTCTAGCTATCCATCGTTCTGTCTGTCTGTCTGTCTGTTTGGCTGTCCATCTGTCATTCTATCTGTCTGCCGTTCTGTCTATGTCGTTCTATCCATCCCATTCTAAGTATCCGTCTGTCGTTCTATCCATCTATCCATCTGTTGTTCTATCTGTCGTTCTATCTAGCTGTTATTTTATTTTTTCTGTCTTTCCATCCATTGTTCTATCAATCATGCTACTTATCCATTTAGTTAAATCAGATTCTGTCATTATATATATTGCTCTATGCTGTTTGTATATAACACCTCCCTCCATTTTTTTACATTTCTATTACCTTACTATCATTTAATCTAATGCTCACTTGAATCAAAAAACAACAACAACAACAACAACAACAAACCTTCTTATATAATAACACTGTTAATACATATTTTCTCCGACTTTATTTCTGTGCATTTATAATGTTTTAGATATTTATAATGCACATTTATTGTGATGCTTAAATTCATTTGTGGCATTTCTAAAGATTGCTTTGAATGACCAATACATTACTGTACATGGCCACATGTGAAAATTTGCATGGTGCAAAAGCATTAAGGGCATGTCTGAAATCACTTTTGCTATTTTAAGGATGGAAAAATACACTGCATCCCAGTGCATGGTCTAACAGGGTTGTGCTTTATTCTCTTAATGAGTTATGGGTGTGTTTTGAGCATAACTTGCATTAAACCAATTAGAGTCTCATCTCTCATTCCCTTTAAGAGTCAGTTGTGTCACATCATGGTATTTTTGCTATTTACATAATGGACTTTGTAAGAGGAAAAACTGAATGCTTCACTGGGGGAAAATGGAGTATCATGGAGTACATTCTTGGAGTAAGGAAATGGTGGAAATTCACTCCACTGAAGACATCCATTAGCCTACATATTTAATTTAATTTAAGCACAAAGATTTGTTTCAAAACTATTTCTAAATTCAGTTCTAATTTCCAGCAAACGAATAAATGAACAATAATAACAAAGTGTGGTAAAAAAAAAAATCCAAACACACCTCCTATTCTTATACCCCATATCGTGATACATATGTCTCCAAAACCTGACCGGCGGTGGACAAATCGAAACATTATTATTTATTTAAACTTTATTAATACAAATATTAATATGCATATAATAACTACTACTACTACTACTACTGCTAATAATAATAATAACATTATTTATGACAATTTACATTTGTATTCATCTGAAAAAAGGCATGAAGGCAGTGGTTATTGTATTTTTTTTCTAGAAAATAATTTTTGTAACATTTTAATTATTTTTTTATTTTTTTATTTTTTTACATATGTAAATATATTTGTTTAGTAAATAATGTGTATTACGCAATATGTAAGCATTTGGACCTTCATAAGTGCATAACTAACGCACGCTGCACTGGGCTTTAGAGCAGCTTTTCGTTGGTCAATGGCACGGTCTGTTTCAGTTCCTCAAAATAGCAACATGCCAAGGTGCCTTAACAGATCTCCTTTTTAGACCAACATGTGTGAGATCACAACGTGGTGCAAATGGATTTGCCACTAAACCACGTTGTGAAAAATTTAAAAATTAGAGTTGTGCTGGTCTGAAAATAGCAAAAAATGGTGCCATACATGTTTTGCAAGACATGTATTTTGCCAGATGTATAGGGCCCACAAAATGAATGTTTCATGCTGTGCATTTCTAACATTGTGCTATTAAAATTCATTTTTTAGCATTTCTAAACACTGATTTGAATTTTTCAATGTGTTAATAGTTGCAATTATGTGTTAATGGTTGCCAAAATACCATTTTAAACACAAAGTCTACCAACAGCTCATGCGCAATTACCATAACTTGCTTCTAATCACATCTCTCTCTTCCTTGCAGAACATCATGGAACAGTTCAATCCCTGTTTGCGGAATTTTATCGCAATGGGCAAGAACTACGAGAAGGCTCTCTCCAGTAAGTATCCACACATCACATCAGCAAACATCGCCTGTTTCATCCGCACTCAGGCAGCTGTCCAAACCCTCCACGCCTCCCCATCCGCCTTTAATGCCACTTCATTTGAAGATGATGACAATATTTGTCATTCAGTCATTCAGATGGCCACACATTCTTATCAACTCTCACACAGCTCCAGACACCTCCTGAGCTCAGATGGGCCCAAACACAAGCTTTCGGCTGATGAGGCCATTCACCGAACAGATAATGTGCCCTGCCTTGCTGATGATTTGATATTTAGCCATTAGACAGAGGGAACAATCAGACGACTTTGAAGGCTTTGTGCAGTAGGTGACTGATGAAAGCCAGACAATTGGTCATTGACGTCTACGTTCACATGGGCGAATGTAATCTTGCACTGGCAGCTCTGGGCGGACAGAGGCCCTAAAACCTTGAGCAAGGGCACTTCTTAAAATACATAATATCCATTTTTCTTTACACATAAGAGACATGGGTTACAATGAGGCAATTACATTAACATGGTCATTGCTTTTGGTGAAATAGCCACAAGGCATAAATAATATGAGTGTGATAATGTGAATTTTTTTTTAAACGATAAAACGTTATACTTGCAGTACTTCCATGGCCGTTGCATATTACATATCCAACGCTTGATTCATCCTCGTTAACCACTTTTCTTTCCTTCCTTTTGTTTTGTTTTTTAATTCTTCATTTTAAGCTTTTCTCAGATCTCTTTCACACATATATAGATGTATGTTTTTTTTTTACTAGCCTGCAAATTAGGCTATTACTTATTATTAAACTCCACCTGTGACCCACCCGCACTTAATCATAATGTTTTTTTTTTTTTTTTTTTGTCATTACCCGACCCACCTGATCCGCACCCGCGGATATAGCTATCCGTGCATCACTACTCCAGCCGGTGCTCGAACCAGCGACCTTCTTGCTGCAAGGCAACAGCGCTACCCACTGTATCACCATGGCGCCCCACACAAAACGTTATACTATTTTAAATTAATAAAATCACAAGTATCAGGAATCAATGTTTTTGTTTGTCACACTGTAACTAATGTAATTCATAATGTTTCCTTCCTAAAACATATACTTTTCCACCTCTGATGGGAGCACTTTTAGTTTCGCTTGGCATAAATCATTGAATCTGTTTAGACCATTTGCATTATATTAAGCAGCACCTGAAAATAATTCCCAACTAGTGACTGCTCTGTGTAATATCATTGCTCCTGCTGCAGCCATGACACCGCAGTAAAGTTTCTTGATTATTATGCTAGAATGAAAGTAGTTTGAAAGAAGGTTGCTGATCAAGCCCCGGCTGGGTCAGTTGGCATTTCTGTGTGGAAGGCTTGTTCTCCCTGTGTTTGTGTGAATTTCCTCCCGGTGCTCTGGTTTCCCCCACAGTCCAAACACATGCCTTATAGGTGAATTGAATAAGCTAAATTGGCCATAGTGTGTGTGTGTGCGTGTGTGTGTGTGTGTGTGTGTGTGTGTGTGTGAATATTTAATTAATTTATTAGTTTTTTTAGCAAAATGCTAAGTCAAATCTGATTAATAGATTTTTGCTAAACTAAAAGTCCTCGAGATCAACTAAATGGACTAAAAAATGGTAAAACGCAAATCTAGGGGACTTGCAAAATGAGTCTTTTCCAAGAAATAGTGCAGTGTTTCTTTTAATAATGTGCCTGTAAATAAATAATTATCATAATACAAATGCCACCAACACAGCTTGCACTCTTGGAACCCACGGTATACCTTCAAAGAGCTGCAAAAGGGCTACTCCTAAATCCCAGCACCTAACATAATTGGTGGGATTAATGTGCAATCTTTGAGACAGACTGGCCTTCAAAAAAAAAAAAAACTCTGCAGCTTTAAAGGCAGATTGGCTGAGGTGGCTGAAAGACTCTTATCCTCAGAAAGCAGGGGTCCATATGCTTCCAGACTGACGTCCACAGGTCACAAGAAGATGCAGAGAAAAATGTGCAGCAATAAAAGTGGGTTTGTACTGTAAAGACATGTCTGGAAGGACAGAAAGGCAAGACACAGAGTGGTTAAAAAACAGATTTATTTATAATTATATTTATAATTGACTACCCCATACCGAGGGAGGGGGTTCAATAAGGGTCTGGTGGGAGGTCCAGGACCACTAAGTCCACCAGAATAAATCGTAATCCTCTTTTGCTCTTAGGCCATGTCTTTACCACCCCTGCCCCGTGTTTTAGGAAATGAAATCACTCAGACACAAAGTCAGCAAAGCTCTCTACGCCATTTATTATTTCTGACTGGTATTGTTCTTGCTGATTTGTTTTAGAGCCTCAGGCAGAGAAAGACGAATGAGTGTGGTTGGAGGAGTGTGTTATGACAAGGTTCTTTCTCACTAAAAAGGAGAATATCAAAGCAGGAGACTTGCATTTGTACTCCAATAATAGGTTTAGGGTAAGCATATGCAGACTATCCATTCATCCTCCAAAAATGCTCGTTCTGTGTAGGGTCACAAGGACACTGGAGTCTGTAATTAAATTTTATTCAA
>CAIGQQ010005419.1:76587-90048 GCA_903798035.1 Danio albolineatus
ATAAATAAAAATATATATATATATATTTTTTAAATACTGTTTTTATAAACCAGCAAAGCATTGGAGTCACATGTTGAGAGCAGATGGGAAGAAACTGGATGGGAACCAGCTTTTTTTCTGTCAACTTAATGGAGCTTATTCAGAAACTCACTTATTTGTAACTTGTGGTTACTCTGTATGTTTGTTGTGGTAAATAATTTAGACGACAATATAATAGGATTTTGTAAATTGTCAGTTGCCTTTTGTATTGTTCTATTATTTCAAATACTTCTCTGATCACATTAATTTAGGCGTGTGCACAATGTATGTCATTCACTGTGGTGCTTTGTGTTTTAGTAAATAGGCAGGCTTTTAGGGAACGTCTTGCAATTTTTTCAGCTTTGTTACAAGCTGTTCATAAATTATGGCAATAAAGAAGATTAATGAATGAAAATGCTTGCTTATACCCCAAGCTGAGTGTTCAACTTGTGTATGTAATACAATGTATACATTTTCTGAGATTTATCAAAACTGGCTATTTGTTGAGCAAGCTGATTAGGTTTTCTCTAAAGTTAAATAATAACTGAATCTCTAGAGAACACTGACTGTCATTAACTGGCCATTTTAAAGCTTTGGTCCAGAGAGTATTTTAAGACTTGGTTGTGTTTATGGGGTGCAAAGCAATGTGTGCGCATGCTTCATTTGTAAAAAAAAAAATCCTTTAATATTTTAATTCCTATCCTAAAATACTTGAATTACATACAGCTACTCAGCTAACATGAAAACAACTGTTGTATTTCCTAGTTGCTCCGAAAGCCCGTCCTTAAGAGGCTTTGATTGTTCAGCTAACATAATGTGCTGCGATTTGCAGATTGACTCGGCATCACACCTCTACTAGCACGTGCTTTGCCGTTATGTAAATACAGTCAGTCAGTGTAACTGTTAGCCGTATCAGTTTGTGCCTGAATCAGACTGAAAAAGAAGAGGACACAGCTGAACCTCATGCCTGCTCTCTAAACTAAAATATGACAAGTTGTCACCTTAGAATTATAAGGTTCTATCTGACAGTTTTGTCAAAATTGACTTATTTTGTCAATATATTTACATATTTTTATTAATTGACAACTTTATTTACATTATGGATTTTTTAAATATAAGTTTACGTTTTAAGACTTTGTTTAAAAAACAAATGTTACACACGTACTGCTATGGAATGTAAAAACGTTGACGCTCAATATCTCAAATTATTCAGAATGCAGATAGAACCTTATAATTCCAAGGTGACGAAGTGTCTTTTAATGTGTATTCGAGTTATAAGCATGTGTGAGTAATATGAAGCGTTCACATGTCTTTTGCGAGTTTGTTATTTGAAATATAGAACGCAGGGAAAGTGGTGTGGCTCACAATCCACAGCTTCTTCTGTTATGGTTGGAGCTGCTCCTTCTTTAAAGGGCCATGAAACCCCCCTGGCTCCGCTGGGTGTTTTCACACCTACAGTCTGGAAAAGCTCAGGAAACTGGGTGTGTCCAGCTCTGTTTAGGTGGGAGTGTCAGGGGAGGGAATGAGGGAAGGTTTTGCATAAAGATGGGAGTTTCTATTTGTGCACGCGCTCATTTTCAAACAAGCGATGCACACACACAGACGCAGGGGAGAAAGAAGTGACTGTTTACATTGGCATCAGTCATCTAACTATTAGCCAAATTATTAATGTGTCGACTTTAACTGCAGTTTGACACTTATACTTTAATCCAGGAACTTTTCCTCCATGTCCCCCGTGACAAACGATTTGTGAGAAACTATTAAGAGTGTTGTTTTAATGGAGTGTTTGATACTGCGCGGCTTAAGGCAGAAATAAAAACCCTCCACAGACTATCCTGTCACAAAATGTGGCGAAAATTCTACACAAGCAAATTGTTTGACTGCAGTGTTTACACTCGAAGAGCAGAATTTACAGCGGATCTTTCAGTCTTTAATATTGTACAGATATTAACGTCCTGCAAACTCAGTAACAGTTAATCATTTTGACAAAGGTCTGTCTTTAAACACTGAAAGAGTTATGAACTCCACGAGCTACTATCTAACTACGAACTAACTTTGCCATCTGAATAAACAAGCAAAGAGCACTGATGGCTTACCATATCTGTAGACCAGGACAATAAACATAAACTGGAGCGGCGTCTGTTTTAAAAGGAGACGAGCGGCAGATCCCGATTTCACCATTTCCAGATGCGGAAAGCTGAATGAAGACTAAACCTGCAGCACATAAACACAACACTGATGACCTGCGTCTCCTTCCACTTGTTTTGGAAGCACGACGTGGCGTCCCTGCCGTCTGGACACTGCAACGCGTACACACTGTCTTTGAAGCTCTCGTGCATATTAATGAGTTGCACCGCATACACAATAAAGCGCGCTGATTGGCTTGAACAAAGGCTATCTCATGAATTAATGCCAGACACTCAGAGATGTCAGAGTGTTCTGGCCGGGACAGGCGTCCACTGTGCACGCTGGAGCATATGCATAGATCTCATAGGCACAGCCTCAAAAATTCATTTCAAACCGGAAGAACGAATTTGCTCGAAATAACGCAAAAACAACCAATTTTCACTTTTTAGTCAATTATATGTGTCCTAATAGTGATTATAGCAGCGTGGGACACATATATGACTGTCAACAGCTCAAACAATGTGTTTTGGTGTTTCGTGGCCCTTTAAGGAGTTTTTAGCTGAATCCAACAGCGAACTGGGAGAGATTCTGGAAGCTGTCCTTTGTCAAATGCTAGAGCTACATATATTTTTTATAATTCTCTGGAACACAATTAAAATTAAATTGTAAGCACTTCTGTCTTTGTGTCGTGTCGTTTGATAGCCCAAACACAGAAACACAACAAGCTCTATGGAAATAGCAGTGTTTAGATGGCATTTTAGCTTTCTATGCTAACATTACAGCACCTCTGGTCACGTCTCTTTGCTGCGCGGGGTGTATGCACGTAACCTGATGGGTTTATGACTTCATTAACCCGGATGTACTTTTTTGTAGTCCCCCAAACTTTGTTTGCTGTAGGCTTTGCTAAGCTATCTCTGTAAAAGCCAATGTCTCCCTTTGCATTGGACTGAGCGTATTACAGTACATTCAGAGATGTTTATGTTCACACAGATACATCATGCATGAATTAAAGTTTAAAATATGATATAGTAGTGGACCACCCGTTTAATACGGCGTTTATAAACCACTATATTAAAAAATGCTACACATGGCTTAAAAAAAACTATTCAGAGTAACAAATATTTGTTACTGTAAGACATACAGTGATAGAATCCTCATTAACAAAATTGACATCATGGATTATTGCTGTTTAATATTTTAAAGGGATTGTTAACCTAAAACGAAAAAAAAAAAAAAACCTTTCACTTACTAATTACTTACTAGATTGATAGTGTACTGTAAATAAACAAACAAACATAAAACACCTGTTAAATGGTCAGCTATTGATAGATATTTCAGTTGATATCATATATGATATGTCTTGATATTGGATGACTTTTATATCATTGTGTGTTTATTTGTCATTTTTGTCTTTCTATCCTGGCCCAGTCAACCTACAAGACAATAGGAAAAAACACACAAACAAGCAAAAAAAAAAAAAAAAAAAGAACTTCTAAACGAAGTGAGTAAAATTGAATCACACAGAGGAGCCTTCCTACATCCCTCTACAGTATGTGGTTGCCCAGAGTTGATGGCCCCATCTGTCAAGCACATTTCTGCATAATTTCCCTCCAAATAATCCCTGAACAGTAGCCATGTAGTCTCACACACCTCGTGCAACAGTCTGCTTTGCCTTACTTAATCAGGGCCACAGCTGGTCAGCTTGATGAATTGTTTGCTCAACCGATTTCCGTGGCCTTTCTGCCTGTGCCAGAAGCTGAGGGTGGTTTTACACTGGCTCTCAGTAGATTCAGATGAAGGTACCGATTGATTTCTGAATGAGTTCCATAAAGAATAGCTGACTGGCATCCGTTTTCTACACACTCTCTCTCTTACTGAGGGAGGTGAAAAGGAATTATTTTCTGCCCTTGTGCAGTTTGAGATATGCTTACATGAAGCACCGTTTCATAACAATACCTGCTCTTAGAAGTTTTGGGGGAAGACCAGCCCCTTTGTTGTCAGATTTTGCAGTGCTAATGTAGCTTGTGTGCTTTATAACCCTGCAGTCATGAGGTGAATCTGAGTTTTAACTAAAGAGATTTGAGATTTAACTAAAAGTGTTAACTATAAGTGAACATCTATTAGAGGTCGGCAACTTCAGTGCTCAAGGTCAACTGTCCTACAGAATTCAGTGCTATTCATAGTTCTAAAGACACCTTAAAAAAAAAAATAATAATAATAATAATAACCCATGTCTTCGGGACATTGAAAATTCCAGGCGGTTGTGTTTGATTAGAGATGGAGCTAAACTCTGAAGAATAGTGGTTTCCGGCACAGTTGAATATGAAGTTGCGGGTTGTAATTTGGTGCAAATGCTTTTAAAACGTGCTGCATTTGACAAAATATTTCTTTCTTATGAGTACAACTTGTAAAATGGACCTGGCAACCCTGGCTTAATATATTGCATTTTTTTTTTTTTTCCTCCTCTAGTCTAGAGACACCATTCTAGTGCTGGATAGTTTGTTCTTGGACAGTTCTATGCATTGTAGAAAATTCTGGAACAGGGGTGTCCAAAACTTTATCCAGAAGACTCTTGTTTGATGCAGGTATTTCAAGTAGATGTAAATAAATATCATCTACTGGTACAGTATATTTCAATTGTACTTTTAAACCTTAGGCAAGGGTGACCCCTCATAACCACTGAACCATTGGTCTAGAAAGATCGGTTTAACTTTGGTCCTAAAAACTTGGAGCCAGAGAAAAACACAAACTGTCTACCAGGGTGTTCTGTTGAGCCATGTAATAGTGTTGTACTGTTGTGACAGTATCTGTTGATACACTTGTTTCCTTGCAGACTGTTTCAATTTATCTTGAAAAAGAACAGATGAGAGTACCAGCCGTTTATGTGAGTCCCTATTGCTTCAATCACTCCTGTTGCTGTGAACAGCAATACAGAAGTCCTGAACTTTCTTCAGAAGCAGTGGGATGTGTGATGTTTGTTTTTGAGACTGGTTATAGTGTTAACATTACATAACAGTAATGTAGAAATTTTTGTCTAACTCATGAAGACACTGAAGAGAACACTGATCACAGTAAGAATGACTTGAAAGTAGGGCTGCACAATATATAGTTTGAGCATCTATATCGTAATGTGTGAGTAGTCACATTGCCGGAAATGCAAAGCGGAGTCATGAAAATAGATTACCAGAATCCACAGGCCAAAACACATGAGATTTGTGTAGGCACTGCAGAATATAATCATTATATAGTATTATATAGTTAACATTTCCATGTGTTTTTAAGGCCTATGTGAACATTTTAAGAGTTTAAAGCATTTTAAAAGAACATAAAGAGCATTAAAAAGTAAAAAAATAAAATAAAAATAAAATAATTCAAAACCAGTTACAATGTTTTTAAATGAGATTTTATGCCCTGCAGTTTTTGTATTAAGCAGGTATCAGAGCCTTAAGACACCACAGACATCACAGTCAGGGTAATTGATTGATGGGGTGGATGGATTGGATAGATTAGATCAGGGGTGTCCAGACCCAGTCCAGGAGGGCTGATGTCCTGCAAAGTTTAGTTCCAGCCCCAATCAGACACACCTGGGCTAGCTAATCAAGCTCTTACTAGGCTTTCTAGAAACATCCTTGCAGCTGTGTTGATGCAAGTTGGAGCTAAAATCTGCAGGACACCGGCCCTCCAGGACCGAGTTTAGACACCCCTGGATTAGATGGATGGACGGATGGATAGATAGATGGATGGATTGATGGACTGACAGATTGATTGATTGATGGATGGATTGGATAGACTGGATGGACGGACGGACATATGGATAAATTGGATGGATAAACAGATGGATGGACAGATTGATTGATTGATGGAAAATGGACAGATTGATGAACGAACGGACAGATTGATGGACAGATGACAGATTGATGGAGAGATTGACAGATGGATGGACTGATGGATTGATTGATGGATGGATTGATTTAAAATACATGCACATCTATCCATCAATATAATGTACATTCATACATCAATCCAACAGTAAAGTTTGGGGTCAGTAAATGTTGTTTTACCAAATCTCCATTAATTTAACCTAAAATAGAGTAACAGCAGGAAATTGGACATGTATTTACCAGGGTTGCTCAATGTAATATTTTAGCATGAATATTGCAATACGTACAGTATATCTATAATAGTCACGTCACAGAATCTGCAATCTTGAGTTAGGTTTATAGTTGAGCAGGAACTACCGTTTAAAACATTGTGGCAACATTGTGAAATTAAAAGGGCACAATTTCTAGCAAATTCAAACCATTTGTGTAAAAGAAATTATAAACTTTAACAAAGGTTTATTGTATAAGTTGCATGCAATGAAGACTAAACAATGTTATTTATTTACATTGCTCAACGAAATCAACCCAATCATCCTAAAATTTTCCAATATACATTGCATTAAAACTAAACATGGTAATGTCAGTTTTTTTTTTCCAATATCATGCAGCCATAGCATTTTCAATATATATTTTCAAATATCTAAACTAAACTTTCTACAGTTCCAAAAATCTCATTCTAATATGACGATTAATCAGAATCAGTTTTTATTGCCAA
Organism: Danio albolineatus; assembly: GCA_903798035.1. Classification (NCBI taxonomy): domain Eukaryota; kingdom Metazoa; phylum Chordata; class Actinopteri; order Cypriniformes; family Danionidae; genus Danio; species Danio albolineatus. The sequence goes on from CAIGQQ010005419.1 coordinate 83,329, forward strand.
GTGTGCTTCACACACACAAGGAATTTGCTTTGGCTACAGAAGCTTCCAGTGTACATAAAGTGACAAGTGACAACACAGAATAAATATATAAAAAAAGAAGATGAAAGACATTAAACAGAGATGCAGTCAGTCCAACGATCTGGATGTTGAAATGTATGTACAGATTGTTATAAATATACAGGTTATAAGGTGCTGTGTACAAATGCATAAGTATTGCATTGTATGTTGTTATAAGGTGCTGTGTACAAATGCGTAAGAAGTATTGCATTGTATAAGGTGCTGTGTACAAGTGCGTATGAGAGAGTATTGCACGTTTATTGCACAATAAGAAAATATTAGCTATTCATGAGGTAGATGGCCTGGGGAAAGAAACTTTTCCTGTGTCTGGCAGTTTTTGTGCTCGGTGCTCTGTAGCGCCAGCCAGACGATAACAGTTCAAACAGGAAGTGTGCTGGGTGCGAGGCGTCCAGGGTGATTTTGCGAGCCCTTTTACTCACTGTGGAAGAGTACAGTTCTTGAAGTGTAGGAAGGGTAGTGCTAGTTATTCGTTCAGCAGTCCAGACTATTCGCTGTAGTCTACGGAGGTCAGATTTGGCTGCTGAGGAGAACCAGACGGTGATTGAAGTGCAGAGGATGGACTGGATGACAGCTGAGTAGACCTGCACGAGCAGCTCCTGTGGCAGGTTAAACTTCCTCAGCTGACGAAGGAAGTACAGTCTCTGCTGGGCTTTCTTCACAATAGAGTCTATGTGAGTGTCCCACTTCAGATCCTGAGAGATGATGGTGCTCAGGAACCTGAATGACTCCACTGCAGCCACAGTGCTGTCCATGATGGTGAGCGGGGGGAGTGCAGGGGGGTTTCTCCTGAAGTCCACTATCCTCTCCACCGTTTTGAGCGTGTTCAGCTCCAGATTGTTGTATTGATTGATTGATTGATATGATTAAATTATGATATATGATATGATATTGATTGATTGATATGATTAAAAAGACTATTCGTAGTAGTAGTAGTAGTGGTGCTGCATAATAAAGTGTGTACTATTTTCAGGATTATTTGATAAACATTAGTAGACCTTTGGAAATTACATTTACATAAAAACATTTACAAGAAGGTAATAACCCCAACCATATATGCGTTTCCTGGACATCAGATTAAAATGAGAAACAAGGTAATAATTGTACAGCACACCAAATACATAAATAGGACATCTAGTTCCTGAAGTAAATTAATGAAACAGGTGCTTGCAATGCAGACATCTAGTTAATCATAATGAAGCGGTTGTAGCCCTGTGTCTGGAAATCATTCCCCATTGCATTTATATAGTACCCTACTGTATAAGCCTTCTCTATTAAAGGAATTTGAACTGAGCAAAAATATGAGATATCTGGGACAGCCAGTGTTTTCCATGGGACTAGTGGGACTCTTTATTGAAAAAAAAAAAAAAAAAAAAACATTGAAGAGTTAAATGGAAATGTGTTTTCCACCAGAATCCAGTCTTGATGAGATGAACTAGATGAACTATAGTCTGTCGCAAAACATTCGTGCGACTTGGCAAATAACTGATCAAGCAACTTTTCTACATGGTTTTCACCTTGTATCGGTTTGCATTTCTACTGCAGTTTAGGGCTGCTTAAAGTGGGTGGGACTTGTCTTGCAGTGTTACCAAAACAGTTCAGTCATGTGAACCAGCAATACAGTAATGGCTGCTGCTGACTATTTAAAGCTGCCTCAAAATTATATTGTTAGTCTTAACAGTGAGAGCTAGCCAAAAAAGCAATGGCCAGAATATTGAGCCTTGGAGTACTCCATATCAAACATGAGGATGTACATCTTCATTCAGATTAGATTCAACTTTATTGTCATTACACATGTACAAGTACAAAGCAATGAAATGCAGTTTAGGTCTAACCAGAAGTGCAATAGCAGCAAGTGCAGAATAAAGGTATACATTATAAGGTGCAGTTATAGAGAAGCTATGGTGATATTTACAGATAGATGTACTATGAACATTATATACAGGTTGCATCAGTTATGAGCCCAGATTTACAATAAATGATTATACGTACAGGTTGATATTAATAATCAGAAGTGTGCAGATAGATAAACAATTACAAATATATGTACAGTGGGTGTGTACATAATTACAAATGTACATGTACAGTGGGTATGTACAGTTAAAATAAATGAATCAGTGCAATGTAGGTTGCTTTTTAATAATCAGAAGTGTGCAGATAGATAAACAGTTACAAATGTATATGTACAGTGGGTATGTACAGTTCAAATAAGTGAATCAGTGCAATGAATATGTGCAATTTTTAATTGTGCAAATGTTAAATAGTGCTGTGATTGTGAGGAGTATAAGTTATGAGTAGAGTGGGGGGTGTATGTGGCGATCAAAAGAGTCAGTGGGGGGCAGAGTTCAAAAGGGAGACAGCTCTGGGGAAAAAGCTGTTCCTCAGTCTGCTGGTTTTTGTCCGAGGGAGCCTGAAGCACCTGCCGGAAGGCAGGAGAGAGAACAGTCTGCGAGCAGGGTGAGAGGGGTCCTTGAGAATACTGTGCGCTCTGCGCAGGCAGTGTTTTTTTCTGGATGTCCTCTATAGCAGGAAGTGGAGTCCCTGTGATGCGTTGGGCAATTTTCACCACCCACTGCAGGGCCTTACACTCAGCAACAGAGCAGCTTCCATACCAGACTGTAACACAATTGGTCAGGATGCTCTCTATTGTGCAGTTATAGAAGTTCACCAAGACGGCTGATGACAGCTGGTTCTTCATAAGTTGCCTTAAGAAATATAGGCACTGGTGAGCCTTCTTGACCAGACTGGAGGTCCAGGAAAGGTCCCTTGAGATATGGGTCCCCAGGAACTTGAAGGATGAGACTGGCTCAACGGCCATCCCATTGATGTGGATAGGATCATGGGAGTCTGTTCTTCCCTTCCTGAATTCCACAATGAGCTCCTTGATGCACCGACAATAACCTGCTCCTTAACACCACCAAGACCAAGTGGCCAGATGCTGTATCTCCTCCCTGTAGGCAGTCTCATCATTGTTGCTGATTAGACCAATCACTGGGGTGTCATCTGCAAACTTGATGATGGTGTTGGATGTGTTTTTGGGCCTACAGTCGATGGTAGTAGAGAAAGGGGCTCAGCACAAAGCCCTGGGGTACACCAGTGTTGAGTGTGATGGTGGTGGAGCAGATGGGGACTGATCTATCATTCTGAGGTCTGTTAGTCAGAAAGTCCACAACCCAGTTGCAGAGAGACGTGTCGATATCCAGCTCTCTAAGTTTGATCAGTAACATAGAGGGTATGACAGTGTTGAATGCTGAACTGAAGTCAACAAACAGCATTCGTGCATAAGTGTTTTTATTGTCCAGGTGTGTGAGTACAGAGTGCAGTGCTATGGAGACTGCATCTTTCAGACCAACCGCTCGAAGCACTTAATGATGATGGGTGTGAGTGCTACAGGGCGGTAGTCATTCAGGCATGTAGGGCTAGAGTGTTTCGGCACTGGCATGATGGAGGTGGTTTTGAAGCATGTTGGTACAGCTGCTAGGTTAAGGGACTGGTTGAAAATGTCTGTGAATACCCCAGCGAGCTGTTCTGCACATGCTTTGAGGAGGCTCCCAGGAATACCATCTGGTCCAGCAGCCTTACGCACATTGATCCGACTCAATGTGGTGTAGACTTCTAAGGAGATGAGTGTGATAGGTGAGTGGTCGTTTGAGGGAGTGATCCTGGTGTTGGGTTCTTTATTGTCTCTTTCAAATCGGGCATAAAAGTCATTTAGCTCGTTCAGGAAGGAGACCGCTGTGGCTGTGGGTGGGGAATGGCTAGGTTTGTAGTTGATGGCCTGGATGCCCTGCCACATGCGCCGAGGATCAGAGTTGGAAAAATGCTCCTCTAGATTTAGCTTGTAGCAGTGCTTGGCCTTTTTGGTGCCCCTCTTCAGATTAGCCCTGGAAGTGCTGTAGGCCTGTGCATCACCTGATTTGAAGGCAGTGTTGCGTGCCTTCAGCAGGAGGTGCACCTCCTTGTTCATCCATGGCTTTTGATTTAGGTATGTGGTGATCTGCTTCTGGGTTGTAACACTGTCTATGGTGGTGTTGATGTATTCCAGAACAGAGGAAGTGTAGCTATCTATGTCTGTGTGAGAGCCACAGGTGGCCTGGGACGCAAACATACTCCAGTCTGTGTGTTGAAACCTGTCCTGGAGTGTTGAGTTTACCCCCGTTGGCCACACTTTCATGGTCCTCACTGATGGCTTCACACGGTTGATGAGGGGTGAGTACTTGGGGGTGAGGAACAAAGAAAGGTGATCTGATTGACCCAAGTGGGGGAGGGGGGTCCCCGCGTAGGCTTCAGCCATGTTAGGGCATACTCACACTAAGTACGCTTGTCCCCCCCTCCCATCTCCCCCGATGGCCCACACTCTCATTGCATTCGGGCCTGGGCATGCTTACGTCATCGATGATAGGCTATTCAGTGTAAGAGAAGCTTTCTCGGAGATTTCAGTGGAGATTTCTTTATTATCATTATATCGTTTTAGTCGTTTGATATGCAGTGACACACAGTCAAATATTCCGCCGAACAAATCAGCCACTGCTGACGCTCATAAACAATCATGACGTCCTCGTGCTGCAGGAATTAGAAGGTTTACTAAAGGTGCAGCTGTCATGCAGTGAGGGGTTTGCGTCTTTAATAATCTACGACGGTTTGCGTTCATTAAACAGTAAGACTGATTAATAAATCTATATGAAACAGTCCCCAAAAATCACGGCTCCTCTTCAGTTTGGGGCTCAGGCACGCTTTGCACTCTCACTACAAGTGTGCCGCGCCAAAGCCCAAGTGTACCGGGCTCAGGCACACCTCTTACAACTGGGCCAGGACCGGCTAACTGTACTGTGCCTGACCCGATTCAGTGCACTCACACTTCTAAAATTATCCGGGAAACGGGCTTGAGCACGGTTCAGATAGCATAGTGTGAGTACGCCCTTAGGGTACACCTGTTCCAAAGTTTTGTTTCCCCTTGTGTGACAGAAAATGTTTTGATGGAATTTGGGGAGCACTGTCTTTAAGTTTGAGTGATTAAAATCCCCCGCAACAATAAAGGCAGCCTCCGGGTGAGCAGTCTGTTGTTTGCTGATGGCCGCATGAAGTTTGTTCATAGCAAGTTTGGCATCAGCATCGGGAGGAATATAAGCGGCAGTTATAATGGTGGAGGTGAACTCCTGCAGCAGACAGAACGGTCTGCATTTAACCATTAGAAATTCCAGCTTAACAGAGCAATGTCTCCCAACGATGACAGAGTTCGTGCACAAAGCTTTGTTAACATGAATGCATAATCCTCTGCCTCTGGTCTTACCAGAGTCATCCGCCGTTCTGTCTGCTCAGAATGTGTGGTGCTCAGTTAGCGATACAGCGTTGTCTGGTGTCCCGCCGTTTAGCCATGTTTCTGTGAAAATCATGACATTGCAGTTCCGTAATCTTTTGCTGTGGTTGATGCGCAGCCGAATCTCATCCATTTTGTTCACCAGAGACCGTACATTGGCGAGAAAATTGCTGGGTAACAAGAGCCGGTGTGGTGTTAGCTTTAGCTTAGCTCTTTGCCCGCCGCGCTTTCCCCTTCTTTGTTTACGGTCTCGACGTCACCTTTGAGCACTTCAGCCCGGCCGGGCAGAGTGCTCAACCTGGGGTGATTTAGCGATCTCAGGGATGAGTCGAAGATTGCTAATAAAACTGTCCGGAATGCATAAACCAATATCAAAAATCTCCTGTCGGGTGTACGATGTAAAGGCACAACTGTTTTGCACAAACAGACCCGAAATGAGTTGGAAAAATACTGCAAAATTGCAGAAACTGGAGAGACCCTGGGCCTCGCGATGTGTGCGTGCCGCCATCTTGGTCTGATTTTTTTTTTTGTTGTTGTTGTTTTTCTCTGTTGCAGTCTTTACAGCAACAGACTGATAATTGTCAGAGAAGTAAGATTTGAGCCATATAGAAGTTTTGAGGTCTCACTTTGCAAATCCAATGATGCTGGCAGTGATTTTTTTTCTGAACAGTTACTGACTATAATTACATAGACATCAGTAATCAAATCATTTACCTTAATCGGATTATGATAATATGATAATATGGCAATAATATAATTAAGGGGTTTTTATGAGTTGCTTTTAAATGTTCCTTTCACGTTCCCATATTACAATACGTAGATCGATTAACTTCATTAAGTTAACTGTGGAATTGTGCTGTTAGTTTAAATTGGGGCTAAGGAGGGAGGGGCAATGCAACTGCTTTAATTAGACAATAATTTGTGTTTATGGTGGCTTATGGTAGCATAAATATTTGCTATTTAAATTAGTGTTTTTGAATACATTTTCTGTAAAAGGTTTGTGTTATTGTCTTCCAAGCAGGGCTTGAAAGGCTATATTTATATATTTTTTTGTCCCCTGCAATATATATTGTAATATAAATACAATTTCAGTACATGACTCAAATAGCTCTATTTGGAAAGCCATTACTTTAGATTAATTGGGATGATGTGTATGGGAGTAAAATATAAATATGCAATTTACTATATACATATAATAAACAAACTACAGTCATAAATAAACACAATGGAGCAAATGTTAAAGTGAAATAAACAGTGATTTCTGCTTTTCTGGGGAGTGTCTAACAGTATTCCGAGAGAAAATGTAGTAATCAAATGTAGTCTTCATC
>CAIGQQ010005419.1:145153-178464 GCA_903798035.1 Danio albolineatus
ATTATTATTATTATTATTATTATTATTATTATTATTATTATTATTATGTACATATACTATTAATAATGTAATTTTTGCTATATATATTATTTATTAATTATTTATTATTAACTCAGTATTAACTTATGCATCTTTACAAAACATTTGCTGTCTTGACTTTTGTCATTAGATGTTTTACTGTGTAGCATTTTCAAAATAAAGGTTCCAGAATTGATTTTAAGACTCATCTTGGTTGCCCTAAAGAACCATTCAGTGAACAGTTAATAATAATAAAATAAATACTATTTTGAAATACATTCATAAAATAAAGTTGAAACATTTTAATCATTCATTCATTTTCCTTCGACTTAGTCCCTTTATTCATCAGGCGTTGACACAGCGGGATGAACCGCCAACTTTCATTCATTCATTTATTTATTAATTAATTTTATTTTTGACTTAGTCCCTTTTATCTGGGGATACCACAGTGAAATGAACCACCGAATAATCCAGCATATGTTTTACACAGTGGGCGCCCTTCCAGCTGCAACCCAGTACTGGACAACATCCATTCGCACTCATTCACACACACACACACACACACACGTACACGCACACATACACACACACACACACGTACACGCACACACACACACACACACACACACACACACACACACAGTTTATTCCATTCACCTACACCGCATGTCTTTGGACGGTGGGGGAAACTGGAGCACCCAGAGGAAACCCATCCCAACACAGAGAAAAGATGCAAAAACATACAACTGACCCAGCTGGGACTCGAACCACTGGCCCATTTTCTGTGAGGCGGCAGTGCTAACCACTGAGCCACTGTGTCGCCCCAGCATTTAAATCAGTCAAATAATCTTTTCCACCATAAAAAAGAAACTGAAATTGTATATAAATTGTATTTGGATATTAATAACCACAATGCTGCATGACGACAAATTAATTTTCATTTTTGTCATAGAATATACTTGTTGGATCAAATTGTGTTCTCTGTTTTAATATTGATGTTTCCATTCATTTATTTTTCAAGATCAGAAGTTCATAGTAGCTACATTCACATTCATTGGCTCCCAGTTCAATTACGTATTGATTTTAAGACTCTGATTTAAACTACAAAGCAGTACATGGATTAGCTCCAGATTACATTTGTGATCTGGTGACTTATTCTGCTCCTCCTCGCTGTCTTCCTTCTGCATATGGACTCACTTTTTAGATTAAAAACCATGGGAGGTCGGGCTTTTTCTTATTGTGCGGCGAAATTATAGATTGCTGTGCCCACAATTATCAGGAATGCTTTTTCTTTTGATTGTTTTTTTGAAGCTTGTTAAGATTCATCCTTTTAGCAAAGCATTTAATTTGATCATCATTGTCACTTTTATGCAATTTGTCACATTTTTGCTTATTCATTGTTCTTCATGGTTTTATTATTGGGATTTGACTTCTTACAGGGATTTTATGCAAGCTTGTAATTCTCTGCATTTTTTATTTGTTATTTTATATATTGCTTTGAATTTAAGAAAAGTGTATCTTAGAATTTATTATTATTATTATTATTATTATTATTATTATTATTATTATTATTACATTTAGCACTAAATAGAGAGCATAGCCAATGCTTGAAATTATCATTGCCATTGTGCTTATGTCATGTATCAAAAAAGAAAAAAAAAATGCTGACAATACAGAAATAAAAACAAGAATAAAACTTGAATTCTGTGCTGCAATGTCACAACTACTTGGGACAAGGTTATACTAAAGCTGTCAGTAGTGCACTCAATCCATAGCATTTCTTGCCAAGTTTTTCAGTATATTATTCTGTACAAATCTGTGTTTTTCGGGTTATTAAAAAGGCATTTTTTATAATATTGTGCATTTGTTTCGTTTCCTTGCTTGCAGTTGAAATGTTTCCACAATGAGCTGCTTTCGGAGCTGGAGAAGAAGGTGGATTTGGATGCGAGATACTTGACTGTGAGTCTATAGCAAATCCCACTCATAACACAACAGACTGACGGGACACACTAACATTTGCACTACTTTAGTAATGCGCATTCATCTATTATACACACACACTCTACAATTTCAAAAATCCATTAAAACCCATAAGAATTGGATGAAGAAAAGCACTCTACGTGTTTGTTTGCTTGTGTTTTATTTTCACTTGAAAATGCCTTATGGGGTGGATTATGGAAGTAACATGGTTTGTGAGTGGCGTTTGCTGTCAGTTGATGTAAAATTATCCAACGGCAACAGATTTAACCATATCCAGTTACATATCCAATGCAAATGGTTGTGTGCTGATTTATTTTTGGATAACCTCACTGCATTAGACATGTTTAACACGTATATCATCCAGTTATCATGGTAAAATATTAAAATAAAAGGTTTGGTTTTAATAAGATTTTTTCAACAATTTTGAAATTTTGTTTGTTTGGTTTTTTATAGATTGTACTCACCAACACACTCAGAAATAAACATGAAATACAAAAAGGTGCTTGTTGGTACCTTATTTATTCCCAAATTGTACAGTTACACTTTCAAAATGCACATCAGTGCCTCAAAGGTATATGAAAGGTTATTATTTAAAAATAAATGTTTTCTATTTCAAAAGAATAAAATTGGTATTTTTCCGATTGAAATCTGTATTATTTTTGTAAAGTAGTCATTCAGAAATGATTATAGTATGACTATTCATATTTATATCCAATGTGATGGTTAGAATTTTTTTTGTGTGTGTGTTGTGTTGTGTTGTGTTGTGTTTTGTTTTTGTTGTGTGTGTGTGTTTGTTTGTTTATTTTTTTATTTATTTGTTTGTTTTTTATTTATTGATTGATAGCACAATATAAAAAAAATGTCACTTTTGATCAATTTAAAGTGTACTTGCTGAGAAAAAGCAAAGTATTTTTTTGTCTTTATAAAATACAAATAAATATATAAATTAGAATCCTACTGATGCCAAACTTCTGAACGGTCACAGTAATAGGGTTATTTAGCTTATTTTGAGTCAAATTTTGTCACACGTCTTGGCAGTCTGATAAAATATTAAGCCAAGAGTATTTACAAAATTGGATGACTTTGCTGCCACTGCTTTGGGAGTATACTAAACATTTAGGCAAATGTGTTGGATAATTTGCAAACAGTTTACATTTATGCATTTGGCAGATTATTTTATCCAATGCAATTCATCTGCATGTCTTTGATTCAAACTTACAATCTTGTAATTACAAGGGGGAAAATACAAAAAAGAAACATGCAGAGTTTATATTACACACATACATTACATTTATATATATATTACACACAAAATAAATTTAAGGACCAACCGAACAAATTAAGAAACCCCTTTGAGAGAAACATTTTTACTTATTTGTTTTACTTTGAAGACATATTACAGTAATAGATTTACAAAGTTTAAAATCATTTATGGGTTATGTTTTGTGCAGTTTTGCAATAATATAAAGAATGACGTGTTTTCAGACATGATTATATTAATTTTTATTCCATGGTCTGTTGAAATTCTTGATTCTGATTGGCTGGTGGGTGTGGTATATTTCGTTGAAACGCACAGGTAGTTCCAGTCAGTTTTGATCACAGTTGGAAATAAATGCGCTTCTCCCAAACGTTTTTAGTTACTATAGCAACTTGCTTGTGCTGCGCTTGAAATCAATGAGGGCTTTTAATGGCGGACGAGAAATTCTCAAAATTAGGAAAATACTCATAAACTATCCTACAAAATCAAGTTTTAAGAGTTTTTCAAGCGAGAATATAGTTATTTTAAAGTCAAATCGTCAGTTTGTGTGCATGGATAGCGCGTCTTTAAAAATTTGGAAGCTCCAGGCGGTTAGCGGCAGCTCCGCAAACGGCTCCCCCTGAGGGAAGCTTCACGTCGGTCAGACCATCTGAAGACCCGTGGCTGGATCTAATCTCCTGCATCTCTGTTGTTAAATCGAGATATATAATTAATCTTTTGGTGTATGTAGCGGTCAGTCTCTGGACATTTGAACCTATATAATTTGTTCTCAGGTGTTTTTGACCGATCGCAAGTAAGTTTCATAATTAATTTATGACCGTAAATATCGCACTGATCCTGCGTGTTTGGCTGATTGCTTTTGTTTTAAAGAAGATCAATAAAGCAGAATGTTCTCCTACCTGTCCTGGTATGTTCTTTCATTATGCAAACTTTACCTATATTTAACAGCAGAGATTTTGGCTGCTTCAAAGATTCTAGAATACACTTTCTTGTCAAGACAAAGCCAATATACAGATCCTCCCTCGTCAGAGAAGCAGTAGAAAGTTGACAAAAGAAACGTGTCTGAGAATGTGTTATTTATCCACCTGTGATCGGACTAATCTTATATTAGCAGATATAAAGAGCACGTGCGCTCTCTCTCCCTCTCTCTGTCTGCTGCCTGTCAGCCTGTCACAGCTGATTCAGTGGAGGGACTAGAAAATCGATCATGTAAAAACGGACAAAAATTCGGACAAATACTGCACTGCAAACAGCAAAACTATTTTAAACTTATGCCAACCTTGGCAAATGACCATGGAATAAGCGGGATAATCAACGGCTTGCCGTGCGTTAAAGGATTTTAATGCACTTCGCTGAGGCGACCACACTCCGCTGCGCGTCGTGTGGTCCTTAGCCTCCACGTCGTGCATTAAAATCCTTTAACGCACGGCAAACCGTTGATTATCCCTTACTTAGACAACACAATGCCAAAGTTTTAATCAGAAGAATTAACATTTGGAGAAATAACATTTAATTTTTTGGAAAGAAGATTCAATTGGTCAGAAGATTTTATTGAAACATAAATATTATTGATTCATGAAATGAAAAACTTTGAATATATATCTTCTATATTTGAATTTTGTCACTATTTTGGCACACACTAGTTTATAAAAATCCTTAAGATCAAGGCCCAATCCCAATTCTACCCCTTAACCCCTCCACATACACCATACCCATTGGTTTGTGCTTTCATGTGAAAGAGTAGTGGTGTCTAAATTCTCTGTTGCTTAGAGGCATCGCAGTAAGGGGACCATATAGCCCTCAAACAGAGATTTATCACAATTTCCATGACTATACCAGCTACAGGAGCAAAGCTGTAAAACTGAGCAAGAAAACCCACAAATGTAAAAAAATAAAAATAAAAAATAAATAAAATTAACTAATATTAATAAGTATGTTTACTACAAAGAAGAATCTGATTTATTACTCACTTAGCTACAGTAATTTGTGATTGAATCATTTAGAATTAAAAATTCTTAATTTTGCTAATGATTGTCCCTTATAATAACCACTACAAAATATTACACAACATAATTGAAATTCTGATAACCCTACCTAATGGCTTGACAGAATAGGCCAGTTGTTAGTCAGCAGAGAAAAAGCAAGCATTCAACAGACATTTACAGTAACTGACTATAAGAAGCTTTGCAAGTACGTTAACTTACACTAACCCCAACCCCAACTCCAACCCCAACCCCAACCTAACAGTCTAATCATAATCTAATGAGAATTAGTTGCAATGTAACTTAAATTCAACAAACAGACCATCAAAATAAAGTGTGACCGAAAAAGCTTTTTTCAGCACGTCTGCTATGATGTTAATGCAGTTTTCTTGTGGTTACAACTATGAGATATGAGCACTGTGTAAAAACAGAAAAGTTTTAAATGACTTGAAAACCTATATATGATTACTACGTGTAGATTGATTGGGATGATTCTGTAGGTCTGTGTATCTGCATAAAATCTAATAACCAGTCTACGAGCAGAGATAAATATAATAAAGAAAAACACACAATTAAAATAAACAGTGTTTTATTGTTTTTAGAGTCTAACAGTATTCAGGTACAGTAACTGACTAATAATAATAATAATAATAATCATGATAATAATAATAATAATAATAATAATAATAATAATAATAATAATAATACGAATACGAATAATAATAATCATCATCATCATAATAATAATCATAATCATAATAATAATAATTCAATAAAATTAATCGTTCTTATGTCTGCTTTTAAAATCATTATACAGTCATAAACCTCAAAATATTTAAAACCAGACGCATTGCATATACTTTGATGGATACAGATGACATTGTGATATTGATGCTGATATATTGTGCAGCCCTAGTCCAAATACAGCACGAAACAGCATGAGATGTGCCTTTTTTGTTGACATTAGTAAAGAGCAGTGCACTGCATTTTTTTTATGTTACTAGGCAATGGTTGTATCAATGGTCTTGGTGCTAAAACGCATGGCATGAAAAACACAAAGTTTTCAGCTCATTCGTACAGAAGATTAGCATCAATTCTCACACAATGCAGTGCATTAAAGCTGAACGTTTATATGCTTGCAACAAGTTTGTAGTAATGGTGTTCCATTTCTTAGGGGAATATTACTCTGCCCCTTCATAGTCTGTTTCAAGGGCCAAGGGGATTAAATAGAATTGTGACTGGGCCGAACATACTGACACTAACAATACAAACAAACAAACAAAAAAACTTTTTTGTTTTCATGGAGAGTGTAATGTTTTACTCAAGCTCGTACCTAATGAATCTAGAAAAGCAAGAGAAACTGATTTTATTTTACATTTTAACCCATAGCTGTACACCATAAGCGATTTACTACATTTGTTTTAGCATGCTATTTCAAGCTTTTCCTTAGATCTGCATCTTTAGACGTCGCTACATTCCTGTAGCGTCAACCTTGTTTTCCCCCTCATCTCTGTTTCCACTATTTTCACCAAACGACAAAAGTACACAGTTTGCTGCAGATTAAAGTATGTTTGTAGCGGAGCTGCGAGAGATATCTTTAGCCTGTGAGTGGGCTGTGTGGAGCTTCATTGGGGGGGTTTGGGAGAACGGGTTTGGGCATCGCTTGTCATCACATTGTATTCAGATAAAATTAAAGCCTTGCTGTCTTGCCTTATTCAGCGGCCTGTGGTCGTTCCCCTTGGAAACCAAACACTTTTTTTTTTTTTTTTCCTCAGTCCACACATTCTGTGCAACATGTCGAGTATTTGCTGTGAGATGTCTATTAAGGGCTGGAAGGTTGTGATTATATCCATTTTGTGATTCTGCTGCTCTAATTTATAGAGATCTGAAATGCTTTTAGTGGATGATTTAGTGCTAGTGAGTTTGAGGAAAAAAGTGTTTTTTAGCTCCCAAATGCATATTTGTTCTTGTTCACAACAAATAGCTACAGTAAAAGAGCACTATTAGCTGTTAATGTAGATTCAGATGGTTGTTGTGGTAAAATAAACACTGATATGGGTTTGTATCACCCTGAAGGCATTTATATTTTTATTTTATTTATTTATTTTTGCCATAATAATTGCATGGATGTTAGAGATGCCTTTTTTTAAATAGTTACTTTTCAAGTAATTAAGCTAAAAATGTGTGAGTCAAAGTATTTTATTAGCTCATTAAACACAGAGCTTTCACAAAGAAAAAAAGATAGTTGCTTACCAGCAGCTTTGAACCTAGACCAACAAAAAAGATCAAACAAAACAGGCATTTAAAGTGATGTCAAAAAAGATAATCTACTGTTAATTTACTTTGCCTCAGGCTAGCTAAGATGTAAATTACAGGGTTCTCAAGGGTCATGGAACTCCTGGGATATAATGGAATTTTAAATGGTCTATTCTAGATATTTTTGAGAGATTTATGCTGATTTTGTTAGTCGTTTTATTTATTTTGTAGTTTTTTCTATACCATGTCTTTTTTTTCCTAAGTTAATTCATGCGTTTTGCTTTTTGTTATGGAAAGACTGATTTTCACTGCCATTTTATTTCAGTCCCACTTGTCAACTGGCAATCAAATGCAGTTACCAGGTTGTGCCCATAAAAATACTATGTGACTGTTTTTGTTTAGTGCTCAACCAGTACCTCCTGCTTTTTGCAGGAACATGTTTGTCGTTTTTTTGTGGCCTAAAATTACAGATTTTTTTGTCAATTTAGATCTTTAATTGAATTGAAGGTGCAGCATGGAAGTTTAACACCCAGTGGTTGAACTAGATATTGCACTCCTGGATCAAAACAAACGTAAGCGCAGGTTGCCAGATTGAGGACAGGAGCAAGTGATTTAAATTGTGTTCTAAATAAAAGCAACAGCACGCTATAGAAGAAATATTTTCCATATTAAAATGAGTTTTTGTCCTAACCTACCGAAGCGTAGAGCTGCCACCCAGGTAAAAAAAAATCTGAGCTTTATCACATTTGTACAATATACTTTTCACGTTCTTACAAAATAATATTACGTTTGTACAATTTACTTTTCACATTCCTACAATGTAATATCACGTTTGTACAATCAGCTATCACGTTCTTAAAATATAATATCACGTTTGTACAATACACTTTTCATGTTCGTACAATATAATATGACATTTGTACAATATAATTATCACGTTCTTACAATATAATATCACGTTTGTACAATATACTATCACTAAGTTCTATTTTATGCTTAGATTGAGACATGGGGAAATTTTGCAGCTACTGATCAGCTTGGACAATGTTATCAGCATACGGACACTGAGAAGGAACCTAAAATGCATGGGGCTGTACAGGAGGAAAAATGAGTCTGATCCGATGGAAGTGGCTGCATTTCTTATTGATCAGCTCGAGGGACACGGGAGGCTTCCATACATGGAGCCTCCGTGTGTCCGCATGCTGATAACAACATTGTCCAAGCACAAAATAGAACTTAATTAATTCTGTAAAACGAGACATTTTCTCACGCTCTGATCGCACCAGGTAAACATAGCCTAAACAATAAAGTTTTCACGTAATAACGTAATAATTATATTGTACAAACGTGATATTATATTGTACAAACATGATATTATATTGTACGAACGTGATTATTATATTGTACAAACGTGATATTATATTGTACGAACGTGAAAAGTATATTGTACAAACGTGATATCATATTGTACGTACGTGAAAAGTATATTGTACAAACGTGATATTATATTGTAAGAACGTGATAGTATATTGTACAAACGTGATATTATATTGTACGAGCGTGAAAAATAAATTGTACAAACATGATATTGTATTGTACGAATGTGAAAAGTATATTGTACAAACGTGATAAAGCTCAGATTGTTTTTTACCTGGGTGGCAGCTCTACGCTTCCGTACTTACCAGTGCATTGAATTGATATATTAGAAACGGCTTCTATTTCTCACAGGTGAACAACAGAAAACAATGATCACCTCAGGTAAACCTCATGCTTGATACAGTGTTAAATGCTGTTTAAATGATTTTACATGACATTTATTGCCATACTACTGAAAGCAGCAGCAGATAGTTCACCTCAGATCTTGAAAAATAAAATGAAACTAAACACATATGAGTGATTCGGCTTGTACATTTAATAATGTTAAATAGATTATAAACCTTACCATTTCATGAATGGGAGCATATTCTGTGCCTCTGAATGGCTTTATTTTAATTTCTGTCAAGTTTCGTCTGGTGCAAACCGGCAAATTGCTTATTACTGTGTATCTAGTCACGAAGCATGTTGTTTGGATATGTAGTTATGATGTAACCCGCTCACCTAATCTTTACTTTGTAATATATATATTATTTACTAATTAATAACCTAAAAAAATGGCTATTTACATGGTAAACTAGAGTATTGTCTTAATCGGATTATTGGTGTTTATGTAAATGTAGCCACTGATTGTGATGGAAGTGTGCACACACATTTGCTTAAAGAGCCCCTATTATACATTAAAAAGGGTCATATTTTGGTTTTGGGAGTCTCCAACAGCAGGCTAATATGCATGCATGGTCAAAAAAACACTTTTATTGTCTTATAATCTGCATTTATTTTTTACCTAATTATCACAGCGACTAGTATATGAATCGTTCAGCAATTCATTTGTTCCTAAACCCCTCCTTAGCGTAATGCTAAACTGCGCTGATTGGACCGATGACCCAGTCTGTTGCGATTGGTCGACATCATTTAGCGCGAGAGAACGCCCACCACGGCTTATCAATATTGAAGTAGTCATAGTGTGCGTGAGCATATCTGCCAACACTCCTTTTTCCCAGGAGTTGCCCGTATTTCATACACCTCACCCCCGAAACCCCCAGTGTTACGTTCAGCGGTGGTGTGACGAAGACAACAGGGCGAGGGTCCAAGTGCAGAATTTTTTATATAAAAAAAACAGTATAGCAAACTCACAGGGACAGAACAGAGATACAATGCTAAGGTCTAAACACGAAAAAACTGGAACAAAGAAAACCGTAGAAATGTCACAAAAACATATAACAGTTGACAGGTAACATAACAGAAGACAATCTCACTACGAAGACTGTGAGTGTGTGTGCTGCTTTTGTGGTGCGTGCAATCAGTACAGACAGTCCTCCGGTGGTGCGTGCACAATCAGTCGTGATCAGGAACAGGAGTGTGTGTGTGTTGCATGGCTGGAATTGTAGTCCTTAAACATGGCTGATTGTAGTTCATGGAAGTGTGTGTGTGAACCAGCGATCTCTGACAGTCTTGGTGGTGCCGGCAGTGCAAGGAGCCGGGCTGGAGCCGACACTGGCGGGCGCACTGGAGCTAAAGCCAACACTGGCGGGCGCACTGGGGCTGAAGCCGACACTGGCGGGCACACTGGGGCTGGAGCAGACACTGGCGGGCGCACTGGGGCTGGAGCAGACACTGGCGGGCGCACTGGGGCTGGAGCAGACACTGGCGGACACACTGGGGCTGGAGCAGACACTGGTGGGCGCACTGGGGCTGGAGCAGACATTGGCGGGCGCACTGGGGCTGGAGCAGACACTGGCGGGCGCACTGGGGCTGGAGCAGACACTGGCGGGTGCACTGGGGCTGGAGCAGACACTGGCGGGCACTCTGAGACTGAAACCGGCACTGACAAGGAAGCCTTTCTCCTCCTCCTCCGCTTTTGGGTGCGGTTTAACCCTTGGGGGTTGGTTATGGGCTGAGAGGTGGTGCTAGTGGTTAAGAGAGGGGTCCATTCCCCCTGCAGGTACTTCCTCTCCTTCCTCAAACAAACATACTCCACCACCTCCCAATACGTCCTTTTACCAAGATCGCCCAGCTCCTCCCAATCAAAAGGCTCATCCAATCCAGCCAGAAAGATGTGGATGAGAGTGCTCTCTCTAAACCCAAGCCCCTGGACTGCCTAGAGGAGATCTTTAGCGTAATTGCCGAAGGGGCGATGATTTTGCCGGTGAGACAGTCCTCTGGCTAGGGGTTGGTTTTGGGGTCCTTTCTGCTGGGAGGAAGCTGGGCGCTGAAAAATTGCCATACTGCTTACTGCTGGGTCCTCTTGTTGGTAGCGAGATTCTGTTACGTTCAGCGGTGGTGTGATGAAGACAACGGGGCGAGGATCCAAGTGCAGAATTTTTAATATAAAAAAAACAGTACAGCAAACTCACAGGGACAGAACAGAGATACAATGCTAAGGTCTAAACACGAAAAAACTGGAACAAAGAAAACCGTAGAAATGTCACAAAAACAGATAACAGTTGACAGGTAACATAACAGAAGACAATCTCGCTACAAAGACTGTGAGTGTGTGTGCTGCTTTTGTGGTGCGTGCAATCAGTACAGACAGTCCTCCGGTGGTGCGTGCGCAATCAGTCGTGATCAGGAACAGGAGTGTGTGTGTGTTGCATGGCTGGAATTGTAGTCCTTAAACATGGCTGATTGTAGTTCATGGAAGTGTGTGTGTGAACCAGCGATCTCTGACAGTGGAGATCGCTGGTGATCGTGACACCCAGTCTCCCAGCATATTATTCTATTCTTAACCATAAGTAAAAACAGTGACACACATTCAGTATTAATACACACAGCGGCAAAAGCTGAACCATTATGAAACAGGACCGCCGCACATGTGTAGGAGAACTGATGTAGCCAGGAGCTGAAGCGGCATGCGTCATGTTTGCAATGTGCTTTTAGACGCGATATGAGAATACAAGTTAACCAGATACTCTACAAGCGGGTACAAGTTACAAAACACAATTAAATGCATCATTTACAAGCTAGAGAAAACAATGAGGCAACCGTTTTAATTGCACTTACTCACACTTATTGGATAGAGGGTGCAGGCCAGATTCACTGTCAGGCCACCGGGAAATGTCCCGGTGCTCCCCATAGCCAGTCTGCCCAGGCATAAATCAATAGTCTTTTCTGATCCTTCCTTTAACCAACGGTCGACGAATCTGCCGTTGTAAGCGTGCAGATTTCAGAAACACTCCTCAGAGGGAACACAGCACAAGGCTGGGCTATAATGCTGTGGCTTTTTTGCAAAAATAAACCTCAACCACTGACTCTTCTCAGTCTCATCTCTGGTTCATCTGCACACTTCCAATAATATCCAGCTGAGCACAGTGCTCTTCTCTGTGTTGCCAGATGTAGCTCACTGATTCCAGTCCAAACCCTATCCAAAAGGTTTTTACCTGCACAATAAAATTCAACCTTTGCTTGCCGCTGTTGTCTGTGGCTGGGGTTTGGGGTTTTGAATCTTCCCGGGTCTGTGCGCGCACAAATGGGCTGGGCTTATGTTTTGTGTTCACGTCATGCCGAAACGGCTAAAGACTTGTAAGCACGGCGACTCATTTGAAGAACTATGAGTCGACTCTTTTATAGATGAATCAATAGTTTTAAACACTGTGCACTTTTTTAGATTTAAGCCTTAGCTGGACATTTCACTTCACTTACAGCTGTGTTACACACTGCATGCAAGCTAATTTTCAAAAACCCATAATAGGGGCTCTTTAATAATTAGAAAGTTTATGTTGCAACTTTGCAAAAAGTCAGATGAGTAAATGATGAGCACATATGTGTGTTCACTCAGAGGATGTATTAATCTGCAAACATGCATGCAGCCAGGATGCATTCTCTCTAGAGAGAGAGAGATTGTAAAAAGCCAGTTCGAAAATGAATGATACAGATCGCTACATCTTTAAACAGGCCTATAAAAATAACTATTCATAATACATGGTGCATTAAATTTCATGAAGTCGCGCACTGAGATCAGACAGCAAAAAATAGGGTAGTCTGCTGGCAGTGCAAAAAGAGTGCAAACCCTCTTGAGAGTCTTTAACCTAAAAAAACAAACAAACAAAACAAAAAAAAAACAGTCAGTCAGATACAATGGTGTAAATTACCAAATCACAAATATTCAAATTACTATAGTTGAGTAGTTCTTGGGAATTGGTCTTTCCTGACTGCTTTTAAAAATGTGTGCTTTTACTAGAGTACATTTTTAGTGCTATGTCATGGGGCTGCACATAATTGGAAAATTCTGACATTGCATTGTTTTCTTTTGCCTTGATATAAATTGCGATATGAATATAATTATTTGAGTATCTTTATTTGGAAATATATCATTCATTTAGATTAACTGGTATGATAGAGTCTTTTTCTATGCAGCGCATCTGCATAGATACAGTAACAATAAGTTGCAAAAATAAATACATAAACACTGTTTTATGGTTTTCTGAACAATCAAACAATATTTAATAGAGAAATTATGTAACACAAATCAAACAAAACAATCAAATGTAAAATAACATGGTCATCTTTGCATAAATATTTTAAAAATAATAATATTTACCAATGGGTGTCACGGTGGCGCAGTGAGTAGCATGATCACCTCACAGCAAGAAGGTCGGTAGTTTGAGCCTCAGCTGGGTCAGTTGGTGTGTGGAGTTTGCATGTTCTCCCCGTTTTCGTGTGGGTTTCCTCCGGTTGCTCTTGTTTTCCCCATAAGTCCAAAGACGTGCTATAGGTGAATTGGGTAGGCTAAATTGTCCGTAGTGTATATGTTTGAATGAGTGTATATGGATGTTTCCCAGTGACTGGTTGCGGCTGGAAGGGCATCGGCTGTGTAAAACTGGATGCTGGATGAGCTGGCAGTTCATTCTACTGTGTCAAAACCAGATTAATAAAGGGACTAAACCGAGAATGAATGAATGAATGAATGAATGAATAATATTTAACAATATATTTTATGCTTTAATAAATCATATAATCCTGTGACTTTTGCGGATGCACACATTGCGATATCAATGCCGAAACAATATATTTTTCCGCCCTGCTGTATACAGTATGTACTTTTATGCTGCTATTTTCCTCCAACCTGCACTGGCATTGCTTTTTGTGTTTTCTTTGGTGATTAAGTAAAATAATCAGGCCCATGGTTCTTGTCTAATCAAACTATGCATGGACAGATTGCATCAGACAGACCAACCTTAAAACACGGATGCTAAATGCAGCAAATATGTACAGTAGAAGTATTAAAAGTGTCCAAGATTATATTAGATTAGATTAGATTAGATTCAACTTTATTGTCATTACACATGTACATGTACAAAGCAACGAAATGCAGATGATGCTAAACTGTTACATGCATTGGCCAGGAGGCTGTTTAAATGCATATCACTGATGAGAAGGTGACGCATACCTTCTGATGACTGAAATTACTAAAATACCTTAAACAATTACTAAATGCACTACAAAATGTTACATTTTTCATACACATGATTACATAAAATTACATGAATTCTATCAGTGCTACACGAGTGCATAATAAGCATTAACAAATCGTCACAGCTAGATGTTTGCACCTTAGGTTATACAGATTTTGATCTGCATGTAAACATATCAACCACACAACCATTATGTGTGAATTTTAATAAATCGTGTTCAACTTCGCACATTAAATTGTCACATTTTAAAAGAATAGTCTATGAAGGGCAAAGAAAAATGTTTACTAAAACGATGTAAACACTATTAAAAGTAAAATGTCACTGATGTACATTAAGCTATACAGTTTGAATTTGCAGGATATGTGGTGGAAAATTTTTCACAGCCTAATATGCACTAGCATACACAATACTCTTAAGAACTTTTGAAGGGCTACTTTTTATTAATACTTTGAGTATTATTTACAACAGATACTCTGCTTGCACTGCATTATTTACAGAGTAATGCTACTTTTACTTAAGTATATTTTTTTTGCTAGGTCACTTTCCAACACTGGTCAGATAATAGACTATCAGACAGGTTAGTTTTTCAACTTATGTTTTTAATTGGTTTTGTTTACAAGGTGAATTTGTGGTTGACTATGTTACCCATAATGCTTTTCATAAAGCTCACCAATCAGTCAGTGCAAGCAAATTTCTGTGGAATAGCTTTTTAGTTCCACTCACAAAAAAAAAATAAATAATAATAATTAAACTAAAAATAAATAAATAAAAAGGCACACAATGCCAAAATTTAATATGTAAAAGATTGAAAGTTTATTATTTTTCTTTTTCAATAAAACATCAAAAAAACAACAACACTGGAATTTTGATGGTCCGTCTGAAAAAAAACTTTGATCCCACGAAACCAATAATAATAATAATAATAATAATAATAATAATAATAATAATAATAATAATAATAATAATAATAATAATTTTATTTAGCAAAATAGATCCATATGTATAGACATTTTATTGAAACTGGGACAGTTTGTTAATGTCCTTCAAAATGTTTCATGAAAGTTAGATATTTGACTGTAATTGTCCTGCACAGCACCATGGGTAATGTAGTTTATAATAAATTATAAATAAATCAGTTGAAAAAATGGTTGCAGTTGCAGCGCTCAAAACAGACCTGTTTATGAACTGTTAAATGGAATTAAATATGTAGAAAAAACACACATTACATAATTATCCTATTCAAAATAATAGAAATTACATCAATTTTGGACCGTGGTTACTGCCATTATTTCCAATAATGTACTGCGTTGCTCTCCATCTGTTTCTCTTGTAAACATCACATCTGAGGATACATAATAATCATATGACGACACATTGTGCAGCTCCTGCTTGTAATTGTCCGGCGGATAACACTAATAAGAGACGTGATATGTATTGATGATACAAAGAAGAAAAAAAGACTAAGAAGATGCCCAATGACTTTAAGGGATTTACTAAACCACTATACTGTAGGAGCGCACAGGTGGAGATGCGTAGATATTAGCTCACGCTTAAATTAATGCTGAAACATCAGTGTTTGTACATTCACAAAGAGTTTAAACACTTTTGGATATTGATTGAAATTTATAGTAAAAATGACAGGATCTGATCATGCCAATGTTTGTCAGTCACTGATGGAGAAAGTTCAATTCCATTTACTGAGAGAGAGTTGGCGATCGGCCAGTTTCACTGTGGTCAGTAGTTGAGTGTTGAATACTCTTGACAGGCCATTATCAAGAAACAACTGGCCTCAAAATGACTCAACTGGCTAATTAAAATAAAGCATTTCAAATTAAGGGCCCGTTAACACCTGGTCACTTCATGCGTTTGTGGCTTTCTGATCGCAATATCTGATTTCTGAAAATGGATCCATTTACATAAATGCATCTTTGCTAAACAGATATGTTTCCGATTTCCAAATCCCAAATTTTTGCTGTTTTCCAAACTACTTAGGCTGTAAAACATAAGGTGGGCTGTGTGGCTAATTTCACCATAAGCCAAATTAAACATCTATTTTGTAATACAAATATGTGCAAGACATCATTTCAAAGCTGTAAATGGTTGAAATAATTTGCGCATTACAATCTCCCAAAAAACAAAACAACATTCCTTTGTAAATGAATGAGACGGTATATTTTCACAGAGATAGGCTAGAGCCAGCTGTGTGTCTGTTTTAATGCTGCCATCTGATATTAATTTAACAATTACATTTTGTCATTTCACGGTCCAAAATAAAACAAACAAACAAAACAAACTAGGTCATCTGTGGCCTTCCATTGCTCGTGTGTTCATGTGTTTGCACTTGTATATCTGATGGTCATATAGTCCACCATATAGTAATAGAAGTTTTTCAACTGCAACCTACTGCTGAATCACAGTAATCATATTTTCAGTCATTTTAAGTTCACCGTAAATAAAGTAAATTCTACCAGAGAATAGTGTGAAATCACAGTAATGGGCTTAACTGTGAAGTCACTTTATATGGCTGTGATTTCAAAGTAATTTAATGTAAAATCAGAGTGAAAATAATGTAATTACCTCATAGGAAAAAAATACTGTGAACTTATACAGTACCTCACTTTGAAAGTAATGCAATTATTAGGCAGTAATTTAGGGTCAAATATTTTAGTGTAACATCTGAAGATGTTTTCTACTGGGTGCGCCTAGAAGGCTCGAACGTCGCTCACAATATGCATGCACAAGCCTCACAATTCCATTTGAAATAACGAACTTGCGCGGGGTAAAGAGGTGATATGTGAATGGCTGCGGTCATTTGCGATCTCCAGCTGTTGATCTTTTTGACAAATTGGGTTGCAGAACCATTCCTTGGCAGTTTGTGGGTCTCTCACTGGGTCTTTTCCCCTTTGCAAAGAAACATTTCAAACATGCATGTTTCTTATTCATTTTACTAGTTTGTGGGGAGATGTAACGGAAAGAGTACGATCTGTTTTCAAAATAAAAGATTTTTCAAAATGAAAGCATTTAGACTCAAATAATAAATAAAACGGAAATAATTAATGATTTCTTGTGCTGCCCAGTACCAATTGATCCACAGACTGGTACCGGTCCAGGGCATGAGGACTGCTGGTCTAAACCATTGGATTTGTATCTGTCCCGAATGCCTTTCGGAGGGCATTTCATATTTACATTTCACGATCTAATAGCAATCCAATCAGAAGAAAATGCTGTTAACTATATACATATTTTGTTAAAGGGGTCATCCAGAGTGTATGTTTAAGGCTTGGTTGTGTTTATGAGTTGCAAAGCAGTGTGCTCATGCTTCACTTGTGAAAAATCACAGAATTTTTTTCATTATTGATTATTTTATATTGATTTTTTAAATATATATATAGCATCCTGCTATAACATTACAGCACATCTGGCCACGCCCCTTCACTGCTCGGGTTGTATGCTTGTATCCTGAAGGGTTTATGACATCATTAACCCGGACATATTTTTTTTGTAGTCCCCAAAGTTTGTTCACTGTAGGCTTTGCTGAGCTAACACTGTAAAAGCCAATGTCTGCCTTTGCATTGAACTTTGAGCGTCTTACATTCAGAGATGTTGTTCATGTTCACACAGCTACATTACACATCAACTAAAGTTTAAAATATGATATTGTAGTAGACCACCTCTTTAAAATCAAATTCCAGATATCCATAACACATTAGGCTTGATTTTCACACATTCCTGCACTGTAAATTTTTTTTCTGTAAATTCCTAGTTTTACATATTTTCTGATTCATTTTCATTTCATTTTTTTTTTCATTTATTTATACTTTTGAATTCCATTATGGGATTGTGATCTTTCCTGTAACAACCTTTGATGTTGAACAGTTTTAAAAATGACTTTTATTGACATTTTGGTAAGACTTTGCAATAGGGTTCACTAGTTAATGCATTTACTAACATAAAGTAATCATGATCAACACTTGTACAGCATTAATTAATCATAATTGAACATTAATTCATGCATTATTAACATCCAAGTCCATTCTTATTAAGATTAGTTAATGCACCGCGAGTTAACATGAACTAACAATGAACAACTGTATTTTTATTAACAAGTTTTAACTAACATGAACAAATACTGTAGTAAAAATACTGTTTAGTGTGACCAGCATTTTTAATAGTTTTTCAATGATATACTGCCTGGGTTTGTGTTGTAAATTATATAAAAACCTGGTATTAAACTCCCAGTACTTTATCTGTTATTTTGCTGACTACATTCTGCCTATATTATTTCAGTAACACTTTATTTTGATGGTCCGTTTGAGTATTAGTAGACCGTCTCTTGATACTGACATTCAACAGACATTAACCTGACTATAAGAAACTTTGCAAGTACATGTCAACTTACATTAACCCTACTCCTAACCCCAACCTAACAGTCTACTTATAAAATAAAGTGTGACCAATATTTCTTATACAATATATATTTTTTCAAACTTCTAAGATGTTGATTAAAGTCACTTTGTTCACTTTGTCGCACAGTTGAATATTCAACTTCAAAAATCAACACAAAAGAGATAAAGATTCCATAATTAATAACCATAAGTAAGTAAATGGAAAAAAAAAAACAAACAAACAATGAATCACAAAATACAGAACCTATTATTTAGCATATATTTTATTTACAATGTCATTCACGTGCTAGGTAAAGTGTATCGTGTCTGGCGAAACAGGATCTTCCATTCTCCTTTCACCAAACATGCAACGATTGCTCCATCACCCTCATGGTAACGCTGTCTTTGTAGACACATTCCTGCTGTGCAAGAATCTGGTGGAGCTGCCAAACTATTTATAGCTGTGCAGTCTAGAGATCATACCTCGTGTAGGATGTGCGAAGAGTCATATATCTGGAGATGCTCTCAGCCAAAATGTACCAGCCTCCAGAATTCGGGCCATGAGCCAGGCTGTGCGGTTGGGATCTTCTTTTCTTCTGCAGACATCAGAAGGCATCGCTCCGAGAAGCCCAGACCTTTAGCTGTGCTCCAGACCCTAGCGAGATGCCTGGCTTTTGAAGGTTTCTTAGCATGCCGACTTTTTGCGAGGTTTTCGCTAACTGTTGTTGACAGAGGAATTACGATGCCTTTCCAGATGTTCTGTGCAAACGCTGGCAGCGCTGCATGTGTCTGTCACTGAGAATACAATCATGAAATTGGGCAAAGTGCACTTTACATGAGGATTAGTCAATCAGACGTGGAGTTGAAGCAGAGGTTTGATGGAGCGCTTTCTGTCTCTGATATTTTGCTTGTTATTCTTAAAATACTCAAATGATTTAACAAAAGCTTGCATATCAACCTCCACTGTGTACTCAGACAAACAAATAGTATGCAAACAGTTGAAGTCAGAATTATGTATATTTTCCCCCAGTTTCTGTTTAATAGAATTAAGTTGTTTTTTTTCAACGCTTTTCTAAGAATAATAGTTTTAATAAGTAATTTCTAATAAATGATTTAAAAAAAATATATACCGTATTTGCTATGATGATGGTACATAAGATTTTACTAGATATTTTTCAGCATAAAGTGCAATTCTAAATTGTGTATTAATAAAGTTTCCTTTTTTGGAAAGAATGGGCAAAGAAGGGTATTGTTAAACTAGGAGATTTATATGAAAATGGTAGCTTGAAAATCATTTGAACGTTTACAACAGCAGTATGATTCACTGTACGTAGATCCCAGTTTTTCTGATATTTACAGTTAAGACTCTCAATAACTTTTGGTTTTATTAACTTTTGGTCAGCAGATGTTTACTGTATGATGTTTTCAATATATGGAAAGGGTCATGAGACATCCATATACCACTCCTGGTTGATTCAAAATCTCAGGGATAGAACTTCACAGGCTCTTAATCTGACATTTGATGATTAAGAGTTAAATTCTAAAGAATGTTAAAACATCATCTAGGGATGCTAAAATACGTCTTATACAGTTTAAGATTATACATCGTTTTTTCCTGGACTTCTTTCAGACTGTTTAAGCTCGAGTTAAAAGATACACCTTGTTGCTGGAGATGTAAGACCGAGAATGGTGATTTACTGCATGCTCTATGGTCTTGTACAAAAATTCAAGATTTCTGGAAATGAGTTCATGAACACATTTTCACATTTCACTATGTTCTAGACTGTTTAGGTGGTTGGACCGATAATGAAATAAAAGATAAAAATATA
Organism: Danio albolineatus; assembly: GCA_903798035.1. Lineage (NCBI taxonomy): Eukaryota > Metazoa > Chordata > Actinopteri > Cypriniformes > Danionidae > Danio > Danio albolineatus. Next base: position 165,869 of record CAIGQQ010005419.1, read on the forward strand.
AAATCCTGGGTCTAAACCAGTTTACTGATTGTACTATTTGTGACAGTGTAAAGGTGCTATGTCTTTGACTGAACTTACCTATTCATTTTTTTTTTATTGTATTTTATTTCATTTTTCTCTTCATTGTATAAAGATAGAGGCTTTAACTGTATACAGTGATAGCCAAGCTGAGACCATAAAGTCGTTTTAGGATATTTGCGATGCTAAATATCTGTAGCTGTCGGCGATTCAAATCATGCTGTGTGAAATGTGTTCTGATTGAAAATAACATCGGCGAACATTTAAAGCCAGTAAGAGAGCAGCATCCACTAGTGTGGGTATCTGCAGGCCAGTGGGAGTTTGGGGGAAAATCGTGCAGTCTGAACTCTGCATTAGGGTAATTTGGCAAGTCAATATATATACATTTATATAAGTTTCAGCTTAAAATGCCCATCAGATAATTTATTATAGGCTCCAGAATCTGGCCATTTTGGTTTCTGACTACAATGTACAGTAGCTGTTTTTACAGCCTGTGGCTTTAAATGCAAATGAGCTGCTTCTCCACACCCACTGCTCCCATGTGCGTGTCTGTTTCTCATGTGTTACGTCAGATAACGTAGACTGCACTCCAATGTCACGTTGCAGTGGGCCTCAAAATCACTGGGATTTGAATTTTAACATCAGTAAATTAAAAGAAGAGAAACTTGTAGGGTTTATAACACTCCAATATGACTGTGGATGCACTATACATGCACACAGTTCTGTCCAAACAGCTTACAAAAGTTGAGTTTCATCATAAGTGCCCTTTAAGGGGGCTAATACTATTGACCTGCTTTTATTCTAGTCAAAATATACCAAATAAGACTTTTTCCAGAAGAAAAAAAATATTATAGGAAATGCTGTGAAGAATTCCTCGCGCATAATTTGAAAAATATTTGAAAGAAAATAAAAAGAAGGACTAATTATTTTGACTTCAGCTGTATGAAAAGGCGGCAACTCCAAAAGTATCAAATTAGGACTCCGGCTCTTCTTCATTAGACAAACTGCACCACAATGTGTCACTTTTTAAACTCTCTTGGATCACATGATAAATTAAAAAATATATAATAGTACAAATGTAATAACCTTTAACAGATCAGATAAAAAAAAAGAAAAAAAAAGGAAAAAAAAAGGTCACAATAATATTTCCAAAAACTGATTCCCAATTAAACACAACCATACATTAAAGAAATGGACAAATATCAAACTCATTTAAACATCTCAGAGATCATGTGTCTAAAATGAAAATCCAAAAAGCTTCACATTTCAAGTATTCTGTCAGTGTGTCCAGCATGATGTGGATCCTTGGCTACCTACCAATATATTGTAAAGAAGAACCTGAATGTCTAAACTAAATAATGCTGTAATATCAGACTTGTAGTTTTTAATAGGTTACTTGCTTTACCAACACAGCATAATCCACAAGTGCACTTAAGCATATAAACTGCATTATTATTATTGTTGTTGGTGTTGTTGTTGTTACATTGTGACATTTCACATTAGAAGGAGAATGGCTAAGGTCTGTTGAGCTTGCGCAGGACCACATTTTGCCAAGTTCAACATGTTCCTGGATCTTTTTTGATCGTGGAACAACATTGCAGTCAACTAATCAAATTTGAGGGACAAGTTCACTGTTAATGTTAATGTAAAGTTTAGGCTTACAATCACAGTTAGGCACATCCTAATCACTTATGATTTCCCTCTTATTTTACAATGAACGGTTGGGTTAGGCTTAGGAGTAGTTTATATTACATATTTAGACAGAAATGAATTTTCAGGATCAACAGAATACAGTGCATTTCAAGTGTGTCTAACTGTAAAATCAGGATGTGGCAGACAGCCAGCGTTTTGAAAGGGTTTTGACTCCTATGTCTTCCTCAACTCAGTTGCAACAGTCTGATTTCTGCACTTACCAACAATGTTCTTGTGTTTTTCCTCTCCTGAAGGCGGCTCTTAAGAAGTACCAGATTGAGCACAAAAGCAAAGGCGAGAGTCTGGAGAAATGCCAGGGTGAGCTGAAGAAACTGCGGAGGAAGAGCCAGGGCAGCAAAAACCCCTCCAAGTACGGCGAGAAGGAGTTGCAGGTGAGCCCCCACACCGATTCGGGTCTCCGACACGGTTAGCATGTCGCCTAGCATGAAGGCCTTTGAAAGGGACGGAGGTGGATGGATACCGTGGGCTCTGCTGCAGCAGGACCACCTACGTCATGTTAATGCTGAGATGATTTTAACAGAGTCTGAATGTAAGAAGTGCTGCGAGCCTCTTGTGGCAGCGAGAACACAATGGGTGGGCGAAAGCCGTAGGTGTGTATACAAACAGCACTGTGGCAGATCAGCTAAGAGGCTGTGCTGAACACACACACACACTCGCACACAAACATCACGGCTGCTGCTTTACAGATTTTTTGTGAGTGGACCAAGCTCCAACCTGTCATGTTAATCATGGTGTTGTGGATTTTATCCTTCTGAGAGGATTCTTAGGTCTTATTTCTAACTGGTATTAAGATGATTCCAGTAGGTTACTTTTATTCATGCCAAACCGTTCAACCGAGGCTAGTTGTAAAACTGTTCCACAGCCTACAGTTCTGCGAAATGTAAAATAAATGGACCCGGTTCAGATGACAAATCCACTAGAGAGTGCTGTTTACATTTTTGCATATCTGAAATATGTTGCTCAGGGTATGTTTTGTTGCACATTTTAGATAAATTTTGTCCTACTTACACATCCGGAGCTTGTCATAGGGATCACCTAGCGAATCACTGACATAAATCAGACCCATTCATCAATAATGTCTTTGTAAATATCATTAGAGTTAAAAGAGTTAGAGTTAAAATTAGAGTTAAAAGTGGTTGGCGTCAAACTGCCCTGTAGTGTTCATTTTCCCTAGAAAAGCAATCATGCGACTTTAGTGTTCAACTGTTATCATATGAAGCTCCAAAAACCTCTTCTGTGTCAGATTATGGTATGCATTTGCTACAGGCAATACTGAATACTAAATGTTGTGTCTAATGTACAGGATGTCTGTGGGATCTTAAAGTTTTTATATGTCTTAAACTTCAGTTTTAGGCCTTAAAAAGTTTTAAATTCATTGAAATGTTGTCTTTTAAGTCTTAAATTCATTTTAAACAAGTCTTCATTAGTTAATTAATTAATTAATAACGTAATTAATCTTAATTCATTTGTTTATGTAAAGCAGGCATGTCCACACTCGGTCCTGGAGGGCCGGTGTCCTGCATATTTTAGCTCCAACTTGACTCAACACACCTGCAAGGATGTTTCTAGAAAGCCTACTAAGAGCTTGATTAGCTAGCCCAGGTGTGTCTGATTGCGGTTGGAACTAAACTTTGCAGGACACCAGCCCTCCAGGACCAAGTTTGGACACCCCTGATGTAAAGCTACCCAATCGATCCAAAACATATCAATCACCAACAATACATCTAATTGAAACTTTTAGCAAAACTGTATTTATAACTAATGTGATTTTATTTATAGCTTATTTGACATGGACATCAAAATTAAACTGCTCAAACCAAATGCATTTGTTTAAGTGTTTTAGCAGACTTGCTAATTCTCAACACCTGGCCAAGGGAGGATTGATATAAAATGAAAGTCAAATAAATACATATACTCAACTTTATAATTCTTTACATAAAATTGCTATGAGGCAAAAGCCTTATAAGTTGCCTTTTTAAGTTGGAAAAAAAGGGGAGGAAAAGAGGGAAGGTGCATAAAAATTTGCATAGCAATGGGAGTTTCTATTTGGTCATGCACTGATTTTTCACAGAGGCAAAACATCAGAACATCAGTCATTAAATTATTTGCCAAATTATTAAATGGTGGACTGGGACTGCAGTTTGGCACTTTCATTCAGGAATATTTCCTGCATGCCCTCGTGACAAATGAGATGTTGCATACGAGGAATTGCTGGAGGAGTGCGGATTTAATGGAGTGTTTGATACCGCACAGCGAATGGGAGGAAAAAAAAACCCTCCACATTTCTCTGTAACTTAGATGCACTTGGTAGGTGGCGTCAGATAGCCATGTGTTTATAGACTATCCTGTCACAAAATGCGGCGAAAAATCTTACCGGAAGAACGAATTTGCTCGAAATAACGCAAAAACAACCAATTTTCACTTTTTAGTTCTTTTAGCAGCGTGGGACACATATATGACTGTCAACAGCTCAAAAAATGTGTTTTGGTGTTTCGTGACCCTTTAAAGTGTTGATCTTAACAAATGTAAATAGTAATTTATGTTCGAAAATGTATTTGGGGAAAGAAATAACAGCACTATTTCTTTTCTTCATTTCTTCTCCCTAACTGTACCAAAATTTGAACAAACCATGACTTTAAAACCAAGATGCTTACAATTCTGTCTATGTTACACCCTTAGTTTCCAGTCTGGAAGATCATTGATGCATTATCATTTCCACTTGTTTGCAACATGTTAAAAAGCATCTCTTGGAGCTTGATTTTGTTGAGATTTTTTTTGAGACTCCTTACTTATTTTGTTATGCTGTACTTTATTTTTACAGTGCTTATGATGTGACACATGCATGGGTACTATTAGGTCCCATCCACACAGCAATGGATTTAAGCCAATCTGCAAAAGTTTTAAATTGTTTCGGCCTTTGTCTACACAACACCAGTATTGCCGTTGCCCTGAAATGTTCTTTTTGAGATAATGGGTTACATAGTGGAGAAATATCGACACGCTGTGCAGAGTGTAGCCATTTGGACAGGCAAAATGTTACTTTTTGGAAACAATGACGTTAGTGTACCATGACTAGAAGAAGGTAGAAGCTTGTATGTAACAACCAGTAACAACAAGGGTGGATTAACTGTGAAGTGTATTAGCATTATGACAACAAAACCTACTAATGATGTATCAATTAGATGAACAGTGGAGATGCATACGCAGTTACACATGTCAGATTTATTTATTTATTTTTTAAATAAGCATGTTTTCACCATCTTTTTCTTGTGTTTATGGCTGTACTGTAAAAAATGACATTGGACATTAGTTCAAACTACTTATTTAAAGTTGAAACAACACAGTGTTTTATGTTTTTGGTGGGGACATCTTAATGGTTTTATGTTCAATCCAGTTAAATTTGCAAAAAAATAATAATAATAATAATAATAATAATTTAAAATTATTCCTTCATGTTGTCCCAAAAAATATTGGTTGTGTGGAACCCAGTAGTGTGCTCACTGCATTCTTCTGTGATTTCAGTGTATCCTGGGGCTCTATCTGTATTTGTTTACATATACATAATTTTACACCACTTTACATTTTTTCACCATTTTCCATGTGGAAAAAGACATTTCATGAAACGATACATGTATAAACAGTTGTTGTCATTTAGCCCTAAATGAATTAACCCTTTGAGGTAAAGTAAGTAAATACATTATTGGTCCAGTTACTCTAAACAAGTCCCACAACAATCAAGTATTTGGTCAGTAGGTGGAGTGTAGTTGATCAGTTGTGTCTATTTGAACACAGGATTGTGTTGAAAGCCATTTGAGCAAATGGGTTTTCAACTACCTTTGGAAGTGGTCGAAAGTAGGCAAGCTCAAAACGTTTTAGACCCTGACCTCTATTGACGTCCTCCTGCTGTGAGCGGATTGACGAAAATGCATCTTAATACCAGGTGTAAATGAGGCCTCACATTGCAGCAGTGGGGCTGAGGAGACCTGGCGCAGATCAGTAAGCAAAGTGCATGTGTTCTTTGGCCCAGAGCTTTCTGGAAGCTTATACGCTCTGCTGGGTGTGAAAGAAGGAAAAAAGGCCCTCAGGACCCCATTACTGAGCCATGATACGCCTGATCAGATCACACTTCCTCAAACGCACCTCTCCAAGTGTGTTTTTAGCTTTGGTGGATTTATCTTTAATTTGGTTACATTTATTTTATGTTTCTCGTTATGCATTTAACTTTGAGTATTATCTTCATGTCTTATATATAGAATGTTTTTATACCCACCCATTTTTTTTTCTTATGGAATTTTAATCTTTGTTGCGGTGTTATAAATAAGCATTGCGCAAAACCAAATATAGCAGCTATGAGGATCACACCATACAATACATGCTTGTATTTGAATCTAATAAAAGTAAAACTGAAGAAAAAATGGTATTTTAAAAAAAAAAAAAAACTATATACTAAAATACCAACATTTTCTGCATTTTGTGATTTTTTTTTTAAAATTTTTTTTTATCTTGTCGTTTTTTTTTTGTTTTTGTTTTTTGTTTTTTCTCCTTATTTATTAATGCTTTTGGATTGCCTTATTGCCTTGATCTTTCTTCCAACAACTTTTAACCTTGAAAAGTTAAAAAAAAGTGACTTTTAGTAACATTTTGAATAGTTTAAAGTGAGAGTGTCTGGTTTGGTGTTGTATATTACGTGTTGTATATTACTTCGTTCTCTATATATTATTTCTTATACATTATTTTATTTCAAACTACTAAATTGTCAAGTGACTTTGTTAAATTTTCAACATAAGTTGACCGAGCAAATGAATGATTATGGAGACATTTAATAAATCAAAAATTATTCAGACATTTTCAACATTCCTCTTATTATTATAGATGATTCTATATTTAAAAAATTGTAATACATATGACAAGAACTCATTATAAAACTGTCAGAACAAATTCATTTTGATAATCTCAGTTTACTTTGATGGAATGGTACAGCATACAAATATATTTATATGCAAATATAATTAATGCTTTGTTTTCCATTGTTTATATACACTATCTGACAAATGTCTTGTCACCTATCCAAGTTTTAGGAACAACAAAAAATAACTTGACTTCCAGTTGATCAATTGGTATCAGAAGTGGCTTATGTGAAAGCCAAAGGCCTCTTATTTTACCAAAAATAATGATCATAAAATGTTCATACCTTGAATTTTTTTTTTTTTTTTAGGACTGTAAGGTCTGAGTTTGCTTAGACATAAGTCTTGTCACTTAACATTATTTATGTACAGTATAGAATATACAATCACAGTGCAGTGGGAAAATAATTAATATTGTATATGACTCCTATGAGCTTTGACTGCATCCATACATCCTTGACGAACTCCCAGAGTTCATCAAAATTCTTTGGATTCATCTTCTATGCGAAGCTATGAGAAGGAGCACTATCCTGCTGAAGCATTTGCCCTCTCCTGTGGTTTATAATGTAATAGGCAGCACAAATGTCTTGATACCTCAGATTGTTGATGTTGCCATCCCCTCTGTAGATCTCTCGCACACCCCATACTGAATGTAACCCCAAACCATGATTTTTCATTCACCAAACTTGACTGATTTCTATGAAAATCTTGGGTCAATGCAGGTTTCAGTAGGTTTTCTGCAGTTTTTGATATGATTGGGATGCAGTTCAACAGAACATTCATCTGAAAGTAAATAATAAAGATTAGGAAAATGCACAGCTAAATGGGTGTTTTTAGCTGCATAGATTAATAATTGAAATGGGTCTGTCAAATGCCAAATGCCCTGCAGATAGTGAGTTGAGATTGTCATCGCAGTGTGATGTTGTAAACTAAGTCACAGGAGGCCATGAATTTCATGCAGTGATTTTTACCAAGGGCTGACATTAAAGAATGGTTTACATGCCACAGTTAAGTTGTTTAAAAATGACAGCAACAATTGTTTTGCTTGCTAAGAACTTAAAGCACAATAAAATCTACTAGCATTTTAAAAAATATTTAACTGGTTAAGATACTTTCATTTGAACTGTGCATATTTATGCAATTGCAATGTAATTGTAATTGAAATCTGTTCAGAAAACAAAAATTTCAAAATATATATTAATTACTTTTATTTTGTATTATTATTTATCATTCATTAATTTTCCTTCCTTTTAGTCCCTAATTTATCAGGGGGTACCACAGCGGAATGAATGGCCGACTATTCCAGCAAATGTTTTATGCAGCAGATGCCCTTTCAGCTGTAACCCATTACTAGGAAACACCCATCGACACTTGTATTCTCACAAACATAAACTACAGCCAATTTTGTTTAACCGTTTTTCCTATAGCGCATGTCTTTGGAGCACCCAGAGGAATCCCACACGAACACGGGGATAACATGCAAACTCTGAACAGAAAAGCCAACTGGCCCAGCCGAGAGTCAAACCAGTGGCCTTCTTGCTGCAAGGCGACAGTGCTAACCACTAAGCCACTGTGCCACCCCATTATTTATAATGTTTATTTTATTTTTTAATTATTCAGCAAGGATGTATTAAATTGATAAGTAACAAAAAAGACCCATCACTGATTACTGGAGTAATGAATACTGAAAATGTATCTTTGCGTCAAAGGGATAAATGACATTTTCATAAAGTTAGACCTGTTTAGTAATGAATCTATAAGTGTCATGTTTAAGAACTATTATACTTGTGTAGGAAGACAAATTATCATATGCATTTGTTTATATGGCAAACCGTGTCTTTTTCACCAAGAAGGTCCATACAGATTCCAAAGGTAGATACTGATAAGATCATGGCCTGGTGTCACTTTACAGTAATAATGCAAAGTCAAAAATAGATACAAATGCAAGTGAAAGTTTGTCAACAATAAAGAGTGAAACAGTAATGCAAGTGAGTGAAGCAGCATGAACGATTGTCTAGAAACAGGAATCAAGACATCAAGGAAGCCAGCCCATTTATAGGTCATAAAACAGAGTAACGAACTGATAATGAGTATGTTTACATGGACACCAATAATTCGATTTTTAGAGTCGATTTTAAGAGTCAATTAAGACTCTACCATGTAAACAGTGATTTTTGATTATTCCGAATAAGGTCATAATCGAACCAAAGAGAAATCAAATTAAGATATGTGGAGTATGCCGATTTTAGTCGCGTTATTGACATGCAGTACAGACATGTATACACCTTGAGCTAACTATTACCGTCATGTAGGACATTTAGCTGCGTTTGCGACAGGATAATCTCGTTTGTCATGGGAACCTGCATGAAATGTTTGCGAATAAAAGTGTAAGTCCCAAACTGCAGTTAAAGTTTACAAATAAAAAATGAAAGAGCCGTTAGTTAGAATCAACTCATGTAAACACCTTAATCATATTTTTGTCTTAATTAGATCAAGGCAAATAATTCTATTACGGATGTCCATGTAAACGTAGTCAGTGGTGTCATGCTTTCCGCTCTAAAATAGATGATCTAAGTGCCAACAGCTGGAACTGCTGATTAGTCCCACTGATCATGTGATATAAACAAAACACAAAACAGAGCACATGGAAGGTACAACCCAAACCCACGTGACAACAACCAACATGAATAGACAGAGCGCATGCACCTTACAACTGTGACACCTTGTTAATATGTGGACTTTTTTTACGATTTACGTTTTATGATTTTACGTTTTACGATGTGGTCACATGTTGATTGGTCAGTTCGTACATCTCAGGCTTTGGTCACATTGACAAGAAAGTGACAAAAGCTGTGTCCCAAATGGCACACTATACACTATGCACATTTGTACTTATGCACTTTAACACTCAACAGCTTAGTATATGTATGTAGTGTTGTCCTAAATGGAGCACTAATGGCTTTTTTACTAAGCGTAAATTCAAACTGTTTCCCTGATGACGTTTAACGGTGGCCAAATTAGTGAAATTAATGACCAAAGTACCAAATAATATCTGCCGTGAGTATAACCGCATTCACCATCACAAGGCAGCATAATCACTCGAGTTGGAGAATTTTGCTTTCACAATCCAAAATATACAAAGTAATCCAATATGTGTGTCCGATAGCTCCGCCCCTTCTGCTAAGTGAGCAAAGCTGCAGTTGTTAAGTGTGTGAAGTGTCCAACATTCCACACTTCATTTTACTGTTCGAATGAGTGCATCATCTGGTAAATAAAAGTGCACTTGTTATTTTTAGAGTTTTCAGTGTGAATGCACTACAGACACTATTTATACTTTAAAAAGGCGGAAAATAGTGTTAGTATGCGATTTGGGACACACCTAAAATAGCTGGTAAACTTTGCTCTGTCTCTTTTCTTGCTCTGCTACTCTTCTGCTCTGGAGTCTGTCTTCTCTGAGACCCCGTTTACACTAGTGCGTTTTAATTTTAAAACGGCGTTTTAGCATGAAAACGATCCGCGTCCACACTAGCATTTCACCCAGCATTTCTGAACACATCTCTGTACACACTACTCCACCAGAAACGTATATCACATGACCATTCGGGCACTCTGGGCATGCACGTTCAAGTATAAACAGGAAGCATGTGTCTCGCTCGGCATTCTAAATAGGGATTACGCTGCTTGAAATGCGAGTGATTAGCTAGTGCTTGAACAGTAGCTTGCCTCTTGCAAATATATGCAGCTGTTGCAATAAAAAAGGCAGAGTTTAACTGCACAATGGTGCCTAAAACGGACAATAGTGCAAACAACGCTCCCATTTCTGTCCATGTTGTTTACAGTAAAGGCTGGTCTGCCGTCTTCCGGTGGCGTTATAGTCATGTGATAGGGGCTTGACGAATAAGGGAAGGTTACGCAATGACCCAAAAGCGAATCTCAGTAGCGAATCACAGCAGCCACGCCTCTGATTTCAATGTCTCCGTTTCCCCCTACCCACACTGAGACAGAGCAGCAGCGTTTTAGAATGAAACGGCCTCTCCAGCGTTTCCAAAACGCTCCGTTTTCGGGGCTCGAAAACTCCGGCGCAGTGTGGGCGGATGACGTAACCGTAGCAAAACTTATGAGTTTTAAAACGAAAACGCATTAGTGGAAACGGGGCCTGACTCTACTGCTATATGGCTGTCTTTGGGGCTTGTCTCTCTCCCTCTTTCTCTCTTTCAGATAACTTTATTTTTCATTTAAGCTGGGTACAATTAATATCATATGTTTTTGTCATTTCATGTTTTATCATTACATGTATAACTAAGTTGGTTGTAACCATAGAGAATTATTGTCATTAAATCACTTCATTTTTAAGTATTTGTGAATTGCTTTTGATTTAACATCAACTCTTAATTGCTCCATACTGCAATACAATATAATCACAAAATAGCAACGCTCTCCTACATTTATTAGCTATTAAAACTTCCCTTATTTCCGTTTTTGGTGTAAGATCGCAAGGATGATTTGACTTGAAATGTACAGATTTTTACCATCATACAGATAACTTTTTAGTCATTCGATAGAACTACAGTTCAAATCGCTGTAGTTAAAATACTGTAAGACTTGAGGTAAAAATCAACACAGCACTGACTTTTTTTGCTTTTATGGAATGACAACAGACACAGATGTCCAATTAATGATCTCACATTCTACTAACATTAGTAATTCCACTAGAGTTTGTTTCAGGCTGTCAGTTGCCAAGCAACGTAGCCACTTGCTTTATTAATATATAATGTTTGGTCATTGCTTTGTGCGTTTTACAATTACTTTGAACACAATCTAAGTCAGAAATCCAATCAGATATTGTGTAATCAGGCATTTAGATGATAAACATTGATGGATTATATAATGTTTTAGCTTCTCAAAGATTGATTCTCTATACCTGCACCTCTCGCTTTCTCTTTTTCATGTAAATGTGGCCTTGAGCGAGAGCAGGAAAAGTCAACTGATTTAGTCGAGAGCCCCAGGGGCGCATAAAGCGGAGTCTGAAATCGCACACACACACCATTTCTTTAGCCGTATTACTGTAAATCACAGCACTATCGCCAGGAGTGATGGTGATTTGGCGCTTCATGGGATGTGATTCATTGCAAAAGCTCATGAACAGACATGAATTGTCTACTCTGTCTGAGCGAGTTCGAACGACTGTTTATATGCTCAGTTTTTTTCTCACTTTTGTCTGTTATACCTCTGTCCTCTGTTTTCCCCCCCTCTTCCTGCTGAAATAATTAGTCATTGAAGTCCCTCTGAAGATGCTAATTAGCTAATTATTCAGTTCAGTAGAGTGGTCTGAGGTGCAGCAGGAGGGATATGAGATTCGACGGAGGTCTACGGCGCTCCCGCTCACTGTGATATCACACGTTAACAGACATGTCATGCTTCTGAATGGTGTGGACTCCTCAGTGAGTTCAGGGGAAAAGCAATTAGAGTATCTACAGAAGAACACTTGCATGCACTGTTAGCGCACATGGCTCACTTTGGCGTGAGAGTTATCCTGAGAGAGCTAGGGATTGCTGCTTTATGGTGAGGAAACTGGTGTGCCACAGGATGAGGGACTGCTGATGTCAGAGAAACGAGTGGAGCTGTGGCTATATCAGGCTGACGCAGCGGGAGTCGCAGCAGGAAGCGTTTAAGTTAGAGAGGGCTTTGTACTTTACAGCACGCGAGTGTTGCTTGACTTAGAGGGATTCCAGAGCACAGCCAGGGTCCAAAGAACGCTTTGTGAAAGCTGTGAGTCCCGGATAATTTGAGAATGATTTAAATAGGTAAGGCTTTAGAGAATACTGTAGTACAGACATTTTAATAGTGACAAGTAATTTATGCAGGAGAATTTTTTTTGTGTGGTGGATAGGTGGTTTTATGGAGGATGCTGCAACTATTTTGGATCATATGTTTGCAATTAATTGTATATATATATATATA
>CAIGQQ010005419.1:192727-203766 GCA_903798035.1 Danio albolineatus
TATATATATATATATATATATATATATATATATATATATATATATATTTTTTTTTTTTTTTTCTCGATCAACAAAAATACCAATAAATGTCACTTTGTTAAACTGTAGAGGAGCAATTCCAGCATTAAAAACTCAAAACATAACACATAGAAAGTATATTATATTTTTCAGAGCAACAGAGTTAAGGGACCAGAAAATATCAATTTGTTAACATGTTTTGTATTTTAAATGAGGAAATTATTATTATTATTATTATTATTATTATTATTATTATTATTATTATTATTATTATTATTATTATTGTTATTATTATTTATCTGCACAGAAATAGCAAAAAAATCTGCAGATTCTGTCTGGCCCTGCTTATAACCTACTGCTAATACTAATTCTGTTGTAGTCAGTAGTTATACAGTACAATGGGCATTTTACTATCCCATGAGGCAGAAGAGGCATCATATGATGGAAAGCAATAACACATGTTGTAGTATCTCAGAATTGAATTCACACTACCCAGATTCATACTATACAGAACATACTTTTTTAATAGTCAGGAAGTAAGTTCTTAAGTAAGTAACTTAAATATTCACAAGTAATATGATAATAATATGCAATTTTCAATCTAGTTACAGTGTTCAGAGAATCATGCATAGAACCACACATTCACATTTTACACATCCATCCATCTATTCATTCATTCATTCATTCATTCATTCATTCATTCATTCATTCATTCATCCATTCATTCATCCACTCATCCACTCATTTATCCACTCATTCATTCATTCATTCGTTCATTCATTTATTCATTCATCCTTCCACCTACTCATTCATTAATTTTCCTTCAGCTTAGTCTCTATTTCAGAGGTCGCCACAGCGAAATGAAGTTATCCAGCATGTTTTAGGCAGCAACTCAGTACTGGGAAAGACTCATATACACTTATACACTTCACCTATACTGCATGTCTTCGGAGTGAAACTGGACCACCCGGAGGAAACCCACGCAAACACTGGGAAAACATGCAAACTCCACACTGAAATGCCAAACGGTCTACCCATGACTCGAGCCAGCGAACTTCTTGCTGCGAGGGCACCACTGAGCCATTATGCCACCTTTACTGATTCATCCTACAATATTTTTTTGTGTAACTGGGAGATACACAGATGCATTGCAGAAGTATTGCATACACGAATATAAGCTGACGCAATCATCAAACATGAACAGCATATGAATCAAAAATGCCATTACTGAATGAAATGTTGAGCTCAAACCGAGGAATATAACTGTGCAAGTTTGGGTGATGGACTTCAGCTACTCGATCTATGTTTTGATACTACTTTAGTGGTGGTGGTTTTCATTTTAAAGGAGAGACAACCTTTCTCTTTCCCGTGGTCATCCAACATGCTTGTGCATTTGTTTTAAATGAATTTAATGTGTTCACTATTGAAGCTAATCACCTTTCCTTTTATCTTCCCCAGTATGTTGAGGCCATCAGCAGTAAACAGAGTGAGCTGGATACCTTTATTGCAGAGGGCTACAAAACAGCGCTTTCAGAGGAACGTAGGAGATACTGTTTCCTGGTGGACCGCCAATGCGCTGTAGCCAAGAACAGCAGCGCCTACCATGGCAAGGTGAGACCCAGATGCTTTTTTTCCTTCACCGTAAAAGATAGACAGCATCGCCAGCCATGTACTTTCACAGTGTCTCCTGTTATGTGGCTTGAAGACAGCAGCAGTTGCCATGGCAATCCCCAAAGATTACCCCTCACAACCGTCTCCATTGGGCACAGTTTGTTTGTGCTTATTGCAAAGATGAGATTTATTCTCCCCTGCAATTGTCTGTGTTCCAAAAGTGCTGTGAAGTAATGCACACCATTTCTGACATATCAATTATCCGTAATGACAGAGCCACTTCCTTACGGTAAAACCACGTTATTGTAACTCCAGATCGTGGGAAGAGCAGTTATTAACATCTGTGGGTGGTCCCATCCCGTATGCAATCTACTTAAAATCACCTTTTTACATCTGGATACTTGTGTGCGTGTGCAGATTTTTTTGGTTTACTGTATGAAAATTGTGTAATGACATGGAAATGACAGTATTAAGGTGGTGTGTGAGGACATGTCTTGTGTCCTCATAAGTCAAATCACTTAATCATATTTAACAAGGCTTTTGAAATTAAAATTTTGCCACAGGCTTCCTGTGAGGGCTGGTTAAAGCAATATTACAAGTAGTTTTTACAATACAAAATACAATCCGCTTATGCAGAGTCCTCATAAACCATATATACAAGTGTATGTGTGGCGCAGAGATGTTTGCACATGGCTGTTTTGTGTATTATATCATTGTATAACTTGCTAAACTGTAAACCCTGATTGTGGACTAGACGTGTGTTGTGCTGTCGTCTTCTGGGAGCGTAGTTGAAGCTGTAGGGAGGGGCGAAGAGAAGCCTTGCATTTTCAAGAACATCCTGTCCAGTAGCTAATCAGCACGGAGGCGTGTGTGGGAAGAGTTCAGAAAGGGCGCGCTGAAGAGGGAGAGCAAGCGAGTGTGGTAGAATCAGGAGCCGTGAGTGTGTTGTGTGCGTGAGTCACCAGGAGTGGGCGGTAGGACGGAGACGAAGGCCCCTCACCCACACTGCAGAGCGCTGTAGTGTAAGTGGTCCGAGATCTGAGAGACCCGTTAGCACTTGCTCGGAATCATCAACAGTCAACTACTATCACCATTAGAATTTCAGGCCCACTTGAAATCATGTTGGGTATGGGTTAAAGTCATGGTCTGAGGCACCATTTTTACTGGTGCAGTTTCAATAAAAAACAAAAAACATCAACAACAACAAAAAAAAAACAGTTTAGTTACTATTTTGGTGTCGTTTTGTCAAAAAAAGGAGCGTTTCAAAACAGTTGAAGATCCTGTTTTAGATTGGAAATGCCACTATTCCATTTTAGTATAGATTTCCTCACTGCTGCAACCACCAGTACAACCACCAGTGCTGGAAAATACCCATAAATTCTAGTCTGGACAAGGAGTGTTTTCATTTTAAAATCCAGTTGAAACGAAAATGCATGAGAATGCATTACATGTGTCTCCCTGCCTCGCAGGACCATCGTTGTAGCTCCCTATAAGGGTGTACTCACACTAGGTACAATTGCCTTTAATTGTGCTGAACTGTGATTGTCCCCCTTCCCATCTCCCCCAACAGCCTGCACTCACACTGCATTTTACCCATGATTTTATGTCACAGATGATGTAACTATTTAGTTTGAAAGGAAGAGAAGCGTTCTCACTCAGCATTGTGGTGATTGTTTTAGTTATATTGTTAGTCATTTGGGATGCAGTGACATGCAGTCAAATATTTTGCTGAACAGATCCACTTTTCATGCTCATAAATTATCAAAAAAGTCATCATACTGCATGTACTGTAATAGGAGGTTTGGTGAAGGTAGCGCACCGTGCCAAAGCCCAACCGATCCGTGCTTTGGCACATCTCTTCCAATCGGGCCAGGGCCAGCCAGCTGAACTGCGCCTGAGCCCGATTCAGACCTCTCACATTTGTCAAACAAACTGGGAAACACGCCTGGGCACGGTACGGAGAGCATAGTGTGAGTGCATCCTGAGGGCATAGTCTCACTAGGCACGGTTACCTTGAACCATGCTGAAGCGCGGTTGTGCCCTATCCTCTCTCCCCCAATGGCCGGCACTCACACTGCATCTTTACTGCCTGAGCATGTTCAGATAAAGCCTTTAAATTAAATTCTACACTAAATTAAACAAAATTAAACATTAAATTAAACATTACAGGAAGCCAATGTAAAGATGCAAAAACTTGGGAAATTTGATTCTTTTTTTTTTCTTTTTTTTCTCAGTAAGAAGCATCACTACAGCATTATAAATTGTGTTTGAGGCAGGCCACAGTTAAAGGGAATTCCAGCAATTTAGGCATGATGTTATAAAAGCATGGGTTTCAGTGTCCAAACCTCACTTCTGTGGGGCAGAAACTGGTTCAGTTTAGCAGTTGATCTCAGGTGGCAGAAACTACACTTTACCACTGTGATCATTTGTTTCTTGAAATTGAGACACAAATCAAACACAATCCCAAGATTTATGACATGTGTTTGAACCCTGGCAGAGAGATATACCTGAAATTAATGATAGAAATGGACCTAGAGTTGCATAAAATCATAAATTTTACTTTTGTTCTCATTTAGTTGCCAAAATGATAGTACATAAAGTAGGGGTGTCTGTATTATCTTTTAGTTAGAGGTGTAGGTGTTGGGCAATAATATTAGTAGCCATTATGTAATGCCATGTTTACTGCAGTGTTCTAACCCTGCAGCTACATTGTGACATCAGATTGACGTCAACATGATGTCAGATTGACATTGTACCCCATTGTCCAATGTAGGATAGACATTGCATTTTGTTCACTTTCCAACGCAACCTAAACAACAACAAAATATCAATTTCTAATTATGTTACAGCTTGACGTTGTGTAGACGTTACCAATATGACTTTTGTCAGACATTGGATTTTGGTTGCCATACCTGCCGAATAATTGTCAGTATTTGACGTCAATATGGCATTGGTTTAAGAGCGGGGTGTCCAGACTTGTTCCTGGAGGGCCAGTGTCCTGCAGATTTTAGCTCTGACTTGCTTCAAGACACCTGCAAGAATAAGAAATAGAAGTTTTAGAAAGCCTAGTAAGAGCTTGATTAGCTGGTTCAGATGTGTCTAATTGGGGTTGGAACTAAACTTTGCAGAACAACGGCCCTCCAGGACAGAGTTTGAACATCCCTGGTTTAAGATTTTGGCTCGTTGTTGGATTTTGGTCACATTCCGACACAAAATGGCAATGATCAGAGTATTGAGCCTAGGAGCACTCCATATTTAACTTGATGTTGACTATCATTTACTGCAACAAAATAATAATTGTCTGAGAAGTGTGATTTGCAACATAAAATCAACAAAATATCAACGTCATTTTACGTCATTATTAAATGTCAAAATAACATTGTCCTTAGACACTGGTTACCTAAATATAACCTAATTATAATGTCTTTTGATGTTGTGTGTCTGCTGGGAAGCTGTCACAAGTATTGTGAACAACTACAGAACAAGTTATCAGCACTTTTCCTTCAGCCACTTATACCAACTACTGAAATAATATCTTAGAAAAGCAAATATCATGGAATGCTGTTATTGTCTGACTACATTTTATTGCAAATTGGAGCAGTTAAATGTTATTGTTAAAGTAATCCACTGAATAATTGAAAGTGAAATGGGCTGATAACAATATATTGCTATGGTTACACTTGAATTAGTTACAAAAGAGATTTAGGAAATTATACAACATATGAAACAGTAAAGTAAAACATATAATTGTAGACATCATAAATGTAAAAAGCTACCTGAGTGAGAAAAAGAGAAAAATTAAGCCTAGCCAACAGTTAGAATGTCCTTTTATCCCTTCTTTGACCATGTGACTACAACCCAAATCTGAGACATTCAGTTTGATCAATCAGAAGGTGTAAGCTACTCCAAGGTGTGAACACACTTAAGACCCTTAAAATAAACACATCAGCCTACAGGCCTGGTCTTAATCAGCACTTTATTGTGCCTTTCAGAATTTGTATCGGCCCTTATAGTGAGAAAGATGTGATTGGCATTCAATTCCTATGATGATTTTCAGTCTTTCAACTTTCAAGCCCTAACAGACACTCAGAAACACCCTAAAAACTCTACAGAACATCCTAGCAATAGATAATAAAAAAAAATCTCAAAACACAGTAGCAACCACTAGGGTCACTCTAACAACCCACTGATAACACCTTCGCAACAAAAATGAAACATCAAGGGAGCCACTCAGATTTTCCTCTGAAAGAGTACATCTAGTCACGATTTTGAAGTAGTAACAATAACTGTAGTATCTGTGGTGTATTGGCTGAAACTGTGGTTACCATGGCAATATTTTTGTGAAGAGCAAGTGTAGTGATGTTAATACAGTAGAGGCACCTCTATGTTTTTTTCAGTCATTCAGATGCATTTTAGTACATCGTATATATGGACAAGCTTTTCCAATGCCATCCTAAATTGTCTCTCTTTTTTCTTTGTAGGGTAAGGACTTGTTAACCCAGAAGATCCCGGTGTGGCAGCAGGCCTGTTCAGACCCCAACAAGCTGCCGGACAGGGCCATGATGCTCACCCAGCAGATGACCTCTGGATCAAGCACCCTCCTCTCCAGCCCTCTGCACTCATCCAAGGGCAACCTGGTCATCTCAGATCCCATTCCTGGAGCACAACCGCTGCCCGTGCCCCCCGAACTAGCTGCCTTCATGGGAGGTGGCCTGGGCCAGGGGGTTAGTAAAGAACATTAGCCACCTGTTTCACAACACAAATGACTAATTGTTGTTCAGAATGTACAAAATAGCAGTTCAAGCTTCTTATGTCCTGATGTGAAAACCTCTCATTTGCATACTGCAGCGTTGGCTGAGCGTAGGATGATTCAACCTCTTTAAAACTCAATCCTGCAGGCAGTGCTTTAGTTGAGTGGCCCCTCGCTAGAACAGAACTCTCACACAATTTTTATACTCACAACAACTGAGCCTCAACACTCGTAATTTGGTATCACTTTATCGATGCTGCTGCTGCTGCTCGAGTGATACTCATACATCACAGAGCTTGTTTAGGAGTCTGTGGCCTTGTCTGCTAGTTTAAAATCCAGACTTTTGTGTGTCTGGTAGTGATAGACCAGTATCAATCTTTTTGATGGCCAGTGCCAATATCTTAGACAGCTTGGAGGCTGATGGCCAATATAAAGCTGATACCCTGATGCGCCAATGCAGCATGGCCTGTCAGAGATGAAGTGAATATCATTGATCATCTCTTAAAAAGACCATGTATTGGAGTAAATTAAGCTGTAAGTAAACAACAGAAAGGAGTCACTGATGGTTGGCTGTTAAATTCTTTACCCAAGGTGTGTATAGTAACGGACCAGAGTCAACTGTTCCACTTATACCACACCTAAAAACATTGTTTAGATGTTGTATTTCAAGACATTTATCAGGTGTTTGTCCTCTAACTGGTCTTGTGTGAACTAGTTATACATTCTGTTTTGTTTTGATTTGATATTTGACTTTTGTAGGCTGTTAAATAGCTGAAATCGTATCATGTAGTGATTAGGAACTATGCCGTCAAAACCTGCCTGGCCCTACTTTAGCTGTTTGCTGAAAAAAAAAAAATTCACCTCAGCATGTTGATCAATCAAACAAAACCAATCATTGTCTTCATAGTAATTGTTCGCATAATCAACATGATAGAACTAGAACCAAGTCTACAGTTGGCTGTTGGGCTTCTTTGGGCTGTCAGTCAGCATTTGCCTGGCTATTTGTGCTTGGTGTGTTCCACACGCCGCCTCTTGTTGGGTTAATATTGTAAACATTTGCTTTACCCTTGTCTGTGTGGATTTTGTCTTCCAGTTTTTCTTTGTGGAATAAAACACCACTATTGTAATGTGGAAAGACACATTCTCTCATTCAGGCACAGAACACATTCTCTCTTTTTAGTTAGTTGCTATCTGTTTGGTGTGTTTATTTGAAACTTTTTCATCCAGATGAGACCAGACACCGGGAACAGTTGTTTTTTGTCAGTGTTAATTGTATGCCATTGGCTTGGTGTATCCAAATACTTAGAGGCCAGAAAAATGATCGGTAATAAAGATCTAAACAACTTTGACAAAAGCTAAATAGCTATGGCAAGGCAACTGCGTATCTCTGAAACAGCAAAGCATTGTGGTTTTTTTCTTGTCAGCAGTGGTGAGAATTCTCAACAGTGGTCCAAAGAGGGACCACCCTCCAACTGACAACAGGTTGTTGGCTGCCCAAGGCTCATCTATTCACAAGGGCAACGATGGCTGTCCCATCTGGTCTGAAGATTTAATGTGGCACTAATCACACAAAATGTTCATGATGTTATGGAAGGAAACATGTCACAACACAGTGCATTGCACTCTGTTGTGTTATAGGGCTGTGTAGCCACACACCAATAAGAGTGCCTATTATCCCTTCTTCAGTGGACACAAAGCATAGGAACTGGATCTTGAATCTATGGAAGAATGCCTCGTGCAATTTAATTGCTGCCATTTAAAACACTATCAAAGCAAAGGTATTTTCTCTTTCTAAATGAAATTTTTTTAAACACCTGAACTGTGTTCTTTCAGAGGATAATGGGTCCTGATGGCATGTCTCTGGTTAATGGGACAACGGGGGTCCATGGAGATGACTACTGGACAGACGGAGTGTCTCAGGGAAGACCACCTTCCCCACAAAATCCATCTCAAACACAGAGCCAGCCCCAGAGACAGGTCAGCGACGTTTATTCCAACACCCTGCCTGTCCGCAGGCCTCAGCCCGCTAAAAACAAGACCACTGTGGGTAAGACAACAAACCTTTTGATTAGCCATTCAACTTTGTCCAAATGAATTTTTTTATACAGTAATTTTAACAAATTGCACCCATATTACTTTTTATATTTTTAGGAGAGACACGAACTTTGCCCAGGTCAAGTTCTATGGCTGCTGGTCTGGAGAAGAACGGACGCTCTCGCGTACAGGCCATTTTCTCCCATGCCGCAGGTGACAACAGCACCCTCCTCAGCTTCACTGAGGGCGACATCATCACCCTTCTGGTGCCAGAGGCTCGGGACGGCTGGCACTATGGAGAGAATGAGAAAAACAAGATGTAAGCATTCAATATGTACATTATCAACAATCCTAAAGGAAAACAGTATTAAAATTTAGAAATTCCAAAAAATGACAGAAACTTTGGTGACATCACAAATTTCTTGGCAGTTTTGTACCTTTCATCTTTGGTGTGTGTCCTGACAAAAATCCTGACTATCAAGTCACCATTATTTGCATATTATTTTTTACAATAAAGATTTTGTCAGAGCAGCCTCAACATTATACTGTTAGCCTTGACAGTGAGAACTAGCCAGAAAAGCAATGGTTAAAGTATTGAGCCTCCATATTGAACTTGATGTTAATCTTCTTGATTTACTGCAACAGATTGATAACTGTCAGATGAATATGATTTAAATCATGTCAATTCATTCCTAATAATGCAAAAAAAATTTAAAAAGTAAAAAAATAAATTATGGAACCTGTCCAAGAACACTGTCTAATATTATCAAACATAGCGCCTGGTCTAAAGTATACAGTATGTCTTCTCTGAGGTTTCAAAGGAGATCTCAAAACTGGGCATGAAGTCTAAAGTACAAAGCGATTTTTTTCTGTTTTCATTTCTCCTTAGAAATTTCAAGAAAAAATAGATAAAACATCTAAAATGTTTTCTTTTTTTATAGAAACATGATGACAGCCAAATAAAGTCTCCTGAGATTTGAAAGTGCAAATGTTGAGCAATGCATTTTCCTCTGTGATTGCTTATGCACTGTGTGTCATGATGGGTTATTAGGAAAAACATGTTTAAATGCAGAGTTCCTAGTGAAGAATCACACTGCCCATAATCCCAGAGAAACAGCCTACTTAGATTTGCCAATGTCACTGTTACCATGGAAATGAGAACCTCACCAAAAAAAAAAAAAAAAAAACTAAAGCTTATCAGCGAGTGTATCTCCCACAAGACATGTTTCCCCTACCTTTTCTGTCTAATTACATATTTGCATATATTTAAATATTTGGCAATAAACAATAACTTACGGTTAATATGCAGATAGTGAGTCCCATTAGACAGCGATATTTAGCTGAGATAAATTTGATTATTAGAGTCTTGATTACTTTAGCTCAGTTTCATGTCTCTGCTGTTCAGGAGGATAACTTCATCAATAAACTATTTATGTTGAGGATATTACAGTGATATTAAAAAGGTCCTACTTTGTATGTTGAATCCACTTTCATGAATGTGGAATTTGTAAAGAGAGTCTCTCTCTTTTTTTCCCAGGCGTGGCTGGTTTCCTTTTTCCTACACCCGAGTGCTGCCTGAGAGTGATGGCGAGAAGTTAAGAGTCAAGTAAGCGTATTTATGTTACTGTCTTTATCTAAAGTTTCTGGCTTTATGTGTTTTTTGATGAACGGATCATCATAGTAATATAGTACAAAAGCCACATATAAATAAATGAAAGATGCACTGGTCATACTGATGTTTACTAAAAGCACAGTTGGAAGTTATATGGAATGCATTTTGCTAATGCAAATTGGTTTTTGTCATGGAATATGTAATGAGGTCACACTGAAAGAAAAATTCTATCCTATCTACTTTGACTGATTAGTAGGCTTAAGGTTTGGGCTCTTTCTTCTTTTCTGATTTGAAGGACAACAGATATTGTGTTTTTGCACACTGATTAAGTTTCTTAATTTAATCAACAATATCTGATTATTAATTAGATTGTTTTACTGGAATATGGTTGAATATTGTTTGGCTCATTTTTCTGCTCAGAGTTTTAGACCCTTGCGAAAATTAACCATGTTTTTTTGTTCATTGATTGTCATTTCTATAACCACAGCTTAAATACAAATGGTATGGTAATTTGTGGTCACTTTAGCAAAACGATGCTTTATTCATAGTTACTTTAGTTGAACTACAATTGACTTTTTGGAGTGAAATCATGGTTGATTTTTGTAAGGGTACCCTTTCTTTCTGTTTCTTCACTTTTAATCACTAACACCCTTTACTACAGTTAAAAGAAAGGAAACATTCAATTACTAAAAAAAAAACATGATAAATAATGATTAAAAATCCTTAACACAACCTTAAGTGCAACACATTACTAATCAAATGTTCGCAATAATTAATTTTTTTTTTAATTATCTTATATACACCATGTCTGCGTTTATTTAATCAAAATGAATTAAAAACACTATAATTGTGAAATGTTATTACAGTTTAAACACATTTCTGTTTTACTGCATGCAGTTTAGACCTGTAATGTCAAAACAGAATTTTCAAGATCATTACTCCAGTCTTTAATCTGAAATGATTCTAATATAACAAGTTCATTATATATATATACTTAATGTCTATACGATAATT
>CAIGQQ010005419.1:225537-277870 GCA_903798035.1 Danio albolineatus
ATATATATATATATATATATATATATATATATATATATATATATATACACACATATACATATACACACACACACACACACACACACACACACACACACACACAATTAATAAGCCAAACCACGCGGACCGGATGATTTACAGCTCCGCTTGCTCCAATGAGTGCTACAGAGATCACACTGTGCATTAGTGTTTTCATAGCAAAAGTGTGAAGATGTTTTTCAGACTGAAAGAGAAAGTCGTTCTGTTACAGAAGCAGGTATTAGATTATTTTCACCCTCTCCTTTTTAAATTAGTTATGCATATTTTAATAATTTGCTTATTATTAAACATTTAAAAATGTTTAAGAATATCTCTTCTTGGATGTATCACGCTGCTACTTACACTAATTGATTATGGAAGTATTATTAATTATTCACCTTCATAATTATGTTCAACTCCTGTCTCTTTCCTACTATATTTTATAATTAGTAATTTTATAATTAATTTTTAGAAATTTTTGGAATTTATTTGTTTTTAAAATAGCAATTTAGTTATGGCAGAAAATATATTATTTAAAAAAAAATTGCAGCATTTAAGAAAAAAAAATGAACAGGCTCTTCAACTTAAATTTGTTTCAAATAATTTAGTTTAAAAAATTGTGACCAAATCGCAAATCATCACATGTATCTAATCATGGGTCAGGTGAATTGTTCCATCCCTAGTGACCAATGATTAATTCTGAGATGAGGAAATTTGGATGCATTTCCTTAAATGAACAAAGAAACTTCTCACCTAAAGACACTGACTTCAGAACACCCAGAATGTGTCTCATATACCTACTGTATGCTACTTACTGTAGTAGTTTCAATGGCTGCATAACAGGAATAACCCATGTGAAAACTATACTGCATGTAAGCTGTCATAATAGAATGTTTGTTTACTACCTGTTCTCCTGGAATACTGGCATTACTGTTCTGAACAAACAAGTACTGTGATACATCCCTTTATTCTATAAAATATTCCTGAAATTCACATATAAATCTAGGGATCTTAAGATCTAACAAGAGAAGAACTAAGCTGCTAATGATTAAACTGCACTTTAACAATATATCGAGTTTTTGATGATAAGGAAAGATATGTATAAACAATATCTTGTTTCACACAATGAAAGTGCTTGGAGTTTTTGTATGTTTAAAAATAAAAAGCAAAACATCAGACAGTATGAGTACTTTAAAGTGTATCTGGTGGTAAAATAACTAGTTTAGAACCATACCCTTGACACCCCTGAGCTAAAGTTTAGTCAAAAGCGTTCAGTTAGAGAAGATATCTCCTCTCTGGCTCAATACCATTCATTTAAATAGGGCACTTTCTTTCATTGCGCATTTTACCACTCTTATTATATGCAGCTCATTGGGTCAACCTGAAACACATAACGCCCTATGACAAGTGCCTCAGACTATAAACCACATATTGACGATATGGATGATGACAAGCAGATGAGGAGAGCAGCCTTGAATCTATATAGTTTCCTACAAGTTATGTGCAAAAAAAGAGAATGATTTCAGCATGATACGGATACTGAATTGTGCAAATAAGTTATAATCTTCATACATCATGTTTTGATACATAGATAATAAATATGCTGTGTTGTACATATCTCTGTTCTTTAAACTGTTGTCCTCAAAAGACTGTCACTCAACCACCATCTGTCTAGGAACACAAAGGAGGGGCTGGCTAATCCACTACATATGAGGCACTGTGACCAAACAGCATATCAGGTTAACGGGACTCTTTTGTCCAGAACGTAAAAAAAAACAGTGATACAGAGTAACCTTCAGTTTGAGAGTCAAACCACAAAGGCTCTTAACACCTCTTCAATTAAATGGGTAATGGTCCCTTCACTCCTGGGCTCCATTCTCACTGTTACCTGTCGAGGAAAAAAAAAGATCCAGAATGTCAGTAATGTATACTGTACAGCATAGGTCTCAAACTCAATTCCTGGAGGGCCGCTTCTCTGCACAGTTTTGCTCCAACCCTATCAAACACAGCTGATCTAAATAATCGAGGTGTTCAAAAGAGTCATGAACACCTTCATTAGTTGGATCATCTGTGTTTGATCAGGATTGGAGCAAAACAAGGATGCAGCCCTCCAGGAATTGAGTTTGAGACTTGTGATGTAAAGGAACAAACTAATTACAAAAGCATTATATCTATCATTGTGTATGTGAAGAAGCAGCAGAACTGACCTCCCATAGAGTCCATGTCAGGGTCAGACACATGCGTAATGGAAAAACGAGAGACACTAAATCGGGAAAGTGGTGGTGCTGGTTTTTCATCTGGAGACTTGACTGGAGAGTTGGGTGGAGTGGTTATCTCTTCAGAGCCAGGCTCTGATGTTGAAGGACTGGGCATTAATGGAAAATCATCTTGCCACTGAAATGGCTCACCTGTTTAGAAACATCATTGAAAAAGTAGTAATACCCATCTCAGGACTGTTGTCAATACAGAAGAATTATTATTGAACACTAACTTTCTTCTGAGACATTTCTTTCTGATGAATCCTCGTGAGCAGCGACCCCATCTTGTGGTCGTGGCAGCTCCACATCTGAAGCCTGGCCATTGGGTTCTACCTCCACAGGAAAACTGTAGTCCCCGAGCTCACCCGTGGGGCTCTCCTAAATCAATATACAGCAAGACACAGGCTGTCAATAACACAAATCATTGTGTGTTACTTAATGTATAATCTCAATTCAACAAACAAAATGCTACCAACCTGATCAAACAGAAACACAGTGACATCGTCAAAGAACGACACTGCCTTTTTCTTACTCTCCAAGTCATCACAGAAGGACTGTGTGAGTATGGAAGGCATTTTGAGGAGGCTGCGTAGATGCCGTGCACTGCTACGGTCACTCACAATCAGAGGAACCACAGGGAACTCTTCGTCGCTCTCATCACTCTGCTCCTGTATGTTGTAGCTACGGAGTTCCTCATCAGACTCATCACTATCTTCTGAATCTTCCTCATCTGCCTCCTCAACGTTCCCCAGTGGTGCTGGGACATCAAGGTCCTCTGGTAAAGCTGGAAGAATCTTCTCCAATGATTCATCACGCCTTGGTTTTGAAAGTGCTTGTTCTATACTGCCTTCTTCTATGGAATCTTCATTTGCCTCTGTGTTATCCTCATTGTGTCTTTCCATTGGAAGCTCTGGATTGTCCACATTGTTGCAGACTTCTTGCTCTTCCTCTTGTATAATCTCTCCACTGAAGTCTATTATGGTAGAGTCTGAGCCTAGTGACTCTGCTGAGGAAAAATCTCTTGAGTCCCCATTAGCCTGCTCCTCCACACCTGAGGCCTCCTGTGTTGAGGAAGACCCTTCAGGCGTTGTGGAAGAGTAACATTCAGAGTTTGGTTCTTCACCAGAGTGATCAGATTCCAATCCAATACCATCATCTGGAGTTGACTCCTTGGTCAAGCAACCTCCCATTTCTGGAGGAAAGGGGGAAAGTGTGGAAATTGGAACCAAAGTAGGGGATGAACACATATTTGAGATTGTCTTTTTAATACTTGGTTGCTTAGCATGAAGGCCAGCAATTTTGTCATTTAACATTGAGATCTCATATCTCTTCTCACTCTCTGTGCCATGTCCTTCTCTTCTAACTCTTTTATTTGAGTCCTGATTTTCTGCTTTTAGCTGAAAGATGTCATCCTCCTCTTGACGGCTGAAGAAGTTGCTGCTTCCTTCACAAGGGCTTTTGTCATTCTCCATGTCATAGTCAGAAAAATAAGCAGAGTCTCTGTACTGATTCCTCTCACTAAGGCTGATCAGCGGTAGATGACTGCTGGATGGGTGAAGAAGCATTACATTGACATCTTCATCCAGGTCCATTTGGAGCACCATGTCACACTCATCTGATTCTACACTGGTGCTAAGGGCTGGATTCCCTTCAAGGTCTTTTAAGATAAACTCTGGGGATTCGTTGTTCTCTGTGTCATATCCACTGTCTAGGGATTTTGGCTGAATGGGGGTCTGGTAACTATCTGGGCTGAAGAACTCACATGGACTGCAGCTAGAGGCAATATTAATTGTGTCCTCTGAGTGTCTAGGCCTGTTTACTCTCTGCTGTGGTCTATGAGTTAATTCAATATTGCCCACCTCTGCATAGTCCAAGGGAAAATCTACTACTACTCCAGAGGGGATATCGGGGCAGTTATCACTGCTGTCATTAATTTCCACCAAACTGATACTAGAGTTCTCAGGTACCATGCCACTGTCTGTCAAACGGTTACACTCTAAGACACTCTTAGATATATCCTTTGGGCATGACACCATTTTTACACACACTCCAAAATTGTCTGTTGCAAGATTTAATTTTTGTGCCGGGGATATCCTTGTCTCAACTAACATGTTTTCTTTAATCCCTACAATCTCAGTTGAAAGAGTTGATGAATTAATTATGCTACAACCTCCTACGTGTAAATCTGATGTACTGTTTTTGATATGTTTATGAGCAATGTTCTTCTGCCGTGTGTGAATGTGTGGACTTTCTGTAACAGAATGGCATTTGGAAGATGATTCAACACCCAGAGTACCTTCAGGGCATAAGTGTAGGTACTCACCAGCATCTGAGTCAGTGTGAGAGTTGCTAGAGGTGGGTGTACGTTGAGTAGCCTCCATGTATGAGTGGATTTTGAGAGAATCAATGGCATTGTCTATGCAACTGTTGCTTATTTCCAAAGTTCTTGATTTCAAACTCCCAATTTGAGAAGAGGGTGTTGGGTGACGTAAATCAAAATATGCATCTTGAAAACCCACAGCTTGCTTACGGTCACTAAAACTGTTGTTGTTTGCTGAATGGTTGGAATTCCAGTTGCTTAACATATTTTGAGAAAACAGATCATCATCATCTTCGACACTCCCCCTGCCCAAAAGAAGACCATCACCGGCATCAATATCAATGCTCATGTAGTGTGGTCTAGGCACATTTTTTTGTAAAGGGCTCATCATGTCATAATAGGCCTCATTTGCCCTACTTCTTTCTGCAGTTCTCTGGTTAGGCTCAAGGTATGGATCACAATGTGCCAAGCTAGGACTACTAAGTGAGACTGAAATTCCAAGAGGGCTGTCCTTAACCACCTCCAGGGTATGGCTTCCTGAGCCTCTTATCTGCAGGTTGGAATCTGAACCCTGCCTTCTTATCAAATTAACATCTGGTCCTTCTTGAGGTGACTGTTCACATTGAATATTTTGCCTGTCATTGGAAGAGAGATACACTTCAGCCTGGTCTATCTCTGCTGAGCTTGGAACTCTTCTATGGAGTGGCTCCATGGTTAGGCTGCTATCTGAATCATAATCATTACTGATGGGTTCTTTAGCTGCAGACCAGTATGAGTTTGGCTGGGACCCAATCAGACTCCTCTTGCCTGCAGAGGACAAGCTGCTGTTACTGGCTTCAACTGTTGGGCTATAATCAAGATCAGTGTCTTCTAAGTTGATGTTGCACTCAACTGGTTCCTCAATGCGGATGTAGTATTCACTACTTACTGAAGGGCTGTGTGCACTAAGTACTGGAACCACTCCTGGATGATCTGACTCATAGTAAGATGGAGAGACCCCAAGAGGGAGGCTTTCACCCTTGCAGCTACCTGTGGAATTGCAAAGAGGGTAATAAACATCCTGGTAGTGGGGATTATTCTTTCCCAAAGGTCCACTGGCGGAAGAGGAGCAGTAGGGCTGCTCAGCTCTTGCCTGCTCCCATTTATACTCAAAGTTGAGTCCCTGACTGGTCTCAGTTACTGTCAAAATGTCATCCCCATTCTCAGATTGGAAGCTGTCTGCCATAGAGAAGTGTTCAAGCAGAGGAAATGAAGAGGAAGCTGAAGAGGCTACTTCAGGTGCAGGTGTCCTGTGAGAGCTGCCAGAGCCCAGACTTGGCCTGAGAGAGTTCCAGCGCTTCTCAAAGTCTTCCTCAACCTCTGTCTCACCCTTAGAACACAGGTAGCTTAGCAGAAGATTGACTTCCTCCACAACTGGCCTCTGCTCAGGCTGCAGCCAACAGAATTGCATTACCTCATACCTGTTCAGAGACATCACAGTAAAAGCAAATATTTTAGACCCTACACTAATATTTATCACAAACAACAGACCTGATTGGGGGAGGGGTTAAATACAATACAATACAATACAATACAATACAATACAATACAATACAATACAATATAATATAATTAGAACCTAGATACTAATATTAGCTTCTACTTTTTGGCACTTAATTTATACGTAAAAAAATATAATAATATGTAGCTCACATTTAATGATCTCTTTATGTTTTATGGGTACTTAAAAAAGAGAGCTTATATGGATGATAGCCAGAAACCCATTAAGTGATGATTTGAAATACAAATGGTTTTGCCTTATAATTGCCTTGCAGTCTTAAAGCAGGGTCATTTATTGTTTATGTGTCCAGTAGGGGATGAAGTGGTATACTCATGCCTGACTGCATTTGATTAAATGGACAATGACTGGGATGTTTGGGGGTAAATTTAATGACTGTGTGCTTCCAGGATTGGATAAACGTATGATTGATGGGCTAACAGAGGGGAAGAATTAATGATTGACCATGCTGAATTTGAGCTATATTGATTTGTTGTTCCTGCCAGAGGAAATGGCAATGGCTAGTGGAAGCACCTGTGGTTGGAATGGTTGGTAGACATTGATTGCCGTACATGTATTTAGAGGAAAAGTGATTGGTGGGTGTGTTTGTGGAGAGGAGCATTGATTGGTTTGGATGTGGTGATTAGGAAGTCATGACTGGGTGACGTGAGGGAATGGGGGTTCTGATGATGATTATGACTTGTGAGACGACTCACCAGCGTTCACACAGAGGCACTTTCAGCAGAGGCTTTGGCAGTTTGAGCTGCTGTTCCTTTACAGCATATGTTAAAACTTGCCTATCAGAATAGTGCCTGTAAGGCTGATTACCAAGTTCAAACAACTCCCATATCGTCACACCTAGAGACCTGCAGAGTACCATAAATGAAAAGAAAAAAGCAATCTTTATTAAAGAGTCTGGAAGGAAATAAGAGGAAGTATATAATATACAGTAGTAAATAATGTAGTTCTTAAAGGAGCACACAGCTATTTTGCAAAAAGGTTTATTTTACAAGTGACCTGGGGTTCAACAGTTGAGCTTCTTTGGGTCTGGTGGAAGTACTTTTAGCTCAGCTAAGCACAAACCACTGAATCAGATTTAACCATTAGCATCTCGCTCAAACATTTCAAAAAATAGATTAATTTCAGTTTTAAAGCTTGACTCTTCTGTCGTTACATCGGGTCTTATCATACTATACTCTCATTCTAGCATAATAATTGAGGAACTTACCTTTAAAATGGCCCTCAGGCAGGTAACTGTAGGTAACAGACCCAGAATGTGGTAAAACTCAACTGTTTAACACCAGTTGACTTGTAAAATGAACCAATTTTCCCAAAAAATTAAGTGTTGCTTTAATCTCATGCACATTCAGTATATTGTGATAGGGCCTATCAACCTTTTTATATGTTTTTGTTATTCCAAAGTTAAAGGGATCCCACAGAGAATTAAGAAATACAATCCACAATATCAAAGGTTGCAAATTATGTTATTATGAATTTATTTTTCATGTATGCTGAGCTTGTGTGCACATGCTGGAACTTCTCAAAGCCCAAGATCATCCTTAATGCTTTCAAGTACAATCCTGGATTTTAGGAAGTTCTATTGTATCAGATAAATATTACCCAAAATATGTATCGAGATAAATGCTATTTCCACATTCAGCACATGCAGAATCCTGATTGTTATGCTGACTACAGCTCTGCATACATGTTGTTTTAGTGTGACTTTCATGTCTAGGTTTAGAACCTCTGCCATGGTGTTCTTCTCTGAGCTATTTACCAGACATTGCTGGCCTTGGTTTGATCCACTACTAAGAGATTTCCATGGACTTCATCAATAAGTTCTGGTGCAATCCAGCGTAGAGGAACCCATATTTGATCTGCCGTCACATAATAGTCATCCTAAAAGGCGGAAAGGATGTGATTTAATAAGAAATACGGTAACCATGTCAAAATAATAGGATCAGCATGACCTGAATCCTAAAACCCTTTACACACTCACCTTGTACTTGCTATGGCTGAGACCATAGTCTCCAATTTTCACTGCCAGCTCTGAGGTCAACAGACAATTTCTAAGGGCCAGGTCACTGAGAACAGGATAGGGTGGAGAATGTTTACATCATTTATAGTTTCTGTCATTGGACAAACCGTCATGATGACAAAACGGCAAAGGAAGTCTGCATTGCCATCTTACATTTTCTTCATGGGTGACTTACAAATAATTGATGCTGTTTGTAGAGTGAGGGGTTTTCCCCCAGCAACAAAATCACTGATGCTGGAGTCTGTGAGATGTACTCAGGCAGCACCAGGATATTGTTGCCAGGAGACACCAGAGCCGGACATCCGGGAAGCAGCGAGATGAAAAATCACCCGGAGAATCATTATGCAGGGAAAAGGTCAAAAAACTTAAGGATCCTCACCTGTGAATGTAATTGTGTTTGTGGAGGTACAGAAGGCCAGAAGCAATCTCGCATGCCATCCGCTGAAGGATTAAAGGGTCAGGGGTTACTGAGTCAGCGGCTCGACAGCTTCGGAGGTATCCTTTAACATCTCCCTGTATAAAGTAAACACCATTCCTATGAACAATGGCAGATTGCGTTATGATAGTGTGTGCTGCCTTTTAGCTGTGTAAATGCACTATTTCTAATGTGACCAGCAGAGGGAGCATTAAGCTCTTTAATTATCCCTTTGCTAAGCTCTGTCCCCTTGGATGCTCCGAAAAAGCTTCATAGGCTTTAATAGGAAGTGTCAGTGCAGGTCCTTTTCAGGAAATGTGCTTAAGAAATGGTGACTGATTCTTTTTTTTTTTTTTTTTTTTTTTAATTAATGTATTTATTTAATTTTATTTAATTTTATTTTATTTTGCGTTGGAAAGAATACATTTATTAAGGGATTTAACTGCAAAATTCGAAATTTGTCACAAGCAGCAAAAAATAAAAAGGCCACATTTGATGATTAGTGATTAGTTTATCACAAATGTTACCAAAATAAGTTACATTTATCTCTTTGAGCTAATGTTAATGTCCTAACTGGACATTTTCATTTGTGAATGCAGGTGATGGTTTAAAACACACCACGAATGTATCTATTTTCTGTTTTATTTTGTAATTTCAGTAATAAAAAAATATTTTGTTTATGTAAACTTTTATATTACATTAGTTACTATACATTAATATACATTAGTTATAAAAAGGCAAAACAAAAGCACTGATAGAAAAAGCTTGTGCCTTGCTCCAAGTGATGTCACTCTGGAAGGCACTGAGGTATGTCATTTACTCTTCTGTCATTAAGTTGTGCAAAATGTTTATGGTACACCTATAGTAGATTAAAGATGTGCTAATCAGTAAATTCCTCATTCACTCTTTCAAAACTATATGATGCATGATGAAAATACATGTATTTCAGTCTAGGACATGCCAGGTGGTATCTGGTTGAAGGTTAGCATCTTGAGCTAAAGCACAAAATGATGGAAAATGTCAACTCTGTTATGGTTTGACAATAAGTTTAACAAGATATTACAGTATCACAAAATATTACATGTTATATTTAACACTTTAACTACCTTACCAAGAAAAAAAAAGTTAACGCACTAACTGCATTTTTTTCAAAACATCCCATCATTTCTAAACTATCTGCCTCTACCAAATGGTTGATATGTCAGTTTATGATAAAAGTACCAGAATTAATACACTATACTATATTATTAAAAATCTAAAAATATGAAGTGTAACCGCAATATTTATTATTATATATGAATATATGAATATTTAAAATAAAACATTTTTGAATACTAAATCACCTTTATTTTTTTGAATTATATTCAAACATGCTTTCTTGTTTTTTCTTTTTTTCACAATAAAACCAAAATCAAGTGTAGTAGTGCAAACAAGATTATGTTTGTTTGATTTTCTTTGTAAATCAACAATGTTGTGTGTGTAAATCATTATTTAAAACAGCCATACTTTAAATAACTTTAACAGTCATTATTTAAAACAGTAAAAACATGGTCAACATTTTGGTAGAGCGGCAGTCAAAGGGTTAAGAATGTTTCATTATTTTAGATAAATAATGGATTCAGTGTACTGTAAGTTTGTTCTGTATCAGTCTAGTTCAATAAAAATTCATAGAAAATGTATGAAATGTATTATGAAATAACTTTATATGATATAAATATGTTTATTCAAAAGCAAATAAAGTGATGTAAATAAACTGGCAACAAAATTTAAAACTGTAAAACTAATTTTAACTGTATTTAATTATCAATCATACACATTTTTATTTTCAAAATTCCATGACTTTTCCAAGACTTTCAAGTACATTTTCATGATATGTGTTTTCCTTGACTTTCCCAAAACTGTGCGCTTTTCGTTTTTTCCAAAACATTTCCGGGCCTGAAAAAATGCCATGTCAAAAATTCTATGACTTTTCCAGGTTTTCCATGCCTGTATGAACCCTGAAAATAATCCAAAGACATGGATTCTCTATAAACCTAAAGTGAAAAGATCCTTACAGTATCATGTCAGTGACATTCTAAAGCTGTGGCTTACCGAAGATTCAACTGAGCTGCAAAGTGCCACTCACACACATGACGCTCAAGCATTTTGTAGATTTGGTGTACTTTGCTAGTAAATAGAGTGCTTTTTCAATACTCCCTTTTTTACTTTCAATATTAAAACTGGATATACTGCCTAAAAATGTGACCAGTAACCGTTGGTCGAAGTTCTAAAGTGTAGTCAGACAAACTTGGTGGGGGAAGCGGCTGGTACATGTAGTCAACAACTTACCAGAGGGCAGTGCTCCATAACCAGTAGGTAGGGCGTGACTTCTGTACTCTGGGAAAGACACTGCAGGAGGGCTGGATGCTGGAGCACCCTGTGGGATCCATATATTCAAATTTTAAAGCACCACTCATAGGAGACACCGGGAACACATAGTCATTGTTAGTTAACATATTTACTGACATGAAGCAACAATGAAGAATGCTTGTACAGAATGTATTAACCATAGTTCAACGTTTACTAATGCATTATTAAAATCAAACACTGTGCTTTGACATGAGCTAACAAAGAGCAGCTGTATTGTCATTACCTAACATGAATACATACATCAATAAATGTATTATTTATGTTAGTAAACACATTAATTGTCCCGTATTGTAAAGTGGGACCCTGAAACCGTTTAGTAATACTCTACGAAAAAGAGCTGTGATGTGTTTTATTTCATTTTCTGTGTGAAACAGAAAGTAAAAGACGTTGAGTATTAGATGAAAGGTGTTTACCGGTAAGGTTGGACCTCTTCCAGGAACTGCATCTGCTCCTGTACACTGGCACTGGCCTTTAGCTCCTTAACCACCACCTGTGTGGTACTGAGTCCAGCATTCACCTCCCCCAGCAAAACCTGAAAGCCAGCCCAAATCGCACATTACCACTGAGGAAATTGCTCACACCTGCCACCTGTGAAACTGGCGGCAGGGAATTTATACAGAGCAAACCCTTGGTGTGCGATTTATCTCAAACTGTTTGTTAAACAGTAGCTCTTAATGAGATCTTGACCATATTACATATACTCTCTAGAGAGTGCTAAGAAAACTGCTGTTTTGTAAGATCAGCGTTAGGGAATGGATAAGGTTATACAAGTTCTCACCTTTCCAAACCAGCCATGTCCCATTTCTTTTAGGTAGAGCAGGCTGTGACGTCCAAGATCTATAGAGTTCAGGAGCTGAACTGAGGGGAAACAGAGAAAAAACATGCATTCAGAGAGGACAGAGACCTAAGGAATGGATGATTTGAATAAAACAATATTGACTTTGACAGAATGATCATCAAAACCATGGATATCAGCTCTTCTTTCATCACATCTGGAGAACAAAAATATGTGAAAGTTCAGAAGGAGACTGGTTTCAAATACCTTAAACCATCATTATTCAACAGATAAACAAGAGTGCTGAGGAAGAGCGGCTTCCTCTGTCTGGTAGTAAACTGTACGAAGAAGGTCTGACAATGCTGAGGAATGGTGTCACCATTCTTTGGTTCTCCATGTCTGAGTCCACACTCCAGGGGTTTAACCCTCCAAGCCCTCGAACAGCTGAGAAAGCAGCACCATCGTTCTTCCTTCCCAGAGACGGAGTGCATCTCCTCGGGCTGAGATTCGACGTTCCACAACATTCCCATAATGCCCCCGGCTGGAACTCTCAGCTGGATTTGAAGCCACTGCGGCTCCAGCAGAGATCTGTGTTTAAAGTGCCAAGTGTCCTTCAGCCCCACCAAGAGCTGGATGTATGTCTGCCGTGCAGCTCAGCGCATGCCAAATGTGTCTGGTCACGCAAGCAACGCATTGAGCACATAATAACTCTCTCTCCGCTGCCCCTTCCCTCTATCGGTCTCAGCAAGACTATGGGGGCAATTGTAAACAAATAAGGCACTGTGAGCAGCAGAAAAGACCTCTGTCATTAACACGAGCCCCCCACACACACCTCCTCCTGTGCTAGCAGCAGGTCTCACAGTGTGTGTGTATATGTGTGTGTGCATGCGCCTCACAAACCCATCCCTGTATTAATGCACTAAACTGTTCTCTTCCTCTGCAGCGTTCCAGAAGCTTCTCATTCCAGCCCCTCACACTCCCTGCCAGTTACATTGTGGCTTTTGTCCGCAGAGCAGCAGCGCCTGGTACCCCAGTACCAGCCCAGACACAAGGCCCATTCTCTTCCGCTCAGAGCCATGATTGTCACAGCAGTGACCCCCCCGATTCCTGACACACAGCTATCTCTCTTTTCTCCAGCAGACTTGAACTGGCCTTTTATATGATTTCTGTGGAATCTGTGAGTTGTGCATTCCCGTCCCACTCTTAGCATTCCCAGAGCAGCCCTGGGCCATGTTAAAAATGCATTAAAACGCAGCACAGTTGCACGCGAAGACTCTGGCAGGACTATGGTTTGCAGATGGGTTAGAAGGAATAGTCTACTTTATACTTTTACAAATTAGTTTTGGTGTTTTTTTGGAGTGAGTGAAATGACTAGATGAAGGATTTCATACGTGTTGTCAAACTTGAATAATAGTGTTGATTCTGTTATAGCACCAGCTTAAAGAGATGAGTAGCACTGTGCTGAATAATGTATTTACAGTATGTGCACTGGGAAGGATGGCATACATTATTTCCATGAGTGAGAGAAAAATAAATATTAAGTTTATGAGGATGAACTTGTTATTAAAGGGACAAATCCATTCACAAGTATTGAACAATGACTCAAATTATCCCATTGACAAATGTGTTAATTGTAAAAAATTTTGAAGAACAACATATATATACAGTATACACATGTTGATTGGCCTTAAATTGTTTAATGTGCAATGAAGAAAAGACAGAAGTTGTGGTACTGTTTTTGCATCTGGTGTGTTCGTGATTTTCTGGATCTTGGTGTAGCTTAATTCAGTAAATTAGTAATTAAAGCTTTTTTCTAGTTCAGGCAATTATCCAGAATCATTTTTTTTCTCTCTTTTAACAACTTTGCAAAAGGTTCTACATATTTAATCTTGACGTAATGC
The DNA here is from genome assembly GCA_903798035.1 of Danio albolineatus. Taxonomy (NCBI): domain Eukaryota; kingdom Metazoa; phylum Chordata; class Actinopteri; order Cypriniformes; family Danionidae; genus Danio; species Danio albolineatus. The sequence goes on from CAIGQQ010005419.1 coordinate 239,209, forward strand.
CCTTAAAGTGTGTATTATCCATACCTCACTTACATGTCTGCAGATGGTATAGAATGTTGCTGCTTGTTTGTTGACAGGACAAGCTTGTTTGTTTAGCTTTTTATTTATATTTGTTTTATTTAGTCACATGGATATATATTTTTTTCATTCTAAAAAGAATAAGTGCACTTTAAATACGCAGATAATGCACTTATTCAGTCGTTAAAAATAAGTGTTCCATTTGGGACGACACTAAATTCATATACTATGCTGTTGACTGCATACTGTAAGTACACAGTGTATAAGTGCATAGTGTAGAGTGTGCCCTTTGGGATGCGGTTTTAGTGTTTAAATCCCTAAATAGAGCCACTACAGAGTTAATTCAGTTGTACACTCCATCAAGGGCACATAGATGTGCGGATCAGTGCTTTTGCAATGGTAGCTCCAAAACTTTGGAATAATTTGCCTCTCCATATTCTTATCTGTATTCAAATCTAGTCTCAAAACTCATTTTCAAATTTACTCTCAAAACTCATTAAAAGCCAAAAGCTCTTTGGCATATAAAAGCATACGAGAGTCTCATGTCTGTTTTATTTGTCTTGGTGTATACGTGTACAGCACTTTGGTAAGCACTTGTTGTTGATTTTTTTAAAGCACTGTATAAATTGATAAAGTATTGGCTTGACTTCATTACCTGGCTCAGGTGTGTGTAACTTAGCTAGTTTAATTTGGCTAAAATCTGTAAAATGAAGCTATCCCAATCCTCTATAGCACCCTTCATGTGGATTAAAGGTCTTGCAGAGATCGAATGGCATGTATGTTCACCCGCTTCGAATGTTATCACTCATGTTTCAGTTGTTATTCATCTGTTTAGCTATGCCTTTACTGAATGAGCACTGTTAACACATTTTAATCTGTTTTTTTACTGTTTTTACTCATTTTAATTTTCCTATACTTACATTTTATTTCTGTTTTTGTAAAGCACTTTGAATTGCCACTGTGTGTGAAATGTGCTATATAAATAAACTTGCCTTGCCTATCACTCGATTGAATGGGCGTTATCAGTGGTTATCAGCTGATACATGTGGGTCAGTATAGGGCCTTCTGCGCCTGTACTGGTAGGCTCGGAAGGCTGTTATCATCTATAAACATGGTTAATCAGCTATACAAAACAGAGAACACTTCAGATCCAGATCTGTTTTTGCATTACTGTGACGGTTGGGGTAGAGGTAGACATTAATACTGTAAAATACAATTAATGGGAAATTTAATAAACAATTCTCGTTAACTTCCGGCCACAGCCGAATAGGGATGGGCTGGTACAAGATTCTGACGGTATGATAACATTGGATAAATATATCACGGTTTCACGGTTTGACGATATTGTGATTACTGCTTTAAAATATATTCTTTTTAAGTTTTGGGGTAAAAAAAACACATTATTTTTTATTTTGAGAAACATTTAAAATATTTTGGAAGAGTAAACAAATAAGGCAAAATAATGAAAATAAATCACTGACTTCTGCTGAAAAACACTGATTTCTTTACAGTTTAAAACAGTATCTTTGCATATCTTTTCTGCTGAAGATACTGTTGTCGGTACTTAGGAACAATATTACAGACCTTGACTTTTACAAACCGCGGTATACCTTGAAAATGGTTATTGTCCCATGCCTAGAGCCGTATTTGATCTATAGCTGATTAATCATGTGCATGGATGATAACAGCCTTCTGAGCCTACCAGTACAGGCACAGAAGGCCCCTACTGACCCATATCTATCAGCTGATAATGGCCATTCAATCGAGTGATAACATTCAAATCGGCTGGTATGTTAAGTAGGGCTGCACCATATTGAAAAAATTGACATTACAATTTTATTTCTCTGTAATATGTATTGCAATATAATTACAATTTGACCAGATGACTTCAATAACAGTGCTTTATGTTTTTTAGAAATCGAATAATCAAATTTAAAATAACACTCTATTGTCTTGATCATATACATTATTCAATAAAATAAATCTTTATTAAACTTTATGCACTATTAAAATGTTCAGAAAAACACAGTCCTTAAAGTGCTTTATAGATGATAAACTTTAGTTCTATTATAATTACATTCCGCAGTGTTTTTACAAATTTCATGTGTTTTGACCTGTGGTTTCAAGTCAAATATAATCCTACTCAAACAATCAACTCAACATTGCATATCCTGCGGTGTGACTATTGCCTCCTCACATATTGCTATATTCATGCTCAGGTTGTGCAGCACTAATGCTAAGTCAATGTAACTACGATGTGACATTTATTGTTTAAGCTTTCCAAAAAGGGTGAGCACCTCGCCATGGTCTATAGGTGCACATGGCTTGTCAAGCCAGCACTGAGATGGTCTCTGAGCAGACTTCTACCTAAAAGTCGAATCAAATCCATATTAAGTCACAAAAGTGCTGACTTCAGTGAAACTGCAAGGATTTAGGGAGCCGTTTTAGATTGGAGCAAAGCCACACACAAGAGTAAGTTTAGGCACCTCACTTGTAGATAACTGTCAGAAAGTAAAATGGGAGAGAAAGGTGGGTGGAATTTCAAAGCTGGAACTCAAAGTCTGGTCTTTACTCACACATGTCAGAATATATATATACTTTTTTTTTCCCCCAGATTGTGATATAAGCTCTTAATATAGCTTTTCCGATTCATGTCTACTAGTTATATACAGTCTTAATCAGAGTTGGGGGTATCGCATTACAAGTAACTTAAGTTATGTAATATTACTTTTCTAAGTAACAATTAAAGTAATGCATCTTAAAAATTAAGTAATAATATTTGAGTTAAAAAATGGTTTGCAAGTTACTTTTTAGATTAGTTAATTCACTTTTAAAAAATAAATTACTAAATTAAAATCAAAGCAGTCACGTTGAATCTTGCACTCGATGAGAGAATGCAACGCAAAAGTAATGCAACACATTACTTACCAAAAAAGTAACACAACTAGTTACTTTTTGGGGAGTTTCTCAATATTGTAATGCATTACTTTCTAAAAAAACTTTGCCCAACACTGGTCATAATGATTTAAAGTAACAATCATTAAATAAGATTTATTCCTAAAGCACAACAATTGGTAAACTTGTCCATCGAGGTCCACTGTCATGCTGGATTTAGTCCAAACCTTAAACACAGCACCTGAACCAAGGTTGTTTAGGGTGAGTTTTATCAGGATTGAAGCCAGAGCCAGAAATGAGCTTTTTGTACTTGAAGTGACTTCCAGGGGATTTGTTTTCCATTTATATAATAATAATTTGTATTATCCCCTTATTAATTGTGTCTGGTGTCTTTTATGCCAAACATTTTGGTCATTTATTTTACTGATTTGGCAACCGTCAAACGTCATCAGGGAGACGGTTTGAACTTCCGTTTAGTAAAAAAGCTATTAATGTTCCATTTGGGACAACACTAAATACATATACTATGCTGTTGAGTGTGTAAGTGCATAAGTACATAGTGCATAAAGCACAGTGTAGTGTGTCACTTGTGACTTGGCTATAGTAAGTAATGTGAGAGCGACAGAGACTGTGATGGAGCCAATTCAATGGATGGGGATGATTGGGTGGCCATGATGGGTAAGGGCTGATGAAGGGAAGGACACCAGGGTTGCATCCCTACTCTTTAAGAGAAGTGCCATGGGATTTTTAATGACCGCAGAGAGTCAGGACCTCAGTTTCATTCGAAAAACAACAGTACTGACAGTATAGCATCCTCTTCACTTTACTGGGGCATTAGGACTCACACAAACCGCATGTTGAGTTCCCCCTGCTGGCCTCTCTAACACCACTTCCAACAGCAGCATAGTTTTCCTATGTAGTCTCCATGGGAGATTGCCATTATGACACGCTATTTCTTCAATGTCTGATGTTAGTCTAGTGCAGCAACTGCTATTATGATGAACTAAATCTCTTCCTTAGTTTACTAATACTCGTACTCAGTTTTAGTATTTTGAGTTAAACGCTTTACCAACGCAAGCACTCAAAATAACTAATTTCTAGCAGTGATTAATCTAAACACATGTGATTGGCTAGCGAATTCATAAACACAAAAGAAATAAGCGTGACTGGTTAAAAAGAAAAAAAAACAGGTCAGTACTGAAGAAAATCTGAAGAAGAATAAAACGAAAACTAAATCTGATGCAATGTGATGCAATATCTAAACATAATGGAGCAAACTGACACTGAACTCTTCTTCACATTTGACTGCAATCGGATCCTGGTGGATCATTTGTTTATTTTTGTACCCTTCATCTAGAATTGATAGGCTTTTTTCGATCATTTATTCATTTCTGACCCTGCTTGAACCTAAACTGCAGGATAGTGGACTTCAAGAATAAAGTTAAAAAACTCTGTTATTTGCTTTGAATACAAGATGTCTTCTACATGATGCAGATATCTGCAGTAGGCAGTTTTATAGCCATAACTGTGAGCCTGAACAGTGAGATTCTCCATGCTTGACCTCTTCCACGCTGAAGCTTATGCTTACAGTCAATGAAAAGCTGTGAATGTGGTTTAGGAGTGAAAAAAAGCCAGGGACATTCAAGTGCGGAGGTTGTACTTCTTTGCGTTCAGTCAAGAGTTCATTTTTGGCTCTTTGCTTTAATACAACATGGAAGAAGAGGAAGATGGAAAGCAAGCTTCCAACCATGACCGAGTCCTTCTCAATATCACGAGGGACTCGGTGCTACCCTCTCGCTCTGCAACACCTGGGCCAATCACAAGGCCGTAACCACAGGCAACGAACAGTCCGGAGGCAATTGGCTGGCACCTAAAACTCTTTTGTCCAATCGCTGCCTGCGTTTGACTCCAGCATCCCGCTGTCTCCCCCACCCTCCCCTGATGCTCCACGCAGACAGAGTGTGAGTCATAGGGAGAAAACCTGACTCGCACGGCTTCACACACAGACGTTGGTTTTGACTTGAGGTAAAATTATGTGTAGTACATTCAGCAGATTTTTTTAGCATTCTTGGAGAAAATGTCAATGTTGTTTGCATTTGCAAAAATCACTCCAAACATTCCAGGGCATTGTGAGGGTTGTTGCCATGCAGTTGCGGATGGGGTTTCCTGATTTGGTGCATTGGGTGCACTCTAAAAATACCCATTAATTAACAGGTTTCATATTTTGTGATTCACAAGGGTTTTTAAAGCTTATTTATGGTTATGAATTGCATTATGGGACAATGATTTCTGTTCTGTTGACTGTTGATGGCGAAAATTCAACTGTGCAGTTTAACAAAGTGACGTTTATTGACAGTTTAGTAGATTTAAACAGTATATTATATAAGAAATAATATATAGAGAATTAAGTCTTGGGCGACACGGTGGTTCAGTGGTTAGCACTGTCGCCTCACCAAGAAGGTCCTGGCTGGGTCAGTTGTCATTTCTTTGAAGAGATGGCATGTTGTGTTGGCGTGGGTTTCCTCATGCTGCTCCAGTTTCCCCCACAGTCCAAAGACATGCACTATAGGTGAATTGAATAAACTAAATTGTCCATAGTCTATGAGTGCGTGTGTGAATGAGTGTTTATGTGTGTTTCCCAATACTGGGTTGTAGCTGGAAAGGCATCCGCTGCGTAAAACATATGCTGGAATAATTGCCGTTTCATTACACTGTGGTGACCTCTGAAATAGAGACTAAGCCGAAGGAAAATGAATGAATGAATGATTATTTTTAAAATTCTGTTTATTACAGTGACGCAAAGTTGAGTTTTTCAGTTTTTCATGTCGCATGATCCTTCGGGATTTACTCTAATACTCTAAAACACCTTTGAGAAATCTATTTAATCCAAATTTGCATAAAAATCTATTATTTTCTTTCAAAAGCTCCAAATCTTTTAAATGCTGATACATGTTTTGAAGGAAAAACAAACATTTGAGCTAAAGTCGCATCTGTTTCATATCTGTTCACAATAGCATTAGTAAAAACAGCTTCATCTCCATTTGTACTCTCTAGTGCTCCATGCATTAGTAACTTCCTTTTCGTCCTGCAGTCCAGTTTCCCCATGCATCCATCATGCCAGGAGTCCTCCGGGCCGCTCTCACGGCACATTATGCAATCGACAGATGTGTGTTGTGCTTCCAGAGATGGTTCATTCTCCATCTCTCTGTGAGCTGAGAGAACATAAACAAGGCCACTGCTCTTTTTTTTTTCCTTTTTTTTCCGGAGCTATCTATTCATAATGGCCACAGAGAGAGGTTCTGTTCTTTATTCTTCTTCTACTATTCTGATTTGTTCCTAACATTCCTGATGGCCTTGTGACACCGTCAGGAATGTTAGTTACTAATCTGAGAATAGTGTGGATTTCACTTTCAGTATTGTTTTTATTAATGAGAAACACAGCCAGCAATGTGCCTGCGATGACAATGGTGTGCTATGAAAGTGGTAGGCTGTTGAACTAGATTGTCTTTAAGCCATATAAAATGTGAAGAAAATTTCCTTCTACAATAAATTGTAAGTGTAAAACATAATAAAGGTCATTGAGATTGTGCTGACATAGTGGAACTATATCTATAGGTTACACCTAATACACAGATACGCTTCATTAAACATGTATTACACACACACACTCACCGGCCGCTTTATTTTGTACATCTCACAAGCATTGGGTCGGACCCCCTTTTGCCTTTAGAACTGCCTTAATCCTTCATGGCATAGATCAATAAGGTACTGGAAATATTCCTCAGAGATTTTTGTACATAATGTCATGATAGCATCACACAGTTGCTGCAGATGTGTCGGCTGTTTTCATGATGCGAATCTCCTCTTCCACCACATCCCAAAGCTGCTCTATTGGATTGAGTTCTGGGGACTGTGGAGGACATTTGAGAACAGTGAATTCATTGTCATGTTCAACAAACCAGTGTGAGATGATTCGGGCTTTATGACATGGCACGTTATCTTACTGGAAGTAGCCATCAGAAGTTAGGCACACTGTGGTCATAAAAGAATGGACATGGTCAGCAACAATCCTTAATTAGGCTGTGCCGTTGACACGATGCTCAATTGGTACTAATGGGCCCAAAGTTTGCCAAGAAAATATCCCCCACACCACTACACCACTACCACCAGCCTGAACCATTGGTACAAGGCAGGATGGATCCATGGTTTAATGTAGTTGACGCCAAATTCTGACCCTATAATCCACAAGTCGCAGCAGAAATCAAGACTCATCAGACCAGGCAATGTTTTTAGTCTTCTATTGTCCAATTTTGGTGATTGTAGCCTCAGTTTCCTGTTCTCAGCGGACAGGCACGCGGTGTGGTCTTCTGCTGCTGTAGCCCATCCGTCTCAAAGTTGGACATGTTGTGTGTTCAGAGATGCTCTTCTGCATACCTCGGTTGTAACGAGTGGTTATTTGAGTTACTGTTGCCTTTCTATCAGCTGGAACCAGTCTGGCCATTCCCCTCTGACCTCTGGCATCAACAAGGCATTTGCACCCACAGTACTGCCACTCACTGGATATTTTTCTCTATAAACCCTAGAGATGGTTGTGTGTAAAAATTCAATTAGATCAGCAGTTTCTGAAATACTCAGACCAGCCTGTCTGGCACCAACAACCATGCCACATTAAAAAACACTTAAATAACCTTTCATCTCAGTTCTGATGCTTGGTTTGAATGCAGCAGATTGTCATGACCATGTCTACATGCCTAAATGCTACCATGTGATTGGCTGATTAGAAATTTGTGTTAACGAGCAGTTGGACAGGTGTACCTTATAAAGTGGAAGGACACTATGTACTGTATACATGCAGGTTAACTATGTTTACTGTCCACTCTATACACAACTCCTTTTCTGATTTTGACTGTAATCTAGTAATAAGGTACTTTGGAACAATAATTGTTGCGAAAGGCACTTTACAAATTACTGGAATTTAATTTATGTTTAAAGTGACAGTTACAGTGAAATTATTCATTTAACTACTGAGTAGTATTAATTAATTACTTCATGGTTGGGGTTAGTAAATGTGGGTAAGGTTTAGGGTTAGTAAGTTTGTGTTAGTTAGTTAGTTAGTTAGTTAGTTAGTTAATATAATTATGCATAATTGTAATAAATGTAGTAATTGCATGGAACATATCTAACTAATGTGTTACCTAACAAAATTCCTCTGACACATTAATTTTAAAAGTGCCATTTGATTGGGTGTTCAAGCTGCATTTAATTGCAATTTCACTTCTGGTCTAAAACACAACTTTCATCATGTTCAGTCACTGTTGCAGGAATTTGATATAAAGATTACAGAGTACTGTATCAACATTATAAGAGTTGTTTGCACATACTGTAATACCAGTATAAAGATATACACACCAGATTTAAAATGCAAAAAAGTAATGTGACTCTATTGTTCAGTATTTTGAAGAACAGCATGATCACCTCAGGTACAGATTGTGTAATTGATTCACTGTTAAATGTTACCAATGTGAGTTTGAACACCTTTGTACATGACATTTATTTCTATGCTACTGAAAACATAAAAAACATGTATATATGAATGAATTTCTGGAACTAGAATTGTGAAGAAATTACAAACCAATACTTATGATACGTTTATTTTTACTAATGAGTCTTGCAGCATAATGCGCTGTAGCCAATGTCAGACATACAGTATCTGTTGATTTCTTAAAAGCATTGGTCAATCAGAGGCATTTATGTTAATCAGAATCCCCTCTCACAATGAAGGAATTGTTTTTCAGTGCTGAGCTTTGCAGCTTGTGAATTCTCCCATTATGACAAAGTGTAGAAACATTGTAAATAATGGATTCATTGTGGACTGGAGGGAGCTTCATTGATTGTAATGGAATTTTTGCGAAACTGAGTGATTTTTTTTTATTATTATTAATGGTGCATGCTTTTTTATTATCCACTGAGAATATCATACACAACACAATTAAACTTTTGTTAGGTTTTAAGTAACTATTTTATAGAAATTACTAAAAGTTTAACCCTAGAGTAAAACCTATGGTTTTAACTTAATAATAGTTTGTTTCAGACATTTAAACAAATACTTCTGCAAAAAGGTTTATAAAACACACACAAAACTAAGAAAAATGCCTTTTCATGCCAGTTTTTTATATCAGCTAGTCAAACATGTTGCGATCAGATTAGTGGTTTCATTTTATTAATTTTTAAAAAACACAACACATTTGAACTAGGAGACATCTGTCACAAGACAGAATGGATGCCACAGAGCTTATTTTAGGCCTTACCTTAAATTTGATCAAATGTGTAATTACTGCACTTTGCCTTTGGACAACAAAAAAGTGAAAGAAATCATCTTTTCAAATATAATTTGACAATGTGTTTTAATCACATTAGATGCAAATTATGTACTGTAGGTACCTTGAAAGTTTATTCTATTTTTCTCCTCATTCAAAAAGCCAAAAACATTCATGTTTTCAAGGTGAATTGTTAATTATTTTCTTAAAAAGACCACATTCACTGTTATTAAAATGGAATGCAGATTGTGTGTTTACTTGTGATACAACGTGAAACAGCATCAACTTTAGCTGATTTCAGACCAAATATCACTTGTACTAGTTTACTCACGGAATGTTTTTTACCTAACACATTTTTTATTTATTTATTTATTTATGTATTTTTTGCTTGAGTTACTGTTACTGAATTTTAAAGCATTTGAGGTGAATTCAGTGCATTTGCAACAAACACATTGCGCCTTTCACATTAACTGTGCTGTGACAATTCAACTCTATTGGTGTGTTTACATTGATTTTGTATGCAATTTACTCATGCACTCAAATACTGTGAGGGTCACCCAGATGAGTGCCCATTAGACATGCTAGAGGGCACTATATGCCACTGAATCAAACTACATATCCCATCTGCACTGCACTCACACACCAGTTCCAAATCTCCTCTTAATTACATACAACTGAAGATCATCATGACTGATTCCTTGGACTATGTACATACTATATACTATATAAGACTATTTACTATATTAATCACACACACACACACACACACACACACACACATCCGTTGCTGAGTCTTGTTTCCAGGGTGTCTTGTTTCCATTTCTAAGTGTTGTCCTTGTATTTCCTTACCATGTTTTTGACCCTTTGTTTGTTTACGGTTTTATGTTGTTTTGTCGTCTGCCTCGACCTCTTCGCTTGTTACACAGACTACTCTTTGGATTATCTGTATGATACTTTCTCCACCTGTTTTGAACCTTGCCTGGTTGACCGATCTTAAATTGGTCAACCTTTTGGACCCAACCTCGGTTGTCAACTCTGTTACATATACTTGATTCTGCATTTGGTACTATCCCACAGACAACACTGAAAACGTAAATAAACTCCAACCTTAGAGACAGCAATTAAGAGTTATACAAATTACAATATATCCACCACTGAACTAAGCTTAACACCATGTGATAACTACACACCACACTATGCGGTGATAGGATAAATGGTTTGTTTTCCATGGTTAGTTTCTGGTCCTAACCATCCAAAATTGCAACATGTGAAATATAAAAATTACTGTTTTAAAAGATGCTTTCTATTGCTACAATGTCACAGCAGAACAACTCGATGACAATTATCACCTCAGGTACTGATTATGTCCTTTATCCTATGTTAAAAGCTATCAATGTGAGTTTGAACACCATTTTACATGAAATATATTGCTGTGCTAATGAAAGCATCATCAGATAATTCACCTCAGATCTTGAAAATAAAATAACTAGCAAACGGTTTGAAAACAAAAGTCAAAATTGTGACTCAAAGTGTGAACCATCACACTTTGAGTAATTCAGTCACTCAGTAGCTTATTAATAATGTTAACGAGGTTTAATACAACAAGGTCACATCAATCACTCAGTAGCTTATTAATAATGTTAACGAGGTTTAATACATTAATTTGTTCAATAAAAAACCTTACTGTTTTGTTGGGAGTGCAGTAGATGATATGTATAGTAAATGAATAGCTAGTATTGAAATGTTTCTGTCTTGCCACATCGTGTTTAGTGTGGACACACACATTGTTGCTGGAATCTTGTTGTGTCTCAGGTTGTTAGGACACAGTATAAATCATGCTTTTAATGAAATGCAGCACTCAAAAATCTAAAATCTCATTACATGGAAAAGAGTAACCACAACATTGTTCAAAGTATCTACTTTTCTTTGCTTCATAAGTAAAAATGCAGACTCTTACATGATTTGCTGGGCTGTTTGGACACAGGCAGCGAGACCTCTGTGAGGGGCAGGATATAGACCTCTGGGTCATTCTGAGAGGTCGGAGATGCTAAAGTGGAGAGATCAGCATGGCCCTCCTCGCCCTCTGTATTTTCAAACTCCTGCAGGGAGAAAAGAAAACCAAAGACACAATTCAGACTCGGTGACAGTATTACTGCGGCACTATTACTTTACACATGCTGGGATATTAATATGAAATCCGAATGCTCTCTTTTGTCACAGTACGAGTGCGGATGAAAGTCTTGCATGTGGTATTTCTCGTGTTATGAACGCTGGATGCCAGGTTTTGGAAATTGAGCAATCATCTGCTTGGACTGAATAACTCACCCAGCTCCCACAGCTCCTCATGTTGGCTCATTCTCACACATTCTGACTATTGCTGAGCATCTGGCTTTGGGGAAATAGTATTAAATCTGTGCCATAACCAGCGTGAATTCAATTTCTGTTTTTGTATTGAATTTAGGCAGGGGTTGTAATCTGGGCTCCGTCTTTCAAGCGTGGGTTACTCATTTAGCTGGATTTGATTATTTATGATTTGATACGATCTAGGTTTGTTCTTCATAACTCATCCAGGAGTTGTTGTCATAGCAACCAATTTGAACAATATTTATACAATAAAGTAGCCTGCAGTTAACTAATTTATTTGAAACTTTCTACATTGGCATTCCGGTAATGTTTGCTCTGCGTAAGGTGAAAAGAAAGTGGATGTGTGTATAATATTCAGTGCACTAACTGCACCCTCTTTTCATCTGCTCCTTCAATGACAGCACTGAAAATGAACATCTTTTTATATACGGTTACTGTACCGCATGTCTTAGAACTATAATTCTTTAAATTCCTTTCCAATCTCCTCGGGTTAAATTGAATTTCTAATCGGCTGCAGCCAATTGCATTTATCCTAGCTTTCGTCTTTTGTTTAAATCTGTGTGTCCTTATTCAATGGACCAACATTTCTTATCTCTTTCTGCACCACCTTTCCAATTTTAAGAGGTACAACTTATCTTTCTGTGTTGTAACAATTGTCCTCAGTAGAAAATAGGATTTGTTGAAGAAGGAAAAAACAGCCATTTCTCCACATTTCATGCAGCAGATTGGATTTTTATTTTTTCTTGTGCGCAAGAATGTGAGACTTGTTTAATTCTGGTTCTCAGACTGAATGCGTTACAGGGGACCTATTATGCAAAGAATATTTTTCTAAGAGTTTTAAACCCAGTTGTGTGGCAACTGTCTGTGAATATAACTAGCTCCTAATGGTAAAAATTAAATGCTGATCACACTTCAGAAAAACTGTTTGCACAATCATTTTCATTGCTATTCTCTGATTGTTTGTGTCATCATATGGGGAAAGTCCTGCCAATTAGATATGTTCTTCCCATCATTAGCATAGTCTTGTTTTGGAATCTGCCACTATGCTGATGCATTTGTAGCTCCACACTCTTCTGAAAAGAGGACTGGGAACACAATCTCACTTAAATCTAAAGCAAAAGTAACAAAAATGTATCATATTGGATCAAAGCCTAAAAGGGGCAGTTTCAATGTACTCTATCATTAGGGCTTGCATAGACTAGTCGACTAGTCGAGCGATCGACGACTTCAACCACTAGTCGGCGCTCTCAGAAACAATCGACTACTCGAGCGTGCATTTATAAATGACATCAAAACGACAAACATATTCAACAAACACCACAATCCAAGGTTAAAACTTCCAACTACAACTAAGGATTAAATTCAAGATTATTTACATTATCAACATAAACACTAACATCCTCTCCAATGGTAGGTGTAATGAACATCGATTTCCTCTACTATCCAAGCTAGTGAAATCATTTCTTGCTATCCCTGCCACCAGCTCACGAAGTGAAAGAAATTTTCTTTAGCCGGCAACACTGTAACAAGGCAAAGAGCAAGCCAGCATCCCTCTCCCTGGCTTGTATTTCTAAATGCAAACCAGCGATCCACGAGCTTGACCAAAGACTGTCTGTAGCTGAGGATGCGAGCAGGGATAAGTTTATTTTTGTGTTCTGTATAAAGTTGGATGAAGTAAGATTCTGTTCCTTATATTTGTAGAAAACAGGGTAAATATAAAATGAATAATATGCAAGATGCACTTTTTATTCATAGCTGCGTTGCTGTTTTTTCTATGACATTTAAATATGAAATACATTTTCTCATACATGTGTCTGCATGTTAAAATATCATGCAGTCATTTGTTTGTTTACTGTGTCTACACATATTTTATTTATTATATATATATATATATATATATATATATATATTTTTTTTGAAAATAAATTTTATTTAAATAATTTACTTATAAATAGTTTATTTATTATTTATTTTCCGTTTCGCTTTATAGGCTAATGTCACTTGTTGAACTTTTTCTTTTCTGAACCAAAATAATTTTCATTTTTGAAACTTAAATATTAGTTTTGTTTTTTTTTTTTTTGTTTTTTTTTATCAGACTACTTGTCGTATAACATACTTGCGCACATGGTCGTTTGCATAATCTTCATGCCGGTTGAAGTATGCTAATATATTCGTTCATTTTGCTATTTTAATAACTGTTTAACGTAGCAGATAATAAATGACTGAATGAGGTTTTCCTAGTGCAGAATAATTTGATTAATCTTTTAATTAGTTTTATGAATGCGGCTTTATGAATATGAGTTTTCAAGACGCATTTTAGGTTTTAAACGTAACATCTTTTTTCTTTTTTTTTTCTTAGTGTTATCAATTTCATCTTTTTATTTATGCATTATTTATTAATTTAGGCTATTTAGTTTTTTTGCAGGTGAGCTGTATTGTTGACGAGCACTATTTTTGTCTTTCTGAACTGGTTTAAGTAATTACCTTTCACTTAGTTCTTATTACTGCTGAAAACATGTTAAATGATGAAGTTACTTTAATAGCTTATAAAAGCATTAACCTACAGGATGAACATGAGTTCGCTTCGCATATACAGGAATCTTATGACGCAGATGTTAAATGACAATGTTGCGTGCAGCTTTTTATTTTTATATTACTCTGTAACTTAAAAAAAGTAATAGAAAGTTTTGTTAGATTATGTTAGGCCTTTGAAATCGATGCATTCATATATGAAGTAATAAAACGTGTATTGAGAAGCATTTCTTTGTGTCTTTTTAACTAGTAGCTCGAACCACGGGTAGTCGAGTAACTCAAGTATTGTTTTGAAAAGAAATCGATTAGCAGAAACCAGTAGTCGTGCAAACCCTACCTATCATACACCTGGCACAATAGTGTGCAAGACGTGTATGGTGTGATTTGTTTGACCAGCGCAACCCAAATTTTCGCTTTTTGTGCCACGTTGTTTAAATAGCAAAGCCACTTTGTGGATTCATGGGTGTTGCCTGTCTCAAAAAGGTGGTGTATTAAGGCGCATTGTTGGCGCGTTGCTAATTGAAGAACTGAAATAGACCATACATTGACCAACTAAGAGCTGATGCAAAGTCCAGCGCAGAGTGTGTTAGTCCACCTATCGGGTTTTGAAGATATATACATCACCATATGGGGGATAAGAATAGGACATGAGTTTGGATATAACAATAGTAATAATTATTATTGTTAATTTATTCATTTGCTGGAAATTTTGAATTGAATTTAGAGTAAAAAGAAAATAAAGAGAAAGTAAAGGGGCCGAATGGAGGAGGCTCGTTCTTAATCCTCGCGCTGCAGATGGTCTGTTTAAGTGTTTTCTCACTAGAGAAGCATTCAGTTTTTCCCCTTACCAAGGGGTCATGTAAATAGCAAATGTGCCATGATGTGACACAACTGACTCTTAAAGGGAGAGGAGACTCTGACTATGCACAATTCTTTTAGACCATGTGCCAGGGCGCAGAACATATTTTTCCATCCTTAAAATAGCAAAAGTAGATTCAGACACACTATTAATGCTTTTGTGCCATGCACCTTAGACTTTGTGCCTTGATTGTTAAAATAAAGCCCAAAGAGCCCATTTTAAGATGGAAATTGTCTGGAAAGTTGTAAAACACATCCACACACAGGCACATCAGAGACTTGCATCTTGTTAAAAGGGGCATAATTAGTCCCCTTGAATACATAACTGTATGTACAGTAGTTTCTACTTGAATTCTAAGTTTTTGTATAGTACTTTCGATGTAAAACAAACTCTCCACAGCAGGGGTCTGATTTGTCAAATTCGAGTAGAAACCTTCCTAAAAGCCAATGTACACCAGAATAAATTTAAATGTATTCGTTAATGATTATGGCCTATGATTTAAAGTGGTTCATTTAAGTCAATAATTAAAGAGGCCCTATTATGGGTTTTTGAAAATGAGCTTGCATGTAGTGTGTAACACAGCTCTAAGTAAAGTGAAATGTCCAGCTGGGGCTTAAATCTGAAGTGCACAGTGTTTAAAACTATTGATTCATCTATAAAAGAGTCGACTCATCATTCTTTAAATGAATTGTTGTGATAACGAGTCTTTAGCCGTTTCGGCTTTACGTCAACGTGAAACATAAGCCCCGCCCACTAGCTGTGCGCGCAGACCCCGGGAAAGTTGAAACTCTATACAGTGTAAACTTCTGTTACACTGTATTGCATTCCGGTTAAATTATGTTACGTGGACGCAGTGCTCTGAATTGTGAGGGGAAAGTTGTGCTCTTTTCCCTTCCTAAAGATAAAGCTGTGACAAGTCAATGGTTGAGGCATTTTTGCAAAAATAAACCTTAGCATTATAGCCCCAGCCTTGTGCTGTGTTCCCTCTGAGGAGTGCTTGTAAAATCTACACTATTACAATGGGGGATTCGCCGGCCGTCGAAGGAGCATGGGGAGCACCGGGACATTTCCCAGTGGCCTGACGGCTGATCTGGCCTGCCACCATGAATCTGGCCTGTACCCACTATCCAACCTCTCCTTCTTCCTCCATTTTAATGTAAGTGTGATTAAAACTGTTGCCTCGCTGTTTTCTCTAGCTTGTAAATTATGAATTTAATTGTGTTTTGAAAACGTGACGTGTGTCGCTTTGTTTACGGATTAAAATGCGTTTGTGAGCTCGTGTTCCTCTGCTGTTTGTTGCTATGGCCACCATGGGCTGTTCCTACACACGTGCGGCGGTCATGTTTCATAATGGTTCAGCTTTTGCTGGTCTGTGCATTAATACTGAATGTCTGTCGCTGTTTTTAGTTATGGTTAACAATAGAGTAATATGCTGGGAAATTGGGGAGGTTGAGTTCGGGGGTGAGCTGTCTTAACTCCTGTGAAGCGTGTTTCCGGCGCTGCGATCGGATCCTTTACCAATGTTGGCAACAGACCGTACCAAAATGCTGAGGACCGGGGGGTGGTTTTCCGGGAGAAATAACAAATCGTGAGGGTGCCGTTAGATGGGTCTGAAATACGGGCTACTCCTGGGAAAAACGGGAGTGTTGGCAGGTATGCTCACGCATTCACTATGCCGTGATGGGCATTCTCTCGCGCTGAGCGCTGTCGACCAATCGCAACAGACTGGGTCATCGACTCATCGGTCCAATCAGCACAGATTAGCATCGCGCTAAGGACTAGTTAGGGAACAAATGAATCACTGAACGATTCATATAAGAGTTGCTGGGATAATGAGAAAATAAATGCAGATTATAAGACAATGAATGTGTTTTTTGACCTTGCATGCATATCAGCCTGTTGATGAAGACCCCCAAAACCAAAATATTACCTTTTATTAATGTATAATATGGGCTCTTTAAGTTAAATATGTTTACTTGGTTTACAGCTGCACACACTCACATCAAGTTAGTTTTTATAGATCAAAACTTTGTATTTTTACTTCAGCCACTCTGCTATTTTATTAGGAAATATGTACAAACTTAGTACAAACATGTAGATTTCACATTTTTTGAAAAAAATTAAGTAAATAAAAAATGAGATAAAGCATATTATTGGTATACGATCACAGGTGTAAACAAAGCAAATAAAAATACTGTAAATAGATATATAATAATAATAAACATTAATTAACCAAATTAAATTGTGTGGAATGTTGCATTCACCCCTATAAATGTCCTTAATGAGACCCTAATTCTCTCTCTACAGAAGATCTCTACTAGAAATCTTTACTGAACTGTTTGTGTTTCTATTGGGCTGTTTATATCCCACACAGTAAAGAACTGAAGAAAACGGATGCGATTTAATTTCTAACCACAAGAGGGTGCAAAGTAACTAACTACATTCACATAGTCGGTCTAAATATTTCATGCTTTAATCTGTTATTCATGCATTATGTGTGCATTACTAAAGTGCTAACAGGACATATTTGAAGAGGAGGCGGCAGTTTACTCTGCAGCAGTGGATAAAAACTTTAATCTGAAGAGAGCCGCCGGTTCTACAGGCTTTAGGTGAATGGTGGGATTGAAGGAGCTTGAAAATGCTGATCTGCTCCCCTCTTCCTCATCCTGTGAGCTCAAGGCTGTTGGTTCATATACACTAGTGAATATGATAGTGAAAATATATTTTTGTCCGCACTTCAGCCTTCATATTGCAAATCGTATTGTTGCTTTATACTGACTTGATTTATTGCCCTTTGGATAAAATGATAATAGATATCAAATCTTCTGTGTTTAAAAATTTTATTAATTAAAGTTAGGATGCATTCATTTAGATGAGAGCCTTGGAAAAGACATTTATCAAAATGCAAAATTGCAAGAATATATGTTTTTGGTTATTTTTTTTTTTTTAGAGCAAGATTAAACATGCATTTAGGGCAGGATATGTGGTGCGTAAAGTTTTTTTTTTTTTTTTTTTGTTAAGCACTACAATGGCTTTTAACGCTGATAATAATAATAACTTAATTGTCTTTTATAGCCTTCTAGTCAAATTTCCCATAAAAACCTTTTTCAATTATAGTTTCCTGATTTTCCCCAATCCCAAATTTTGAACACTAGACGATGTTTCATATTTGGATTTTCTTTTAGATATTTTTTTTTCCCCTAATTTTATTTACAGTATTTCTTTTTGCTTATTTTTTGTCTATTTTTTTTAACTCTACAGTTCACAAAGTGACCACTATTGCCATTTGTAGTGGTTTGAAATGTTATATTGTATATAAAAGAGATATACACTGTACAAAATGGGAAATATCAAAAAAGGTCTCATTCACTCATTTTATTGTCGGCTTAGTCCCTTTATTAATCTGGGGTCATCACAGCGTAATAAACCACGAACTTATCCAGCACGTTTTACGCAGCGGATGCCCTTCTAGCTGCAACCCATCACTGGGAAACATCCATACACACTCATTCACACACATATACTAGGGCCAATTTAGCTTACCCAATTCACCTATAGCACTTGTCTTTGGACTTGTGGGGGAAAACAAAGCACCCAGGGGAAACCCACGCCAACGCAAGGAAAACATGCAAACTCCACACAGAAATGCCAACTGACCCAGCCGAGGCTTGAACAAGCAACCTTCTTGCTGTGAGATGATTACGCTACCCACTGTGTCACCGTGAGGCCCACAAAAATTATCTCGCAACCCAATATATATTTTTAAACTAACCTAGACAATACTTTGTCTCAAAATACTAAAAATGTCAAAAGTCACTTTGATAAAATGTTTGTTGTTAAAACATTTAAGTTTGTTGTGGGATAGAACTAGGTCCCATAATGCAATCGAAACACCCATGAATTACGTTACACTTGAAACTTAAAAATGATCATTTTCAAGTACATAAAACTTATGTTGTCATGTACATGAAAAGATATTAAAGTATAAAATGTTAGCCATTTGTAGTTGAAATGTGTAAATGCCCGATTTATTTTTTTAATTCATTCCTTCAATCTTTTATTCATTCATTTGTTCATTAGTTTATTTGTTTTTGTTTTGTCTGTTTGTTTGTTTGTGGTATGCTAAATCATCCAGGGTGTGTTTTCATATAAACCAATTGTGTTCACCTGTTTCGTGTTGTTTTGCCCATTAAATCCTATATCCACATATTATTTAGCTCATTCTCTTGTTGGGTCTAGTTTTAAGGTTCATACACATTTTTACTACTCAAATTCAATTACTTTTTCATGACTTTTCCAGGACTTTCAAGTACTTTTCTTGAAACTTTTCATGATCTAATGTTTCATGTAATGTCTAGGTATATGTGGTAAATAATAAGAAAAACAATGCATGTTCAAAGTTCATACATGTATTTAGATAATGTTCACACAGCACTAATAATGTGTTTGACCGTGGAAAGAGAAGAAGACAACTAACCTATATTTAAGTATACAGATATTTGTTTCCATGACTTTTTCAAAACTTTGTGGGTTTTTCAGTTTTTCAAAACTTTTTCAAAGTGCCATGTCAAAATTCCGTATGAATCCTTTAGTTTAAAATACGTGTTTAGTAGTGATGTGACGAGACACCCACTCCACGAGACGAGACACGAGATTGGATTCACAAGAACGAGACAAGACAAGTTTTTTACACGATATTTAAGACACAATGTTAATTGACAAAATCACTGAAGATACATTGACAAAAAGCATTGAACAAACTAGCTGACTGCAAACTTATAAAACAGTAGTAAGATAACATTACATAAAAAGTCACCAATACTTTGTGAATTGCAATATATAAATTTTTGCAAAGATTATTGCAATCTTAGCATCGTGCCATTTTAATTATGAATTTTACATCTTGATTTTGAGCCAGGATGCTGCATTCAGGCCACAGAATATCTCCTTATTCATTCTGAAAATAATTATTTATGTTCACGGATTGTTTTATTTCAGCCAGTTTTTCAGTGACTGTTGTGAGTTTCAGTTTTTCATTTGTGATTTTTTTTCATTTAATGTAATTCAATGAAAATTAGTTTCGACCAATAAGTTTAGTCTTAGTATTAGTAATCGTTAAACTAAAATGAGCTGTGTAGTCGTATATAAGCTGGCAAGGCTAAAATCTTTAAGCTTGTCTGTGCCATGATTTACTTTGCGAGATGACAGATGTGTCACAATCTCAGTTGTTTTCATCGGTTTTCCTCCAGGTCAGTATACAGTAGGTCAATTGAATAAATATAATTAGCCATAGTGTAGGAGTGTGAATGAATGTGAGACAGTATGGGTGTTTCCCAGTACTAGGTTGCGGCTAGAAGGGCATCCGCTGCGTAAAACCCATGCTTTAATAGTTGGCAGTACATTCCGCTGTGGTGACCCCTGAAAAAAAGGGACTAAGCTGAAGGAAAATTAATGAATGAACAAATGAATGAATGAATGAATGAATGATGACTTGAAAAACGGCATTTACAAAAGTCCCCATGCATGTGTGGACATGGTCTAAACTATGACATGATTCCGTTCAGGTGCCTGACGCCTCAGCCTAATAGAAATAGGCTTTGCTCAGCAAGACCAGAAATTATAGAAAACATGGGTGCTTGACAGAAAATATGAACAGACATGGACTAAGTTGTTATCAGATTTGGCTTTGGCGCAAACACACAGCTGAGGATTAAAGCGTCAGTCTGTTGATGGCAGAATGGCACATCATAAGCACACAGATACAGCGCGCTAATAGTGTGTCTGGACGGTCTGTTTTTAATAGGATCTGGGAGTGGGTGGATGGTTTGTCTACGGCAGACTGTGAACACGCTTCAGTCCAGAGAGTCACAGTGCCACTGGTAATTACCATGGCATTTGGTGTTGTGTGTGTGGAGATGGCAGGGATATCACCCTGTGCAAGGTCTGTCTGTGTTTGTATGGGCGTACAGACAGAAACCAAGCTGACCCGTATATAAAAAATGACCTCGAGCAAAGCAAAAAAAAACATACATCGCTGTGGGATGAACAACTGCAGATTAGAGATGGATATGTGTTGCTTTAGGTGTTCTAGCTGTACATCATTTTTATTTTTATTTTTTGTTACTCAGGAAAGCAATGCATGTTTTGACAGTTTTATGGCATTCTAATCCTGAATTTGATAAATATTTATGGATGTAAAACATTTTTTATAGTTGTAAACATAAATGTAGTCAACATACTTCAGTCCAAGTACATCACTATGAATAAATACAATTCATTATTGATTTTGTTTGGGATTGACAGAATTATTGTATAAATTGTAGACCTTATTTCTTTCTGTAACTGGCGTTATGTAAGTTCAGTTGTATCTAATATAAAATTAAATTAATTTAACATTTCAGGATGCACCTGCTCATTGCAAGCTATGGATTAAAGCTTACAATATTGTACTTTTTTTTTTTTTTTTTTGCACAGACCAATCGTTTTGCTTCATAAGACCTTGGTGTATTGCCAAGAGCCGTGGATATTAATTTAGAATTAGTTATGTGTTTATTTTTAATCCTCAAACTTAATAACTATTGAATGTTTTAGTTAAAAGCATCTATAATATTTCATTTACATCTGGGATGGTGAGAAAATTAACAGCTACATTTTCATTTCCGTACATTTTTGACCTAACCATGCCTTTAACTAAAATGAGCTTGTTAAGTGGTGGCGTTTGGAATACTGTTTCTGGATTCAAGCCGCTACTCATTTGAATGGAGAAAATGCTCGTTTATGACCACTTTTTAGTCCTAGCACACATTAAAGTGAATATTATATAAAATCATGGTGAACACATCGATCTCTGGGCTTACTGCATCAGAAATACCACGATTTTAACAATCAAGAAAAAAAATTATCACTTTCTGGACATTGGCTAATAGGCATAAATATATGTATTGTAATCGTGATTTTCAAAAGTATTACAGTGCTTTGTAAACATTTATTATTACCATTTGACGAGTCTCCCCATACTGTCTGATAGAGCACTTGGACCCCTTCGTGTGACGTCACACTGAACAAGCGGATTGTAAAATGTGACCAAATATGGAATCATCTCAGATATAATATAATATAATATAATATAATATAATATAATATAATATAATATAATATAATATAATATAATATAATATAATATAATATAATATATCACCTCACAACTCTTGTGAATTAAATTGAAAATTGATACAGTACTGCAAATATAATACAATATAAGGCAAGTACTCTGTGATTGCTTCTTAATTTTAATAAATTGCTACTAATAAATATAATTAACTGTAAAACTGAATCCTTAATTTTATTATTGTTATTTTGTACTGTGCTCTCAACTATTGTTCAACCAAAATTTAAACAGATACTGTATATAAAATTCTAAATGCTGCACAATTCTGCACTGAAAAGACAAAGATTTAAAGGATTTTTCCATGAAACGGGTGGCATTTATTTTAGCATGAGGGACCAAACGGCATCTATCCACCCACATTTGACATGCGTGCATATCAGACAGTGGTGTTGGTATTAAATGGGGGTAAAGCCTCTTTAGGGATTGTGTGTATTGCGCAGCTGATGGAGTGAAGCAGCTGCAGTGCACTGACATACAGCTATTGCTGGAGTCTAATTGAAATGAGTTGGCTGTTTCGCACTGGCGTAATTTTCATCAAGATGTTCGGGCTTCTTATTGTGCATTTGTTGGAAAGAGACCGACTGTGTGGCAGTGGTCCATGGTGATCTTCGAGTCTGTGCCAAAATCGGACGAGCCCTCAACAACAAGCTGCCTTTTTTTGTGTGTGTGTGGATTATTTCTACTGTCCATGTATCATGGCTATCTCGGTCTCTTACCACCTGCTGGTATAGAGGCCAGAACTGTCAGCATGCCTGATACATTTATTTTCATTATGCATGGATTGTAAGCACACATGGGATATTAGAAGACTTTTTAAAACTAAACAGAACAACCACTAGATCTCAGAAATGTGAAGCATAACACTTAACACTAAGGGTGTCACGAGATCTTGTGTCACGAGATCTCGCGAGATCAAATCGTGGTATGACTTCTCATCGAGGTGAAAAGTTGTCTCCTTAGATGAGATGTTATCATGATGGAGCATGAGGGTGAAATTAGCATTGAAGATTGGTAGCAGAATTGAACCGCAAATCAAGTGATTTGCACACACCTGGCAAGGCTGGCCTCTGTTATGCACGTCACTCAGTTGGGCCGACGGGTGTGATGTAACCACTTTTTTTTTCTAACCAGAGTTCAAAGGCTGCTGTGTTATTCATGTCCAAGCAGAGGCTGCAACTGTAGCCACTCAAATTAACTATGGACATTACCACGCGATGGAATGTCACTTTAGATGTGCTGAAAGTCGCATTATTGAAGTGCAGTACTGATATGTAAACATCGCAATCAAACTATTAGGATACCATTGTGTAGAATTTAGCCACATTTTGCAACAAGACAGTCCACACAGCTGTTTGACACAATATTCTCTGCCTGCACATACACACATCTCTAAGCGCGCACACATACTGAACTGCTGGAGACTCAACACACCTGCCTTCATCATTACCAAACACCTTTAAATCACGTTTTCTTTCCCTAGGTTCAAGTGACCAAATTTCACACAGGGACTAAAAAACTTATATATGTGTGATGTAGCACAAGTATTTAAGCAATTTCATGAGAGAGAAAGAGCGCAACATCCACCACATAACCAATATAAAAATAATACTGTTGCATACATCACTTGCAGAAATCACACCATGAACATTACATCAAGATGCCTATTGGTTTAAAAAGGCCTAGATTAAAAGAAAATGGCCAAATGAGAACTTTTTTGTCATTAAACTATAGCAAAACAACTTATTAAAAACAAAATTAAAAAACGAAACCATGCGAACAGAATAAATACAGGAATACAAACAAAAAATGTTATTTACAAACAATGCTATTTACAAACGTGTAAAAACAAAATGAGCAATGAACTACACAAACTCAAGGCATTTAAACAGAATAACTAAACCAGGCACAGGTGAACACAATCAATGAGTCAAACTAAACAAAAAAACAAAGGAACCATTACCTAGCATTTGCAAAACAAACAGTACAAACTAATAGACCAAAGAACAGAAACCAAACATGACACTAATGAGACAGGATCATCATTCTGCTTACCTTTTTTAAACAGCAAGACATTCTGCCTAAAAAAAACATGCACATTTTTGAACTATTCTGCCTAATTGTGTCACGATGCATAAATTGTCTTTAGTTATCACCACGTTTTCTTGTGTTAATGGATGCACATCTATTTAAAAACCTGCTTAGAAGAAAACAGTGGTTTCATTCCTCAAAAAGAACCACTAAGAGGCTTTTGTCTTTCACAGAGAAGCACAGCAAGATTGACATTTTCTTTGTGAGACTGTAAGTTACATGTGTACATGACTAAATAGACAAATCAAATCCAACAGACTGAATAAAATGATGTTCTTCTGGAAAAAAAACAAGGTGACACTAAACAAAGATGATAATAGATTGCTGTGTAAAAAAAAAAAAAAAAACTTGAGTCAACTAATGTGCCTATAAAAAAAATTAGCATGAGAAGCCGGTAAAGACATTAATTTCTCATCTTCTGTAATTTGGAAGGCCGTTTTGATGGATGAAATGACTAATGAAGACTGAGATCTCACCTTGAAGCTGATGTCCCCTTTCTTGCAGCACAAGCAGGCGAGCATGAGGAAGACAAACGTGAAGAGGCCAGAGAAAGAGACGGCCACCACTGCGAGAGACGACGGCCATGACAGCTCACTCAGCGGAGAGCCACCTGCGGTACAGAAAACACATATTCAGGGTCGAAAAACAATACTGGACTCCAGAGTTCAGGGCACGGAAATCGCTGACCATGCTCAAAAGTGAGTAGTGTTTTATTTCTGTGGTGTTAAATGGACCTTAAATGCTCAGTGAAGTGCATTATTGTTCAATGTGTGGCACAACTGAATTCTATAATAACTGAAACATGAAGGCAGGGCGAGACATAGAGTAGCTTCTCCCCTTTTTAAAAACACAGCCAATTTTGTCATAAACACTCTCAGAATTTAGTATGGTGATAAATATTTATATGGAAACGTTGATGTATTTGATCTTGGCGGTATAGATCTGCTACACTGCTGCTGTTGCCGCTTTGATTATTATGGCAGAGCAAGTACCGAGACCTGCTACTGCCAGTATATACACAGACATGCCGCCTGAGAATATAATACGCTGCTGCTGCAAACGTAATATAAATGTAACCTCCATGGCAGATCTAAACACAGGTGAAGCTGTGGTGGAGGAGGGTCTCCAAAAATTTTAACTGATCCAAGCAAACTCATTGGCTGCCGAGGTGACAGCAACCAAACCCCTGCACTATGTATTTAATGACGCAGAAGCAGATTAGGTAACCTGTCAGCCTACGCGCACATAGTTTAATGGCAGAAATTTCACAAGTGTTTTGTTTTATCACAGTTCTGCCAGAGAGAGTGGTACTCAAGCGCATCAAATGAAAACAAATAAGAAGTGTTATGAAGGTTACAGGACAAGTCAGATACAATGGAGCAGTGGTTCCCAAAGTAGGGGTCATGAAACAATGGTCGCTTGGTGATTTCCAAAAATCAAATTAATTTTATTAAACTATTAGAATGACCATATTTTATCCATAACCTACTGAAGAACAGTAGTTACATAGTTACATTAAAAAAAACAACATGCAAATAAAAAGCCACCAGCCTTTCGAGTATTTTATTTTTGCAAGCCCTGGGATGATTACATTATATTAAAGACACAGTACATTGATTTTATGGCACCAGATTAAACTTTCTGACACCTTTATGGCACTCATGTACATTCAAAATAAATACAGGCCACAACTGAACTTGGAGGATGATCTCTGAGTGGCTTCAAAATTAAATGATGGATAGACTTGGGCCTGATGAATAGAATAAGTATGTGTTTGCCAGTGTGTAAGGTTTATATGGTCACACCATATCACCCTGCAGCCCAAGACCGGTTACTCACTGAAGCTAAGCAGGGCTGAGTCCAGGGCTGAGGTTGAGTCAGTACCTGGATGGGAGACCACATAGGAAAACAAGGTTGCTGTTGGAAGTGGTGTTGGAAGTGGTGTTAGTGATAGTGTTAGTGAGGCCTGGGTTTCCTTTGGGTGCTCCGGTTTCCCCCACAAGTCCAAAGACATGCGGTATAGGGGAATTGGGTAGGCAAAATTGTCCATAGTGTGTGTGTGTGAGTGAATGTGTATGGATGTTTTCCAGTGATGGGTTGCAGCTGGAAGGACATCTGCTGTGTAAAACATATGCTGGATAAGTTGGCGGTTCATTCCGCTGTCGTGACCCCAGATTAATAAAGAGAGACTAAGCCGAAAAGAAAATGAATGAATGAATATAAAGATAAAAACACTTAGGAAAAAATGTAAATTATTACAGAGAAAATCACTTTTTTCTTCTTCTTTATCTCCACGAAGATACTATCGGGAACTATTAATAGCTGATAAGAGAATAGCACAGGTTATCAAAATGTTTCATAACAGCGTGTGAAGCGGCGTGCGGCTGCTGTCAGTAATTTGATTTTGCGGGCAACGCATTTAAACAGATCACTTGTCCATGAAGGAACATGATGAAACCGGTGCTAATGGAGGCTAAAGCTGCTTTTCTCATTGCGGTGAATCACTGAAACGCAATCTGCATGATGATGAGGTATAGGGTTAAAAAACCCAGATATGAGATGACTCACTCTTTATTCAATAATGAAGCGCAAATTGCACCGTTTTAGCAGTTAATGAAGTGAGAAACAGTGATACTGATGTCAAAGTAAATTCAGGAAATGTGAGATTGTGCAAATGAGCTTTTGAGTTTGATTGGCTGTATATACTAATAAAAGGAAATTGGGGATGCAAACTTTATATTCCAAAAATACAGAAGGACTTTGACAGAATGCTGTTGCAAGGTAGTTGTTAAAGGGCATCTATGATGAAAGTCATCTTTTGTAAGCTGTTTAGACAGGATTTTGTGTAGATATAGTGTGTCCACAGTCATACTGGAGAGATATAAAGACAGTAAGTGTTTATTTTTAAGTTTCCTGACATTAAAATATGATCTAAATCCTTCTCATTTTGAGGCCCACTGCAGTGTGATGTAGGAGTCCGGTTTCTTTGCCCACCGAATTGATGGACAGCCGCATATTAACATGTATTAACGTATTCTGTATTAACGCGTATAATCATATCAACAAGACAGGACGTGCGCAAAGCACCTGGAAATAAAAAAAATCTGTTGAGCTCGCTGTGATCATCAATCATCATCCAATGTGATCAAGAGTGAGTTTTACAAGTCTAAAAGGTTTTTAAAACAGTGCATGTTTGTAATGAATTATAGCGATTTTTTTTATCACCTTTACTTTATCACCACAGCTGCATGTCAGTACAATTATAAAAGAAGATGCTTCAATCCCGGTTTGTGGACGTTAAATAATGTTCATTTTGTACATTAACATATCCGATATCCATACAGCAGTGGATATTAATGTGTATCCTCTCACAAACATGCGTGAATTTTGCATGCGTGAATTTTGTGTGTGACTCATCGTTGCAACTCCATAACAAATACATCAAATAAGCGTTGGGACAGTTCTTACTGTAGTATTTCTCGCAAATGGTAATGTGAGATCTGCTTCCTTCATGTCTGTCGCTGCTGTTTAACTGACGCAGCCGAGGCGGAGATTGAGGCACACTCTGACAGACACGTGGGAACGGTGGGTGGGGCAACCTAGCATTAAAGGCACAGGCAACAAAAACAGCTACATTGTGTTCAGAGAGAAACATTCTAATATTCTGAAAGGTATAATAAATAATCTGATGGGTGTTTAGAGCTGAAACTTTACAGACACATTCTGGGGACACAATTGACTTATCATAAATCTTGAAAAAAGGGTAAAATAGGTGCCCTTTAACATGGTAAGCATGTTTCTAGCATGATGCTAACAAGATTACTATTGCTGGCATGCTTTCTAAACTCAACATGATGTAGGCATGGACCAGTATATGATTTTGTTGGTATGATAACCGGTATTTTGATTACTGCTCTAAAATCTGGATAAAAAATATATCTGGATAAAAAAACAGCAAATTTTTGCCATTGAACAATATATTTTATTTTATGAAACATCTGAAGTATTTTGGAGCTGTAAACATGTAAGGCTAAATAATTGTAATCAATCACTGACTCCTGCTGTCTTTAGTTTCAAAAACACAAATCTCATTACATCTTGAAAAGGTCATTTTGGCCATTTCTTTTCTTTAGATATAAAGTAAGCCATTACAATGTTCAGGTCTTGGATGTTGGGTTGGATGTTGGTTTATACAGTAAGTGGTTTATTTTCGCTGGAGTTGCTGTTGCCCTTAAAAATGAAATAAAATAGTAGTAAAAACCTTGAAACCTGTTATCATCCTATGCCTAGCATGATGTTAAAGAAATAGTTCACCCAAAAATAAAAATTGTCCTAATTTACTCACTCTTGTTTCAAACCTTTAAGTGTTTCCTCCTTCTGTTGAACACAAAAAAAGATTTTCCCTTAATGTTT
Organism: Danio albolineatus; assembly: GCA_903798035.1. NCBI lineage: Eukaryota > Metazoa > Chordata > Actinopteri > Cypriniformes > Danionidae > Danio > Danio albolineatus. Next base: position 267,863 of record CAIGQQ010005419.1, read on the forward strand.
TTCCCACTGTCAACGGTTACAGCTTATTAGCTTTCTTCAAGATATTTTCTTATGTTTTCAACAGAAGAAAGAGACTCCTAAAGGTTTGGAACCACTCGAGGGTGAGTACATTTTCATTTCTGGGTGAACTGTCCCATGATGCTAACAGGATTAGCAAGCAGTTCACAAATGAACATTTCAACAGTTCATTGTTGAAGCCTGAATGGATTCACCAAAAGTAACGTAGGCTATAAAAAGAACTACACCACAGTCAAATGACCTCAACATCACTACCAAAAATAATTCAATCTTTTTTGAAACTCAAGATTTCAAACCTTTTGTAGTTTTTTTGTTTATTTTGTAAGAGTTTAAACACAAAAGGCTGTGAAAGCAAATACATGAGTTTGTCTGCTGATGACTATTAAATTCAACCTTAGAATATTGAAATGACAGAATATTGAGTATTCAAGCCACAACAATATCACCCTGCAGCCAAAGACCGGTTACTCAATGAAACTAAGCAGGGCAGAGATTGGTCAGTACCTGGATGTGAGACCACAAGGAAAAACGGTTGCTGTTGGAAGTGGTGTTAGTCAGGCCACCAGGGGGTGCTCAAGATGTGAGTCCTAATGCCCCAGTAAAGTGAAGGAGCAGCCTGATCTCATGAGAAAACGTAAGCATTTTACGTTTTGCCAGTTTAGTAGCTAATTAGTAGCTAATTCGTACGAGTTCAGTCATACAAAAATGTACAATTTTAAAAATGAGGCGTGGCACCCAACCCCACCCCTAAAGTCAACCGTCATTGGGTGATGAGCAAATCGTACCAAATTGTATGAATTAGATCGTATGAATTTATACGAATTAGCCACTAAATCAAAAGTTACGAATTGCCGAGAGATAGCGTTGGAAGGAGACACTATACTGTCAGTGAGCGATGTCTTTCGGATGAGACATTTAACCGAGGTCCTGGCTTTCTGTGGATTTAAAAAAAAATTCCCATGGCACTTCTCGTAACCCCGGTGTTCTGACCAAATTTCCTCCATCAGCCCTTATCCATTATGGCCTCCCAATCATCCCTGTTCACCGAATTGGCTGTATCACTGTCTCTCCACTGTCCCTATATGGTGCCGTGTCCTGTGGCCACAGTCACATCATCCAAGTGGATGCTGCAGACTGATGGTGGTGTGGAGAGACCCCCCTCATGATTGTTAAGAGCTTTGGGTGTAGGGCCATACATGATGTGAATATAAATTCACATTACTTACTGGCATCATAGGTTGACTGAATTCACCACTGACTTTAGGATGATGGAAAATTGGATTAGCAAAACAAAAACAAATAAAACAGGTTTTAGAAGTCATTTTAGCAGCATTTTATTGGCTATGTATGTAAGAAAAAGACCTATTATTTCCAGTTAAAACATCTTAACTGGACATAATATAAAAACAACCAAATAAATCTACAGACATTGTAATTCTAAACACAGAATTACAATGACCACAGAAATACACAGAACTATTTCTAAAATATCTCATTTGGTGAAAAGCACAGACAAAATGACACCAGAAAACTCCCTCCAAAAAGTGGTCATAATCTGAAATGTGGGGGAGAATGTTGCTGTTCAAATGCGCCTCTCAGCCATCCGGTTTGATTGCCTGTATACTAATGGAGGAGAATTGGCAGGACTCGGACCAACAGCGTTTAGGCCTTTTCACACTCTGTCATCAGAGGACACCGCAGGAGCAGGTGTCACATTTTTGACTACATAGATTTAATCTGACTTTCACTGTAATCCCTGTGTCAGCAGTGGACTCACAAAACATTGTGGACAGACACACACAATTTAAAGGGATTGTTCATTAATAATATTATATGTTATTAAGAAGATTGGGGCCTCACGATGGCGCAGTGGGTAGCACAATCGCCTCACAGCAAGAAGGTCACTGTTTCAAGTCTCGGCTTTCTGTGTGGAGTTTGCATGTTCTCCCTGTGTTGGTGTGGGTTTTCCTTTGGGTGCTCTGGTTTCCCCCACAAGTCCAAAGATGTGGTATAGGTGAACTGGGTAAGCTAAATTGGCCCCAGTGTATTTGTGTGGATGTTTCCCAGTGATGGGTTGCAGCTGGAAAGGCATTCGCTGCGCAAAAACATGCTGGATGAGTTGGCGGTTCATTCCACTGTGGCGACCCCAGATTAATAGAGACTAAGCTGACAAGAAAATGAATGAATGAATGAATTAAGATTTTCAATACATTTCTAAACATAATAGTTTTAATTACTAATCTCTAATAACTGATTTCTTTTATAGAACTTTGTCATAGTAATTTTCCTACTATAGTTGTCAGTGGTTACCTATTCAAAAATTCCTTAGAATAACTTTTTTGGTGTTCAACTTGAAAAAGAAGTTTGAGAACTGTAAGTCAATCATCAATTAATTTAAATTTATGCATGAACTGTCCTTTCTGCACTTTCCCAGTGGAAAATAAAACGAACATCCTGATCTATTCACCACAATAGTCTTGTGTCCTGAAATGGAGGAAGTGGCTTGTTTTGCTATTATGCTGACACATGTCGCTGTGGACAACATGTTCCACATATGACGTCTGTCAGCGGTCAGACGGTTTAAGTACATCCAAACAGAAATAAACACAAAAGATATAAATGCACAAATAATCCAATCTTCTAAAACCTAATATGCTCCCCTGCTGCATGCTGCCTATATGCAGCTGTTTTATGAAAGAGCATCATAAGCCTATAACAGCAGATACTGCTATTTCAATCATTAAAATAAAGTATGTCAAGTTGGATGTCAACATTTATTCATTCATTTTCTTTTGGTTTAGTCCCTCTATTCACCAGGGATTGCCACAGCTGAATGAACCGCCAACTTATCCAGCATATGTTTTCCACAGTGAATGCCATTCCAGCTGCAACCCAGTACACGAAAACACCCATACACACTCATTCACACACATACTTCCACCTTTAAAATCGCAGTTGTTGACGCCAACTTGAGGGCTTCTATAGCAACTGTGCATTAATCTCTTTAACCACGCCCCTCTTACCATTAGTATGCTATGAGGGAATGCCCCACCCTCTACTCCGTTCCTACAGTATATGATATTCCATATATAATAATTAGTCTCAGTTGGAAGTACATCAACGTACATTAATAAAACTTCCGTTTCACTCAGACTTTAATGTTCTGTTGAAGAACAAAATGTCACCTACGTCTTGAATAGCCTGTGGGTGAGTAAATGAACAGTAAATTGTATGTTTAGGTGAACTATCCTTGTCTACATTGGCATCTTAGTTGGTTTCGTCACCCAGGAGCGCTGGAGCATGTGTGTACACTCAACACCACATGCACACACACGGTCAGCAACGTGTTGGCTGTACGAAAGCATTTCACCCACCCACTCCTGCGTCTCCATGGTAACAGGCTGGCTGGCTGACCCGTCATGTTACATTGCACTTCGCTTTTTGTCAAATCTTTCCTCACCCCCACCTTCCATAATGATGACACATTTCTGCTGATGCATTAACAGCTGCTCTTTCTATTTTCCTCTCTCTACTTCATCAGGTTTCCCTTCAAGCGTTCTCAGTCTCTTAAACACACCTGGGGAGCAAGTGCACACAGGAGATCAGAGCTGAGAGGAGAGATTTTGAGTTTAAAGGCTCTGAATTTTTGTTATAACGGTGGCATGTTGTAGATGTAGACACTGCTGTTTGGAATTGCAGTCTGCAGTCTGCATGCATCGAAGCAGAAGCACCAAAACAAGTCAACCTATTGAATGTCAATTAGGTGCTGCTGACATTTCAATGATAAACACTGAGTGCCATTTGTGGATGTTAATCGAAACTAAAATATTTAAATTAGTAGTCTAGGGGAAAAAATGGAACAAGTCTTTGTTATGCTTATACAATCTGTTCATCAAGATAATCTTCACAAATTAATACAGTGTGTATGAGCTTTCAAAACTATATTAAATTGCCTGAAGCTATAACGTCAGGTTCAAAACAAAATGATGCATTTATTAACCAGAAACAACACATCCCTTTTGATGTTTTCATCAAATTCAATCTGCAAAGGTAATTTCATATACAGTTTTATTCTTTTTTTTTTCAATACATTTTTTTACATACAGTATTACTTTTAATAACTAAATTTTAATAACTAAGTGTTTTGTCTTTGCCATGATGACGTTTAGCTATTTTGCAAGACACTCATATTCAGCTCAAACTGCAATGTAAAGGAAGGCTTAACTAGGTTCATTAGGCAAGTTATTGAACATATATACCTATAAGGGGTCTAATATTGAACTTAAAATGTGTTTTTAAAAAAAATACTGTATTTATCCCAGCCAATTTAAAAGAAATTATATTTTCTCCAGAAGAAAAATAAATATTTGAAAACAAATACAGATTAGACAAAGTGGTAATAATTCTGTCTTCAAATGTACTGTACATAAAATATTAAATGTAAGCAGTGTCTACTTTAAAAAATAAAATCTCAAAATAAAATGTTGAATTAATACCATGTCTGAAAAGTAATCAGTGTGTTTTAAAATAATTAATAGAACAAGAGATTACACTATATGCCATTATATTATACATTTTATAAGATTATGGGCTCTATTTTAATGATCTAGGCGCAAAGTCTAAAGCACATGGCCCAAAATTATTAATGGCGTGTCCGAATCCACTTTGCTATTTTAAGGTCAGAAAAATGCAGTTTGCGCTGCGGTACATGGTCTAACAGGGTTTTGCTTGTTCTCTTAATAAAGAGAATAAAGAATCCGGCATCTGTACTTTCTTTTTACTTTACTTTTACTCTTTGTTGTATGTACTTCACTAAAGACTTCCATTAGCCTACGTTTAATATTGTTTGTTAAGCGTAAAGATTTGTTTCAAAACTATTACAAACCATAACAAACGAATAAACGAACAATAATAACCAAGTGTGGTCAAAAAACTGTGTTTTATCCAAACACACATCCTATTCTTATGGCCCATATAGTGGCGCATATGTCTCCAAAACCCGACAGTTGGACAAATCTAAACTCGTTTTTATTAAAACAAATATAAATATGCATATAATAAATAACACCGCAAAAAATAATAACATTATACCAATGCAAATTGTCATAAATAAACTGAGCATGAAGATATATGGAGGTTTATGTAGAAAATAAAACATTTTGTAACTTTTTAATCCTTTATTTATTTTTTCATACAGTATGTAAAGATATTTGTCTATTGCTGTGCATCCTGTTTGGACCTGCAGGCGCATAACTAACATGCTCTGCGCTGGACTTTAGAGCAGCTTTTAGTTGGTCAGTGGCGCAGTCTATTTCAGTTTCTCAAAATAGCAACGCGCAAACAATGCACCTCAACACACCTCCTTTTCAGCCAGCACACCCATGAGTCCAAAAAGTGGCACAAATTGATTTGCTATTTAAACAACGTGGTGCAAAACATGAAAATTAGGGATGTGCCGGTCTGAAAACAAATCACGCCATAATGCGCCTTATTGTGCTGGGTGTATGATAAGGCCATATGAATGCCTTGGTGACTTAAAAACAATATCGCTAATATTCGAAAGGCAGTTTCATAAAACTAAATTAAAGTCATTTTATTGCCTTTGTGTAGTTTCATTTACAAAGTACATATGTTCATTTTCAGAACACAAATGAAGATATTTTAAAGAAACACAAGAGATTTAAGTTCATCCATTAAAACGATTGGTTCTACTTTATATTAAGTGATCTTAACTACTCTGTACTTGCATCAAAATAATAAGTATTGTACTTTCTGTTTTCATATTGTATTGAACAACACTTATGGTGCAATTGAGGTGGGATATGGAAAATGTTAGGGTCATGTTGGGTGATAGGGAGAGGTTCAAGGGTGGGTTAAGAGGTCAACTGTTTCAATCATGCAAGTTCATAGTTGCTAACATTCTAATTAAAGGTGTCTTAGTTACAAGTGTTATGCACTTACAATAGTAATTGCAATCAATTATGCATAATTACATGTAATTAAACCTAACACATTCACACATGTAATTAATTAATAGTAGTCATAGACTAATTAGTAGTCAAATTAATAGTTACAGTACACTTTAACACCTATTTTACACCTTTTTTTTCTTTAAGTGTAAATTAAAAACCTATGTGCAAAGTAGAGCAATTGCATCAAATGATTAATGTAAATGTAAGTACACAATATAAAGTGTGAAAACATGGACTTCCTTTTACTATTTTGAATAATATTATAAACTGTGTTTATATAACATGATTAAAGTCTAAAATGAACCCTGCTCAGCATTTCACAAAGCAATCTCTAAGCTTTCACGAAAATCTTCATTTGTGTTTTAAAGATGAACAAAGGTCTTCAGGGTTTGAGGCGACATGAGATGAGTACACATACTCGCAGAACATAATTACTAGTTACGCTAGTGGAGCACAAATGACTTTCACCTTTAAAGACGGGAAGACAGCAGCTGGTGGAGATGGAGCTGTGGAGTGTACAGAGGAGAATAATGAGAGGATAGTTTGAGTAGATGGAGAGGGCAGCAGTCACAAGAGAGACTGCAACATGACTCACACACTCCACACACGCAGCATTTTACTAGACAGGGTGAAACTCTAAACTCACTTCTCTTACTAGTCTATCCTCTGTCAAGGGCATTGGCAAAACTCCAAAAAAATAAATGCACTTTTTTTTTGCTGTTTTTATCCAGGCTTCCCCCAAAAATACTGGAAATACTGCCACACCAGTAGATTTTTGCTACCCATAAATATTCGATGGGATTTTTGAACCATACTAAAGTACTTTAATTAATCTGTTGTGGTAATTCTTTTCTGACATGTCAGTAATAATGTTGTTTTCCTCCACCATAGGGTAACTTACACAAAATACACCTAAATAAACTTAAGTGTTCTACAATATTAATTACGTTTATCAGTTCACTACTTGTGCAGTAAATGCTATGATATATAGAGTATAATTCACTTTACAATAGTATGGTTCAAAAACATTATAATATTAACTACAAATTACAATGTTAAATATTAATTATTAATGTTATTATAACAATAATATAATTACTAATCTCATAACTACCATACAAACAGAGTTAAATAAAAAGCAAGAATGCGGTGCCAAGTAATCAATTTGTTCACAAAATTTTGGTAATCAGTGTTAGTCTTGCATATTTAACTTGGATGTCCACAGGTTCAACCACTTTTTATTGGTTATGTTCCTGGAGCCCACCCTGGATTGCTTTGTCTTGTACAACCATTTTGAACCATTTTTGGTTAATGAAGGTAAGAAGTAAATGAGCTGAATATCAACAAGAATATTCAATAAGATATATTCAATCTTAAGAATATCAACAAAATTTACAAGTGCAATATGTATTAACAATACACAAAATACTAAAACAACGTAATTAGATGTTTTTATTGATATTCATTTTGATCAACCATAACATTTTTGACTGTTGGTTATGATGAGGTACTTAAATCATGTTTGTTCAACTTGTTGGGTTTCATTAATGTCTAAACCTACCCCTCATTCTTCAGCATCACAAAAATCACATTATATTGATGCGCAGTTTCAGGTGTTGGAGTGGCTGCTAATTAGCTGATGAGTTGAATCAGATGTGTTTAAAATTGTTTGAGGCTGCAGTCACAATAGTTTAAGTATGCAAAATTATGTCTTATGGCACTGCAAAAAGGGACGGGACAAAACAATATGATTAGGCATTTGCTGTTTCTTAATTCCAAGAACACAGAGAACGGACTCATGTTCTTGTGGCGACTGTGAGAACACAGAAAGCATCCTGTGAGAAATGAGATGCGATGTTCTTCCTGATGGTCACATGACCATCACATATTTCTAATGCAAAATTATTTAAACATTAAAGCATTTATACAACAATTTGTTGTTTTTTTCCCCTTTTCAATATATAAAATGAACAAAAACCTTACAAATATACTTTGCACAATACAAATAAAACTGATTTTAATACGAATTTCAGCAAATAAACACCCTAAATGTGTTTATGCCTTTATTAAGCTGTTCATATTAATGTTTACTTTCACTGTCTCACTTAGGGAAACTCCTGAGATAAATAAGTTATATCTCTGAACTTTAATAATAAACAGGTATAGAATGCTGTGCTTCCCGCCTCCTTTATTCAGTTGCAATGACTTCTAGGCCTTCTCGAGCAAGTTTTGCGTTCTGCACCCATGCACCCTCGATATCAAGAACTTTCACGCATACTCTGTTCTTAGGGTCTTAGGCCCCGTTTACACTAGTGCTTTTTAGTTTTAAAATGGCGTTTTAGCATTAAAACAATCAGCGTTCACACTAGCGTTTCACCCAAGCATCTCTCAACAGATCTTCGTCCACACTACGCCACTAGAAACGTATATCACGTGACCATTCGCACACTTTGGGCATGCGCGTTCAAGTATAAAAGAAGCATGTGTCTCGCTCGGCATTTGGTTATTGTTAGTCAACAAACGCTGGTTGAACGATGAACGCGATGGCAAAGAAAGCAAGAGGTCTTTTTGAGGACAGACGACGAGGTGGAGTTGTTACTTAAAGTAATGCCCCATTCACACGGGGCGTCAGCGTCAACGATTCCCATTCACTTTGAATGGGTGACTTTGCCGAACTGCATTGTGGATCCGTCGCGCTGCTTCAGAGGCACTGCTCGCTGCAGGAGTTGGGACTTTCTCAATTTTTCAAGTGCCAACGGAAGCGTCAGCCAATCAGATCGCTGTATGCAAATACACCAGCCCAGACAGTAGCCGATTGTTGACTTATTTCATTGGCTGACGCTGCTATGATGGTCGCGTCAGCCCCAACTTCAGACACGCCCTCTGTCAAGCGTTGACGCTGAAGCCTCGTGTGAATGGGGCGTAACAAATGAATATAAAACATCTATGGCTATCGAAAACAGTGTTTACAGTGCAGGCTGGTCTGCTGTCTTCCGGTGACGTTTTAGTCATGTGCGCTTGACAAATAAGGTAAGGTTACGCAATGACCCAAAAGCCCCAATCACGTAGCGAATCTCTGCTGCCACGCCTCCATTTTCAAAGGTATCCATTTCCCTCCACCCACCCTGAGACGCAGCAGCAGCTTTTCAGAATGAAAACGGCCTCTCCAGCGTTTCTAAAACGCTCCGTTTTCGCGCCTCGAAAACTTCGGCGTAGTGTGGACGGATGACGTAACCGTAGCAAAACTTATGTGTTTTAAAATGAAAATGCACTAGTGTAAACGGGGCCATAGGGGAGTTTTGGAACTGAACTTTGACGGTTGATGATGACGTTACACTAGAACACAAGGATGCAAGAACGCTGAAGAACGCATATTGAGAAGCAGCCATTGATAAAGCATGAGATAATGCTCAATATTTTACATTTTTGTACAGCGAAGTCACATTTTGATCTACTATTGGCCTCACGAAATCAAGATTGGATGCGATTTTTACAGGTGAGAGTTCACCAGGCTTGAACTTTGGAACGCAGTGACATCACATTTACATGTAGTCATTTAGGGTGCTTTCACACTTGGTTCAATTGCCTGGACCGTACCCAAGTTCGATTGTCCCCCCTTGCCACCTGCTTGGTTGGTTTGTGTTCACACTGTCTTTTTTCTTTCTGAACCCCGGTACGCTTGCGTCATCAAGCCGATGTTTTGTGTACGTCTGTTGCCAGGCGACGGACACGAAAGCAAAGCGCCAAACGGGAGAGACGTCCGCACATCGCGGTTGTTTCGCTTTAACTGAACCTTTTGGTTTAGAACATACAGAAAACGGCTCGCGTCTGTCTGCCGCAAACATATTACATACGTTCAGAACATCACGCAATGTCCAAACTGTTTGTGGAGGAGACAAGCATTATCACTGTGTTTGCTCTGTCTCAGTCGCGCTTGTCAGCGCGTGATACTCAGACAGACAGACACACAAACACACACACACACACACACACACACACACACACACACACACACACA